>BSBN01001678.1:0-600000 GCA_027924645.1 Cunninghamia lanceolata | reverse complement strand
TGTATTCATCATCCGCATATCACTATCGTATGTAGGAGTGAAAGTTCACTTTTTTTGGCTAAGGACCGGAAAGATCATCATCAGGATATTAAGAGATCACCTGGATATTCATTATCATGTTGCGGAGGATATAAGTGTCTTATATCCTGTTGACATCATCATCAGGTGCATGTGATGTCATCGTCATCAGGATATTACGAATATCACCCTATGCAAGTTTATCCTGCTGTCGCTAAGTGTTTTGGCATCGGCGTAAGTCATCGGCATAAAGTTTGGGTAACATCATCAGGATGTTTCAATATGACCGGATAAGTCATATCCTGATGCTGTTGTTTGTGTAGTCGGATATCGGGGTGACGTAAGCATCAAAGGAAAGGTGCTTGAAGTTGTCGTCATCAGGATATATCGGAGGAACCGGATATTTTATATTTGCTGATGAAGATGATGCTGAACATCATGATGATGAAGATAGAGTTTGGCGGTAAGATGAACAGTGAACATCAGGAGGATGTTTGCGCTTGCCGAATGTGATGATGCTGCTGATAGTCGAATATCATGATGCTCCTGACAGGCGAAAGGCGAAAGGCGATAAGGAAGTGAACAGTAGTTAGCAGGAGGATATTTCATGCCTCTTCGAAATATGATGCTGTCTGTGTTAGCAAGAAATATGATGATGCTGATAAGCCGATAGGTATTATAACATGTTGGTTGTGTTAGTGACTCCTCCTTCCCATTTGTAAGCTTCTGTTGCATTTACCTCTGCATCATAGTGGTATCAGAGCAAAGGAAGGATCTTCTGGAAAAGATAAGGATATAGCAGGATGTCAGGTGACGAAGGAACATCTAAGATGCCGGCAAGGATGACCAACATTGAGTTGGCAGTTCTGGTGAAGAAACAGATTGCAGAGAGCAAGGCCGTGAAGGCTCAGAATCAGGAATTGAAGGATGAGTTAGCGAAGTTGAGGAACAGAGTACGTTCTGGTAGAGAAGAAGATAGGGAAGAAGAAGAGATCCCTAGTTGGAGCGAGGAGGTCGTTCCTGCAGACCAGAGACCACTGTTGAACGCCCTCAAGGCCATGGAGAGGAGAACCATGGATGTGAAACTGGATTTGCCAGTGTTTACAGGAAAGATGGAACCTGATTCAGTGATGGAGTGGATAGACTGCTTGAACAATTTCTTTGAAATAGAGGAGATACCAGAACAACAGAGGGTGAAGATAGCCCAGTCAAAAATGAAAGAAGCTGCCTTGACATGGTGGAATTTCATCCAAGATGATAGAGTACAGAAAGGAAAGCGTAGAGTCACTACATGGAAGAAAATGATGGCGTTAGTAAAGGAAGCTTATGTCCCATTGGATTACAGTATCCAATTACACAAGAGGAAGCAAAACCTGAAGCAGAAGGAGCTAGATGTCAGCTCATATACAAAAGAATTCATGAAACTTTGTATGAAAACAAAGGTAAAGGAAAGTGAAGAAGAGAAGGTAGCCAGATACCTTAATGGATTGAGGTTCAACATACAGGAAGATTTAAGTCTGCATAATCCAGATACAGTTCAGAAATGCTTTCAGTTGGCATTGAAAGTGGAAGAGAAGTTAAAGAGAAAACAAGAACAACACAATAGAGGAAGAGGAAGACAACAAAGGGGTGGAAGAGGTCCTTTTAGAGGTAGAGGACATGGACATGGATATCAAGGAGAATCCAGTCATGACAATAGTAAGGGAAACAATAGTCATAACCAGAGGGAAAATTATAGTCAGCAAGGAAACTTCAGAGGTAGAAGACCTTTCAGAGGAAGATCCCAGGGCAGAGGATCCATCAGATGTTATAACTGTAACAAAGAAGGCCATATAGCCAGCAGATGTCCAGAAAAGGCCACAAGCTCAACAGGAGAAAGGAGAACAAATCTGGTCCAAGAACCTGATAATCAAAGTATGACAGGCTCTACTTCTTTTCAGAGTGTGAATGCTCCTGATAATTTTGGATACCCAGAAAGTGGAGAGTCTCTGATGATGAGAAGAACAGTGACTACCATGAAGGTACCTGACAAAGAATTCCCTCAAAGAAAGTCTCTTTTCAGGACTATTTGCAAAGCAGGAGGTAAGGCATGTAAAGTTTTGATTGATTCTGGTTCTACTAAAAATTTTGTGTCTGAAGAAATGGTGACAAAGCTTAAGCTTAGGAGATTGCCTCACCCATCCCCATATAAAGTCTCATGGCTTACCCAAGGCCAGCAGACAACTGTAGAAGAGCAGGCTTGGGTAGAATTTCAGATTGGAGCATATAAGGATAAGTTGTTGTTTGATATTACTACGATGGATGCTTGCAATCTTTTATTTGGTAGACCATGGCAGTATGATTTGAAGGCACAACATGATGGTGTTAGAAACATCTATAAAATCACTAAAGATGGTAAGGATATAACGTTACTACCATTAACAGAGAAAGAGGAGAAATCTAAAGGAAAAGAGGTGAAGGTAATGCTGATGGAAGGTAAACAGTTCATGAAAGAAGTAGCAGCAGAAGGTGCAGTTGCATATGCCCTAATCCCATGTATGAGGGTGAATAAAGAACAGCAGCAAGAAGTCAAGGAAGAGAAGAAGCAAAGGTTTATAGACCCAGCTATCCAAGAGCTATTGGATAAGTACAAAGGTATCATCTCAAAAGGAATGCCCAGATCCCTACCACCTGTCAGAGATATCAGTCACTGCATAGACTTAATTCCAGGGTCAACACTTCCAAACAAAGCAGCCTATAAGCTAACTCCAGAACAGAATGCAGAAGTAGCCAGACAAATTGAAGAATTATTGGATTCAGGTCTGATTGGGAAAAGTTTAAGTCCATGTGCAGTACCAGCTGTACTAGCACCAAAGAAGGAAGGAACTTGGAGGCTTTGCACAGATTCCAGAGCTATTAACAAGATCACAATCAGGTATAGGTTTCCAATCCCTAGGATAGAGGATTTACTTGACTATTTGGGAGGTGCTAAGTATTTTACAAAAATAGATTTGAAGAGTGGATAGCATCAGATCAGGATTAGACCAGGAGATGAATGGAAAACAGCATTCAAAACTAATGAAGGGTTATATGAGTGGAAGGTTATGCCTTTTGGTTTATCTAATGCACCTAGTACTTTTATGAGGTTGATGAATGAGGTTTTGAAAGAGTTCATTGGTAAGTTTGTCATAGTATATCTAGATGACATTCTTATTTTCAGCAACACAAAAGAAGAACATCTCAGACACATAGATTTGGTTCTTAAGAGGTTACATGAAGAGCAGCTGATGATAAATTTAGACAAGTGTTTGTTCATGCAAGAGGAGATCACATATTTGGGTTTTGTCATTTCACAAGGAAAGTTACAAATGGATAAGGAGAAGGTAAGTGCCATATTGTCTTGGCCAACCCCAAAGACTATGAATGATGTCAGAAGTTTCCATGGGTTAGCAACCTTCTACAGGAAGTTTATAAGAGGGTTTAGTCATATCTGTGCACCCATGCTTGATACCATCAAAGGAGGACAGAAGTGCAGATTTGTTTGGACTCAAAGAGCAGATGATTCTTTTGAAACATTGAAGAAGAAGGTGGCACAGCAGCCAGTCCTTGCACTTCCAGACTTTAACAAAATCTTTCAGGTGGAATGTGATGCCAGTCACATGGCCATTGGAGTAGTACTCAGCCAAGAAGGTAGACCTATTGCATTTTTCAGTGAGAAGCTCAATGATGCTAAAAAGAGGTATTCCTCATATGATTTAGAAATGTATGCTTTAGTCCAGTCACTCAAGAAATGGAGGCATTACTTGATGCCAAAGGAATTCATAGTATTCACAGATAACCAGGCTCTGAGTTTCATAAACAGCCAGGAAAAGCTGAACCACAGACACATGAAATGGGTAGAAACCTTACAAGCTTTTACTTTTACATTGAAGCATAAGAAAGGAGTCAAGAATAAAGTTGCAGATGCTTTGAGCAGGAGAGTTCTAACAGTCAACCAGATTCAGTTAGAAAGTGTTGGCATTGATTCACTAAAGACCATGTATGAGACTGATGAAGATTTTGGGAAGATATATCATGTATGTACTTCTTTTGGAGAGAAATATCATGCTGAATTCTCTGAATTTTTGATTCAGGATGGATTATTGTTTAAAGGTGGACAGTTATGTATTCCAAGGTGTTCTATGAGGTTAAACATCATTAAGGAGAAACATTGTGGAGCTATGGCAGGTCATTTTGGTCTAGATAAGACTCTTGATCTTGTCCGAAGACATTACTTTTGGCCTAAGTTACCATCAGATGTCAGAAAGTTTGTAGAGAAATGTGTGATATGTCAGAAAGCTAAAGGCAGGTCGACTAATGTAGGTTTATATCAGCCCTTACCCATTCCTTCCAGACCATGGGAAAGCATAAGTATGGATTTTGTCTTGGGTTTACCAAGGACAAGGAAAGGGTTTGACAGTGTTTTTGTTGTAGTGGATAGATTCAGCAAAATGGCACATTTCTTGCCATGCAAAACCACTGCTGATGCTTCATACATTGCAGATTTGTTTTTCAGGGAGATTGTCAGAATCCGTGGATTGCCATTGAGCATAGTGTCAGATAGGGATGTGAAGTTTATTGGTCACTTCTGGAGAACTCTTTGGAAGAAACTTGGAACAAATTTGTCTTTTTCCTCTACATATCATCCTCAAACGGATGGACAGACTGAAGTAGTGAACCGTTCCTTAGGAAATTTGCTTAGATGTTTGACAAAACAACATGGAGAAAAGTGGGATAATATTCTATCTCAAGCTGAATTTTCCTATAATGATACTGTCAATAGGAGCACAGGGAAATCACCTTTTCAGATAGTTTATGGTATGCATCCAAGAGGAATTTTGGAATTGAGAGATCTACCTACAGTAGACCCTGTTAGTGCAGAAGGAGAAGCTTTTGCAGAAGCCATCAAAGAGGTTCATGATCAAGTCAAGACCCAACTGCAGCAAACCACCTTGAAGTATAAGGAATATGCTGATAAAAAGAAGAAGGATGTACAGTTTGATGTTGGAGATTTGGTATGGGTTCATTTGAATAAGGACAGACTTCCTAAGGGCAAATATACTAAACTTATGCAGAGAAAAGTTGGACCATGTCAGATCTTGCACAAGCATGGACAGAATGCTTATGAGATACAACTCCCACCTGATCTTGGTTTGTCCCCTATATTCAATGTATGTGATTTAACTCCATACAAGTCTTATCCAGGTGCAGATCAGGAACTCCTACAGGATACAGTCCATGATAACATTCCCAAGCATGATCCTCCACAGTTGCAAAAGGTTTTGGACACCAGAGTGGTCAAACAGACTCGAAACAAACAGTACTTGGAGTATCTAGTTTCTTGGAAGGGAAAACCTAATTCTGAAGCAGTATGGATGACTGAAGAGTAGATCCAGAAACATGGTGCAGATCTTCATACTCTCATCTCAAGTGGACTTGAGATTTCTTCTTCTGGGGAGTATGGTGCAGGAGCACCCCTACAAGACAGGATATTGTCCGCATGACAGGACATTAGTCTATTATTAGCATGTTTGACTTCATAATGTAATAAGGTCCATTGGACCAATGCATATGTATTAGATCAGCCTAGGAGAGTGTGCAGGTAGTTAGAGCTCGTGATCAGGTTGTCTGAGCTATCTTCTCCCAGCCGTTTGGAAGCTCCCAGCCGCTGGGAATCGAGTTGGTAGTACTCATAGGATATTGCTATAAATAACTCAGATCAGTTAGGGTTTGATATCTAATATCATATCATATCAGAATCATATCAGAGTAGTAGTTGTGTTGTGTTGTACTGGTGATCTGAGAATAGTAGTTATGTTATGTCGTACTGGTGATTGAGTGAGATCCAGAGATCAGTCCAGACATTGTGAAACAAAACATTTGTGTTTCATCTGAATAAGATCTCATCAATTGCATTATCTGGTTTATCAGCTGTTTATGTTTTGATTTCTATTCTGATTACAAGTTGATGGATTCTTTCAACCCTTCCACCGGTTGATTCTGTGAATCGGTGGAATGGTCATGTATGATAGTTTAGTTTGCATTTTAGTTTTCTACATTTCATTGTTTGAGAGATCAGTTGGTAGCATGCTATGAATCAACCTAGCATCCTCATGTGCTAGGATTTAGGAAGATAAACTGTTAAGTTTTGAGCTGAAGGTGATCCAGCCCGATCATCATATTTTCTGTGTGAAATTGTGCGGTTCTGTGAGTTTGCATGCAGCTGAAGGATATACAGGGATCTGCATGTGCTTTTCCAGACGGAGTGAATCGCATCGTCATCTGTGAGTATATCGCTATCCAGATCAGGTTATGAAGCTGATGAAGATTGTATGTTTCAAGTGCATCAGGATGATATAAGTTGGATATATACTCAGTGTGTATATCGTCATCAGGATCATCTTTCGTGTGTATTCATCATCCGCATATCGCTATCGTATGTAGGAGTTAAAGTTCACTTTTTTTGGCTAAGGACCGGAAAGTCATCATCAGGATATTAAGAGATCACCTGGATATTCATTATCATGTTGTGGAGGATATAAGTGTCTTATATCCTGTTGACATCATCATCAGGTGCATGTGACGTCATCGTCATCAGGATATTACGAATATCACCCTATGCAAGTTTATCCTGCTGTCGCTAAGTGTTTTGGCATCGGTGTAAGTCATCAGCATAAAGTTTGGGTAACATCATTAGGATGTTTCAATATGACCGGATAAGTCATATCCTGATGCTGTTGTTTGTGTAGTCGGATATCGGGGTGACGTAAGCATCAAAGGAAAGGTGCTTGAAGTTGTCGTCATCAGGATATATCGGAGGAACCAGATATTTTATATCCTGCTGATGAAGATGATGCTGAACATCATGATGATGAAGATAGAGTTTGGCGATAAGATGAACAGTGAACATCAGGAGGATGTTTGCGCTTGCCAAATGTGATGATGCTGCTGATAGCCGAATATCATGATGCTCCTGACAGGCGAAAGGCGAAAGGCGATAAGGAAGTGAACAGTAGTTAGCAGGAGGATATTTCATGCCTCTTTGAAATATGATGATGCTGTCTGTGTTAGCAAGAAATATGATGATGCTGATAAGCCGATAGGTATTATAACATGTTGGTTGTGTTAGTGACTCCTCCTTCCCATTTGTAAGCTTCTGTTGCGTTTACCTCTGCATCACCACCCTTTGCCATTGATGTCAAAGGGGGAGTGAAGATTAGTTAAAAATGAGGAATCCAACAAAGGAGGAGCTCTGAAAAGTAGTACAAGCAAAGGGGGAGTTATTCCAACACTTAGTCATTTTTCACTAAGTGTTGCCATCAATGCCAAAGGGGGAGATTGTTGGAAAGAGACATTGCTAGGCATGATAAGTGTTGTCATTGATGGCAACCAAGTCTTTCTACACATCCACATTGCATAATTTGCCTAGACCGAAAATCAGATTGAAGATCTATCTAAGTTTGGGAAGTCAAGAACAGAGTGTGTGACAGGGTCCGGTATCTTGGTCCGGATCTCCTCGAGAGTAGATCAAAGTTTGTTGCGGATCTAAGGGATTCATTAGCATTTCCAAGAAAATCTAAATCCAAAATTTTGGCCTCTAGTGATGGAGGAGTAAATAGTTATTAGCATCTGAGTATCGGGTTAACAGTTTGACAGAACAGACAGAAGAAGAATGGGTCAACATTGTAATTGATCTTGGTTCTGGATATATGGAAGTTGTTGGTTGGACAAGTTGTGTTGATCAGTGATAGTAGCCGACCTGACTAATGATTTTTGAGAGCAATTTTTGGTTCGTGTCTCAAGTTATGCATGGATCTAGCTGATAGAGCAGAGTATTCAATAAAGTTCCAAGTGTTCTTGAAGCCGATTTAAAAGTAATTAAAGATTAGGATGCAGATATATATAGCTAATGGATTTGGATGATTTTGGTGTGTGTGTGTGTTGCGAATATGGAGTAAGGGTGAAAAGAGTAGAGATCTAACATTCAGATGAAGGTAGAGCAGTAAATAGGGCTGAGTGAAGATGAAATGTGTAAGATTAGTGTTTTGTGCTTAACTGGAACCAAATTCATGCATTAGTAGATGCTTCTCATCAATTCAAAATCTTTTTTATTCTCTTGTAATCATTTGTAGGCAGTGAGCCTCTATTTGAGCAGTGAGCTCTAGGTAGTGAGCCCTAATGCATGCACATTCTCATTTGTAAAAATACTTTTAACAGGGTATTAATTCTTGTGCGTTAACCCCCATCGTGGTTTTTCCCTGAACCGGGTTTCCACACTAAAAATATTGGTGTCAAGTGTGTTATTTATGCATTTTCTCATGTGTTATTGAGTCCTGCTTTAATTGATTATAAGTTGTAAAAGAAGATTAAAGGAAGAAAAGTTTAAATTGTGTGACAACTGATTCACCCCCCCTCTCAGTTGTTCAGACTAATTCCAACATCCAAATGGTAACAAAGGTCTAGTGTGGGGTTGTTTGAATGTTGTGACTAGGTAAAACCAAAGATTGCGACCACAAATGTGAATACCTCAACTTGTGGGCGGAGTTGCTGAAAGATGTTGTGTGGGCAGAGACTAGTAGTGTATAGATGGGCACAAAGCCCTAAAAATAAGGTTGAACTTGATGAAGGAATGTAGGGAACTAAGCACCAAGAGAGCCTTTGGAGCTAGTAGGACCTGGCCGAATAGGCCAGATCAATGTAAAAGTAGGTTGAGGGCCTAAAATGGGCCCAAACAATGACAACAAGAACCTTAAAGAAAGGCGGCCAAATGGGTTGAAAACCATATCGTAAAATGAATAGGAATCTAACAAAATGTAGGTCAAAAATGGGCCTTTAGGGCAAAATTATGAGATCCGTTTGGCTCCACGATGAACTCTTGACATGGCTTGGTGCAGAAATCACTCAAAACAGGAAGGGTTTTGCTAGCATGGCTCTGATACCATGTTGGAGTAGCCAAGATCAGCCATCAATAACTAGAATCACTTCCAAAAAGACAATTGTACATAAGAAATATATTCAAGAGATGATTAAAATGTACATAAATGTCTTGTATTAATAGGCATGAGAGAGGAGGTAGGATGGTCTAAAACAATAACTAACTAACCCTTCTAAGATGTGATACTTATGAGCTCAAATAACAAGTGATCATGCAAGTGGCAAGTAAACATGCAAGAGGTGTCTCAAAAGGATGAGGACACATGTCTCAACCATATGAGATGAGACAAAATCCTAAAAAAACCTAAGTAAACTTAAGCTAAGTGTGAATAGTTCAATCTTAGAGAGATGATCTATCCTAACTAGACATAATATGACCTTATTTACACTAACAATAGGCACCTCAAGAAGGATATCTCTCAAGGTATTTTAGATATATTTTATAAAATATAGATATGCTAGTTTAAAACACTGGAGGACAACAAATGGAGGTATATGAAAGGATATTAACATGTGAATATTCTAATTTAACAGTCTCTATTTTCCACCATATGAATATTATGATCCTAAGGTAAGGTGTAGTCTAATTACACCACTACTTAAGATATAAGAATTCATTTTTAATTATTATTTTACACGACCAATAGTGAGTTTCAACCCTAAAAATCTAGGGTTGGGCTAGCTTAATAGATCACATCTTTAGGCACCTTGGCCCTCAAAATGTTCATGATAAAGAATTTGTGTCATCCAATTATCTCATCTACGATTCACTTCTTACATCACTATCCTCCATATTACACATTGAATCTCTATAGCCATGTGATTACATTTATAATTCTTAGCTATTTATATATTTGTTGTAAATTGGTATGATGTTTTGTTCTTAAATGCATATTGAAGGATAGGTTTACATGTTTTCTCATCCATCCAATGTGATGGGAAAAGTTTGATTAGATAAGAGGCACATTTGTTTGAGCTTGAGAAGTATGCACTATTGGTAGTTATGTGTTTAGAGTTGAGCATGTTTCTAGTGTTGGATTTAAAATTAATTTGAAGTGGTTGATGTTTGGACTTGGGAGATTTAAAATTAATTTTAAGTGGCTAATTTTTGGACTTGTGACCTAAAATTTTATAGTCTCTTGTTTAGCTGGAGAATGTCAAATGTGTAGCTCTCATCAATGTCCTAAATTCCATGGTAAATATCATATTTGATGGAAACAAGTCTGACAATGGAGTAAGAGTAAGTTTTTTAATTTTTCCTCAAGAACATGTTGGAGGAGTTTTAGAATTTTATATTTATTTTGAGCCTCTTTAGGAATTGTGTAGGAAGAGTGGAATTTACCAGTGTGAATATGAATGTGGTGACTATATTATGCCCTTGCCATGTACTCATGCCTTCACGTGTGTGGGTCACAATGGCTTCTAACCCCATGGTCCCATGCAGTTGTATAAGTAAATTTTCTGAGAATAATGCCATACAGCTCCATACATTTCTTTACCTCCTTGTTTACATTTCCCTTAGAATTTTTCCTAAAAATTTGGTGTCTATAAATGTTACATAACACTAATATTTGAAAATTTTATTTGAAAACAAATTTATATAGTTGTAAAAGTAAAATTTAAGTTGGCTACTTAAAAATAAGTAGAAAAATTAAATATTCAAGGGATCACTAGCTCCACAAATAACTCCTTAAAAATTTGAGAAGTGACTGCTAGCCAAAATAAGATAAGTACCCACATGGGGCTCTGCCCTAAATTAATCAAAGCTTTGCCCTATTTCCAAGCTTGATGTTATTGATAAAAAAGTTGTGGAGATATAAATAATGGTGTAGACATCTAAAATTTCCTCATCAACATTCTACCACTTTCATCCATAATCTGCACATCACCAGACCACTTTCTTCTATAATTAAATAAATCAATCTCTATTTAGACAATTAATTATCTAATTCCCCTTAGGATAGTGATTAAATAATATTTTATTATTAAAATCTTATACCTATTCCTAGTATAAATGATTAATTAATCATTTGTCATCATTTCTCTATAGTCCAACTTAGGTAAATAAATCTAAATGTTTATTTAGCTAAGTCCCTTATCCTCATCCCAAAAATTAAATAAATATTTTCATATTTATTTAATTCCCTATTTTTTTTCACTTCGATTAAGTTGACTAAAATCAATTAATCAACTTAATCGCTCACTTGCACATTTCTAAACTATAATCAATCCATTCAAACCTTTCACATTCCATAAAGTGTACAAAGGAATGAGCTTCTGTACATGACTACATGGGTCTCTTTCAAAGGGATGGGCAAGTACTTTGTGCATCCCTCTAAAAAGGGTCCTTTTGTCCCTTTTCAATCTCACCCATGTACTTTATCCAACACACTACTCCACCATTAATCTTCTCTCAATCTAAGGACTCCACTTGTCCTGCAATCAAATCAAGCCACTTGGTGGCCTTTCATCAACCCAATCCTCTCAACTAATATGAGTCATTGATCATCTAGATCAATCCTAACCTTCCAATTCTCCATCCAAAAATCTATAAATCTAACCTCATACAAGCCATTTACAAGTCTCCAAATTATGCAAGGTTATGCTACTAGTTTGATGAGCAATCAACATATCAAGACATCAAAAGCATCCAAAATAACAAGGTTTGCATGTGTAGTTAGATAGTTAGCTTCACTTTGTTTATACATTCCTTACCTGTATAATCAAAGGTTGATTGGATTATGAATGAAATAGGTTAATACATTTTAACTTGTTTTGTGATCATTTTCTTATGTACACAAAAGGGTTCTTCAACTCCAATAATAGAAATGCTAAAGAATAGAAACATTGTATAGATCACCTATAAATAATTCTATCTTTTATTTGTAAATAATATTATCTTAAATTAATGTGAATCAACTCTTTCAATTCCTTAAAGACAGATTAAACTTGTAATATTGTTTATTTTTTTATTGAATCAACACTTTCAATTCCAATGCCCCAAGAGACAACAAAATAACTTTCTTAATGGAATGGCTCAGCACGGGACAAGAAGGACAACTCTGAGAATTTTTTAATAAATTTTCTTTAGAGGGATGCTTTCAATCTTCTTTTGTTTTGGTGCTGAAAATAACTTTATGGTGAAGCTAATTGTCTTTCCATGAGGATCTTGCTGCAGGATAGTCTTCTTCCAATTTATCTCATGTTTTTATGTTTTGTACAGTTGTAAGAAAACTAAGCTCTATATTCCAAAAATAATTAAATTTCTCTTTTTATATTCAGTTTTATATCTTTGGACACCAGCAAATTTTCAGTAAGAGTGATGACATCTATACATATATAATTATCAAAAGAACTGTTACATAATAATTTAAAACACAATTAAAATATTCCAGTGAATGTGTCATAGGTGGAAATTTCCGCATACGACAGAATCCAACCATATTTTGGCTGTCTCAAATAATTTGGAAATTATGATTGTCTTACTTTATATTTTGTGTCGCAACAAATCCAAATTTGACCGTATTTTGATTTACTAAGAAAGCCACAATGCAAAAATACAAATAATACAGAAACCGAAGCAGACACAGATAATATTGTATGGGACGGTGTACATGCACTAAAAAGAGAGAGAGAGATGGTATTTACTAAGTAATTATCGGAAAGACTACTTTGCAACTACTTCTGTCCATCAGGATACATGCGGTGGAAGAAGTCTAGATGCCATCCAAAATCCCACTGACCCAATAAATATGTTATCCACCTGCCAGATCTAAAATATGATCTAATTGGGATCTGCATTTATTAAAAATAGGACTTTTTGTCTCGGAAATCTGGTGACGCGAACAAATCCATTATCTGGCCGCTGAAAGCTGCTACACATAGGCACAACATGAGAGACAAAAATATGAGCCCAAAAACTGGGCCTACCAGTGGAAAAGAAAAGTTAGTGGCCAATAGGTAATAGCATGCCCGGCCTGGAATTTGATGGTCTATTTGTCAGTGTTTTCAGCGATTATGTTATTCATTGTTTATTATATATGTATTAAGTATAACTTGACAAATTACAATTATAGAGATTAAAATGAATTGTATTAAGAGCTCATTTACAATTAAAAGATCAAAAATAATTGTTACTACTTCCTCCATTGCTATTCAATTGGACACTACTAGGCATGATAAGTGTTGTCATTGATGGCAACCAAGTCTCTCTACACATCCACATTACATAATTTGCCCAGACCAGAAATCAGATTGAAGATCTGTCTAAGTCTGAGAAGTCAAGAACAGAGTGTGTGACAGGGTCCAGTATCTTGGTCTAGATCTCCTCAAGAGTAGATCAAAGTTTGTTGTAGATCTGAGGGATTCATAAGCATTGTCAGGAAAATCTAAACCCAGAATTTTGGCCTCCGGTAATGGAGGAATCAATAGTTATTAGCCTCTGAATATCAGGGTAACAATTTGACAAAAGAGACAGAAGAAGAACAAGCTGACATTGTAATTGATCTTGGTTCCGGATGTATGGAAGTTGTTGGTTGGACAAGTTGTGTTGATCAATGATAGTAGCTGACATGACTAATGATTTATGAGTGCAAGTTTGGTCCGCATCTCAAGTTATGCATGGATTTAGCTGACAAACAAGAGTATTCGATAAAGTTCCAAGTGTTCTTGAAGCTGACTGAAAAGTAATTAAAGATCAGCATGCAGATATATATAGCCAATGGATTTGGATGATTTTGGTGTGTGTGTTGTGAATATGGAGTAAAGGTGAAAAGAGCAGAGATCTAAGATTTGGATGAAGGTAGAGCAATAAACAGGGCAGAGTGAAGATGAAATGTGTAAGATCAATGTTTTGTGCTTAACCAGAACTGAATTCATGCATTAGTAGATGCTTCTCATCAGTCCAAAATCTTTTTTATTCTCTTATAATCATTTGTAGGCAGTAAGCCTCTATTTGAGCAGTGAGCTCTAGGCAGTGCGCCCAAATGCATATGCATTCTCATTTGTAAAAATACTTTTAATAGGGTATTAATTTTTATGGGTTAACCCCCACCATGGTTTTTCCCTTAACCGGGTTTCCACACTAAAAATCTTGGTGTCAAGTGTGTTATTTATGCATTTGCTCATGTGTTATTGATTCATGCTTTAATTGATTATAAATTGTAAAAGAAGATTAAAGGCAGAAAAGTTTAAATTGTGTGACAACTGACTCAACCCCCCCTCTCAGTTGTCCGAACTAATTTCAACAATTGGTATCAGAGCAAGGTTCCTTTGAGAAGCCTAATAGCTTAAGGAAAGATCTTGGAAGGAGTTTTAATAGGTTCACTCAAAGATCAACTTCAGTTGGCCCTAGAAGATCTTGTTTAGTCTAAAGGAGAAATTAGTAATCTAAGAGGTGAACTTAAAGATGCTGATGATACCATTGAAATGTTAAAGGATAAATTAAAGAAATCTATGGAAAGGAAAAAGCAGCTACTTCTTCAGTTATCTAGTTTAACTAAAGAAAATGGCATGAATGAAGCTTTGGAAGAAAAGACAAGGGAATGTGAGAAGCTCTCAAAAGAAGTTGCTATTCTAAAAATTGAGATGAAATCTGGGGCAATAAGGCTAACCAAAGAAATTGACCAAAGGAAGAAGATTGAAGAAGACTTGAATCAAACTCTAAAAGAAAGAACTGATGAATGCTACAAATTAGATAGTATAGCTGGCCACCTAAAGTCTGATCTACAAGAAAACAGAGATAGTGAAAGAGATCTTGAAAGACAAATTGTCACTCTCAGACATGACCTAGAAGTTGCAAATGAATACAAAGACAAGTTCAATATAAGTTCAAACAAACTTGAAGCAATACTTGAGGGTCAGAAAAACACTGATGACAAGCATGGTCTTGGATATGAGAAAGGTGAAAGCTCTGGATCTGGACAAAGAAACTCTCAACCAAGGAATGAGGGAAATAGACCTAGAAGACCTCTGGTAAGATAGCCTAACGCTCAAAGGTATCGATCTTTCAATGGAAATTGTTTCAAGTGCAATAAATTTGGTTATAAAGCCACTCAATGCAGAAGTAGAGTAAGTCAAAATAATCCATCTTTCACCAGAAAATGCTTCAATTGCAAGAGGTATGGTCATAAATCCAATGAATGTAAAAGTATGATAATGAGTAACTCATCAAATAGAGGAAGTAGAAATTCTTTCAATGGAAAATGCTTTGCATGCAATAGATTTGGACATATGGCCATTCAGTGCAAATCAAGAGGAAATCAATCAAATGGGCAAATAAATGTTGTGTGCTTCAATTGTAACCGATCCGGTCATTTTACAAGATTTTGCAGAAGTAGGATTGACAAAAGAAGGGGTCTGGTAGACAAAAAATCAGATGAGCGGAGACAAGACAAAGGCAAAAGAAAAATGTATGAGAATGAGATATGTTTTATGATTGACACAGATCAATGTTTGATGGAAGTTGTATAATCTAAAACAGTATGGATTATGCCAATGGGATATGAGGTTGATGAGAAAGTTTTGGAAATGTGTGCTCAACATCTCCTGAGAAAATCAAAAGACACATCTGTGGAAAGGTTTGGAACATACAAGGAGATAAGTCTAAAGTTGCATGTGGAGCTCAGATGGCTAGAGACCAAAAGGAAAGTGCAGAGGCAAGTTAAAAGGTATGTTGAGAGCATTGGCCTAACCAAGGAGGCAGTGAAGCAAAATAGAGAAAGAATTGAAAAGGCTGAAAGAGAAAAATAGGACAAGAAACAAGAAGATGCTCCAGTGGAACCATCCTCCACTTCAAGGAAAACAAGAAGCTCTGCAACTATCTCAGAACAATCCAAGTCTATTCCCATTAAGACACCAGAAGCCACACCATCCAGTGAAGGAGGAAAGAGGAAGAAAACCAAGGCCACAAGAGCCTACAAGAGCACAAAAGATGATGAGGAAATAGAAATAGATGAAGAAGTTAAAGAAATAAGATCAAAGAAAGCCAAGACTTCAAAGGCCCCTGAGAACCAACCCTCCAGAAGCAAAAAGACAAGTAAAAGGCAAGAGACTGGTAAGGTTTCTATGATTGTTGAACAAATTGTAAAATCAATTACGGTTCATGGGAATCTAAAGCCTATCAGAATATATTATGATAGTTTTGATGAAGGAAATAATAAAATCTTGGAGGATGCCACCATTTTGTACTTGAATAAATTCAATAGAGATCTATTGGAAATTCTGCAAGAAATTCCCAAAAGCTTAAGGAAAATATTAGAAATGAGGAAGGAGGCCACCAAGGACAAAGACATAGAACTCACGGAATATGTTCTTTCCACCCTATGTCTAGTAATGACCAGAAGAGAAGTTGATAAAATCCTCAAGGAAGTTAAGAAGAAATTCAGAAGCAAAATCTATATGAATAAGTTAATGGTTGGTGAAACTGAGGATGTTGTAAAGGAAATAGAAGAAATTTTGAGAAAAGCCCTTGACAAAGATAAATACTACATTGTTTCATCGGAATAAGAATCTCCAGAAGAAGAGATTGAAAAGGGAAATGATGACCAAGGTAATACTCTAGATTCTCCAAAGCAAACCTATGAGGACACAGATGATGAAATTGATTCATCAATTCCAGTTGCTGAACAAGTGAACATCAATGAGTAACAAACAGAGATTGATGACTCCTCTATTCCAAGAGAGAAGCAAATAAACAAAGCAGATATAGAAATGGTGGACCAAAGTGATGATGTAGGTGATACTCTAAATCCTCCTAACCAATCAGAAAAGGAAGATAATGTTGAGAATATTGCTGCCACACTAGATCCTCTGGAAAAGATTTTAGATGGTGAGCACAAAGAAGAGAATCCCACTACAGATGATACAGAGAAAGGTGAAGCACAGAAAGAGAAAGAAGAGAGTAAGGATGACAAAATAGAAGAAGATGGTGCAAATGTTGAAGCACCCAAACAAGATAGTCCGGAGAAAACCCAAGAAGAGGAAAGTGTTCCAGAAATTGTTGCAAGAGACACTACAGATGAAGTGAAAAGTCTTCTAGATAAAGAGATGCTTGAGTTTGATGAACCCGAATTACTCCAGGGACCATTTAATCTAGATGATCTCTCTCTAGTACAAGTGATGAAGATTGCATCCTTTACTCAAGCCAAGGCCAGAGAGAAGTTGTTAAAACCTCACATGGAGGACAGTGAACTATTAAGGCTTACAACTAGAGTCTTGGAGAAGATATTGCCAACCTATCAAAAGAGTCCATCGAATTCCCCCTCTAGTCACCTGAAGAATCTTGTAAATGTTGTAAGTACACATTTTGAGTCTTTTGAAAAATCTGTGAAGGTGAAAGTTCAGATGGAATTTTTGGATAAGAAATTTAGTGAAGTACAGAATCTAATAGGAAATGATAGGATGATACTTAGCATTAGCATGAGGAGTATTCAGAATGCTCTAAATGATGGAAGTGATATGTACAAATTTTGTCTATCATGGCCCAAAGTTAGTGAAGATATTGAGAAGAAGATAAAGGAGCAAGAACAAAAATTGTCAAATCTTTCTCAAATTTTTGATCCTCTAATAGTTTCGCCTATAAGTCAAGAATGTCAAGTAATTAGCTTGACAGATGAGATAAAGAGGCTTGTTAAAGAAAAAGGTAACATTATGAAGAGAATGTGTGAGCTCCGGGAATTGATTGCCCCCAAGTTAGAAACCATGTTTAATTCCTTATCAGAAGCTTAGACTGTACTTCAAACAAGTAATCCTCTAGATCTGACTAAGGTAGAAGCATATGCATTTTTGCTGAGTGGACACATCTCAATTTTGGATGGAATGAAGGGAACTTGGGACTCTGAACTTGTGCAGTTGAAAAATAGTTTTGCAGACATTCTCAAGTTCATGTGAGTAGAACTTAGTGATTAGTTGTACATATACGGCACTATACACAAGTTTTTTGGAGAATATTGGCTTGCGGACCCCACCCTTTTCCATTGATGTCAAAGGGGGAGTGAAGATTAGTGAAAAACAAGGAATCCAACAAAGGAGGAGCACCAGAAAGCAGTACAAGCAAAGGGGTAGTTATTCCAACACTTAGTCATTTTTCACTAAGTGTTGCCATCAATGCCAAAGGGGGAGATTGTTGGAAAGAGACACTACTAGGCATGATAAGTGTTGTCATTGATGGCAACCGAGTCTCTCTACACATCCACATTGCATAATTTGCCTAGACCGAAAATTAGATTGAAGATCTATCTAAGTTTGGGAAGTCAAGAATAGAGTGTGTGACAGGGTCCAGTATCTTGGCCCAGATCTCCTCGAGAGTAGATCAAAGTTTGCTACAGATCTAAGGGATTAATGAGCATTGTTAAGAAAATCTAAATCCAAAATTTTGGCCTTCGGTGATGGAGGAGTCAATAGTTATTAGCATCTGAGTATCGGGTTAACAGTTTGACAGAACAGACAGAAGAAGAACGGGTCAACATTGTAATTGATCTTGGTTCCAGATGTATGGAAGTTGTTGGTTGGACAAGTTGTGTTGATCAGTGATAGTAGCCGACCTGACTAATGATTTGTGAGTGCAAATTTTTCTCCGTGTCTCAAGTTATGCATGGATCTAGCTAACAGAGCAGAGTATTCAATAAAGTTCCAAGTGTTCTTGAAGCTGACTTAAAAGTAATTAAAGGTCAGGATGTAGATATATATAGCTGATGGATTTGGATGATTTTGGTGTGTGTGTGTGTGTGTGTTGCGAATATGGAGTAAGGGCGAAAAGAGTAGAGATCTAAGATTCAGATGAAGGCAAAGCAATAAACAGGGCCGAGTGAAGATGAAATGTGTAAGATCAGTATTTTGTGCTTAACCGGAAACGAATTCATGCATTAGTAGATGCTTCTCATCAATTCAAAATCTTTTTTATTCTCTTGTAATCATTTGTAGGCAGTGAGCCTCTATTTGAGCAGTGAGCTCTGGGTAGTGAGCCCCAATGCATGTGCATTCTGATTTGTAAAAAATACTTTAAACATGGTATTAATTTTTGTGGGTTAACCCCCACTGTGGTTTTTCCCTTAACCGGGTTTCCACACTAAAAATCTTGGTGTCAGGTGTGTTATTTATGCATTTTCTCATGTGTTATTGAGCCATGCTTTAATTGATTATAAGTTGTAAAATAAGATTAAAGGCAAAAAAGTTTAAATTGTGTGACAACTGATTCACGCCCCCTCTCAGTTGTTTGGACTAATTCCAACATCCAAATGGTAACAACGGTCTAGTGTGGGGTTGTTTGAATGCTGTGACTAGGTAAAACCAAAGATTGTGACCACAAATGTGAAGACCTCAACTTGGTGGGTGGAGTTGCCAAAAGATGTTTTGTGGGCAGAGACTAGTAGTGTATAGATGGGCACAAAGCCCTAAAAATAAGGTTGAACTTGACCAAGGAATGCAAGGAACTAAGCACCAAGAGAGCCTTTGGAGCTAGTAGGACCTGGCCGAATAGGCCAGATCGATGTAAAAGTAGGTTGAGGGCCTAAAATGGGACCAAACAATGACGACAAGAAACTCAAAGAAAGGTGGCCAAATGGGTTGAAAACCATATCGTAAAATGAACAGGAATCTGACAAAATGTACGTTGAAAATGGGCCTTTAGGGAAAAATCGTGAGATCCGTTTGGCTCCATGATGAACTCTTGACATGGCTTGGTCCAGAAATCACTCAAAACAGGAAGGTTTTGCTAGCATGGCTCTGATACCATGTTGGAGTAGCCAAGATCAACCATCAATAATTAGAATCACTTCCAAAAAGACAATTGTACGTAAAAAATATATTCAAGAGATGATTAAAATGTACACAAATGTCTTTTATTAATAGGCATGAGAGAGGAGGTAGGATGTTCTAAAACAATGACTAACTAACCCTTCTAAGATGTGATACTTATGAGCTCAAATAACAAGTGATCATGCAAGTGGCAAGTAAACATGCAAGAGGTGTCTCAAAAGGATGAGGACGCATGTCTCAACCATATGAGATGAGACAAAATCCTAAAAAAACCTAAGTAAACTTAAGCTAAGTTTGAATAGGTCAATCTTAGAGAGATGATCTATCCTAACTAGATTTAATATGACCTTATTTACACTAACAATAGGCACCTCAAGAAGGATATCTTTGAAGGTATTTTAGATATATTTTATAAAATATAGATATGCTAGTTTAAAACATTGGAGGACAACAAATGGAGGTATATGAAAGGATATTAACATGTGAATATTCTGATTTAACAGTCTCTGTTTTCCACCATATGAATATTATGATCCAACGGTAAGGTGTAGTCTAATTACACCACTACTTAATATATAAGAATTCATTTTTAATTATTATTTTACGCATGACCAATAGTGAGTTTCAACCCTAAAAATCTAGGGTTGGGCTAGCTTAATAGATCACATCTTTAGGCATCTTGGCCCTCAAAATGTTCATGATAAAGAATTTGTGTCATCCAATTATCTCATCTACGATTCACTTCTTACATCACTATCCTCCATATTACACATTGAATCTCTATAGCCACGTGATTACATTTATAATTCTTAGCTATTTATATATTTGTTGTAAATTGGTATGATGTTTTGTTCTTAAATGCATATTGAAGGATAGGTTTACATGTTTTCTCATCCATCCAATGTGATGGGAAAAGTTTGATTAGATAAGAGGCACATTTGTTTGAGCTTGAGAAGTATGCACTATTGGTAGTTATGTGTTTAGAGTTGAGCATGTTTCTAGTGTTAGATTTAAAATTAAATTTGAAGTGGTTGAGGTTTGGACTTGCGGATTTAAAATTAATTTTAAGTGGCTAATTTTTGGACTTGTGACCTAAAATTTTGTAGTCTCTTGTTTAGCTGGAGAATGTCAAATGTGTAGCTCTCATCAATGTCCTAAATTCCATGGTAAATACTGTATCTGATGGAAACAAGTCTGACAATGGAGTAAGAGTAAGTTTTTTAATTTTTCCTCAAGAACATGTTGGAGGAGTTTTAGAATTTTATATTTATTTTGAGCCTCTTTAGGAATTGTGTAGGAAGAGTGGAATTTGCCAGTGTGAATATGAATGTGGTGACTATATTATGCCCTTGCCATGTGCTCATGCCTTCCTGTGTGTAGGTCACAATTGCTTCTAACCCCATGGTCCCATGCAGTTGTATAAGTAAATTTTCTGAGAATAATGCCATATAGCTCCATACATTTCTTTACCTCCTTTTTTACATTTCCTTTAGAATTTTTCCTAAAAATTTGGTGTCTATAAATGTTACATAACACTAATATTTGAAAATTTTATTTGAAAACAAATTTATATAGTTGTAAAGGTAAAATTTAAGTTGGCTACTTAAAAATAAGTAGAAAAATTAAATATTCAAGGGACCACTATCTCCACAAATAACTCCTAAAAAAGTTGATGTTATTGATAAAAAAGTTGTGGAGATATAAATAAAGGTGTAGACATCTAAAATTTCCTCATTAACATTCTACCACTTCCATCCATAATATGCACATCACCAGACCACTTTCTTCTATAATTAAATAAATCAATCTCTGTTTAGACAATTAATTGTCTAATTCCCCTTATGATAGTGATTAAATAATATTTTATTATTAAAATCCTATACCTATTCCTAGTATAAATGATTAATTAATTATTTGTCATCATTTCTCTATAGTCCACCTTAGGTAAATAAATATAAATGTTTATTTAGCTAAGTCCTTATCCTCATACCAAAAATTAAATAAATATTTTCATATTTATTTAATTCCCTATTTTGTTCACTTTTGATTAAGTTGACTAAAATCAATTAATCAACTTAATTGCTCACTTGCACATTTCTAAACTATAATCAATCCATTTAAACCTTTCACATTCCTTAAAGTGTACAAAGGAATGGGCTTTTGTACATGACTACATGGGTCTCTTTCAAAGGGATGGGCAAGTACTTCGTGCATCCCTCTAAAAAGGGTCCTTTTGTCCCTTTTCAATCTCACCCATGTACTTTAGCCAACACACCACTCCACCATTAATCTTCTCTCAATCTTAGGACTCCACTTGTCCTCCAATCAAATCAAGCCACTTGGTGGCCTTTCATCAACCCAATCCTCTCAACTAATATGAGTCATTGATCATCTAGATAAATCCTAACCTTCCAATTCTCCAACCAAAAATCTATAAATCTAACCTCATACAAGCCATTTACAAGTCTCCAAATTATGCAAGGTTATGCTACTAGTTTGATGAGCAATCAACATATCAAGACATCAAAAGCATCCAAAATAACAAGGTTTGCATGTGTAGTTAGATAGTTAGCTTCACTTTGTTTATGCATTCCTTACTTGTATAATCAGAGGTTGATTGGATTATGAATGAAATAGGTTAATACATTTTAACTTGTTTTGTGATCATTTTCTTATGTACACAAAAGGGTTCTTCAACTCCAATAATAGAAATGTTAAAGAATAGAAACATTGTATAGATCACCTATAAATAATTCTATCTTTTATTTGTAAATAATATTATCTTAAATTAATGTGAATCAACTCTTTCAATTCCTTAAAGACAGATTAAACTTGTAATATTGTTTATTTTTTATTGAATCAACTCTTTCAATTCCAATGCCCCAAGAGACAACAAAATAACTTTCTTAATGGAATGGCTCAGCACGGGACAAGAAGGACAACTCTGAGAATTTTTTAATAAATTTTCTTTAGAGGGATGCTTTCAATCTTCTTTTGTTTTGGTGCTGAAAATAACTTTATGGTGAAGCTAATTGTCTTTCCATGAGGATCTTGCTGCAGGATAGTCTTCTTCCAATTTATCTCATGTTTTTATGTTTTGTACAGTTGTAAGAAAACTAAGCTCTATATTCCAAAAATAATTAAATTTCTCTTTTTATATTCAGTTTTATATCTTTGGACACCAGCAAATTTTCAGTAAGAGTGATGACATCTATACGTATATAATTATCAAAAGAACTGTTACATAATAATTTAAAACACAATTAAAATATTCCAGTGAATGTGTCATAAGTGGAAATTTCCGCATACGACAGAATCCAACCATATTTTGGCTGTCTCAAATAATTTGGAAATTATGATTGTCTTACTTTATATTTTGTGTCGCAACAAATCCAAATTTGACCGTATTTTGATTTACTAAGAAAGCCACAATGCAAAAATACAAATAATACAGAAATCGAAGCAGACACAGATAATATTGTATGGGACGGCGTACATGCACTAAAAAGAGAGAGAAGAAAATAAATAGAGAATGATGATATTTACTAAGTAATTATTTGAAAGACTACTCTGCAACTACTTCTGTCCATCAGGATACATGCGCTGGAAGAAGTCTAGGTGCCATCCAAAATCCCACTGACCCAATAAATATGTTATCCACCTAGCGAGATCTAAAATATGATCTAATTGGGATCTGCATTTATTAAAAATATGACTTTTTGTCTGGGAAATCTGGTGACGAGAACAAATCCATCAGCTGGCCGCTGAAAGCTGCTACACATAGACACAACATGAGCGCCTATCACTGGAAAAGAAAAGTTAGTGGCGAATAGGTAATAGCCGGCCAGGCCAGGAATTTGATGGTCTATTTGACCGTTTTTCAGCAATTTTATGTTATTTATTGTTTATTATATATGTACTAAGTACAGCTTCAGAAATTATAATTATAGAGATTAAAAGGAATTGTATTAAGAGTTCACTTACAATTAAGGGATCAAAAATAATTGTTACTACTTCGTCTATTGCTATTCAATTGGACAAGGCCACCTAATTATCAACCCACCAAGATGCTTACATCAGAGCCAAATTGGAAATGTTCTCAGCGATGATCTAGCTGGACAAGTTACGTCCTAAGCACACAGTGTGGCGATTGAAAGTTCTCTAAGACTTCAAAAGGAGGGCAAGTTGGATTGTGGAGTGGATGGGCTGCTCTTAAGGTACAACCAATATGTTTTGAAACTTATTGCTTTCCTATTTTTTTTAAATGTCACTTGAATTTTTACAATTTGCATGTAATATTTTTTGAAACTTATTGCTTTCCTATTTTTTTTAAATGTCATTTGAATTATTACGATTTGCATGTGAGAATTGTCTTCGCTGATCACCTTGAAGTTTCTCCAAAGGAAGAGGTCTTGTTATTTGTTTCTCTTTTTTACAGTCTTTAGACTGCTCCTTTTTTTTTTTTTTCCCCTAAGGAAGAGGTCTTGCTATTTTGTAGTTTTGTTTGCATTCTTTCAGTATAAACAAATTCACTCAACATTTTTTTGACAATCAAATTCCAGGCCTGTAGTCGACGATTGTCTTAAATGGGTAGTTTTGCTCAATACTTGAGTCTTGAATAGATATTTTGGCCTGCTCCCATTTTTACTAAATACTTCAATAGACTTTTTGGCCTGCATGAAAGAGCATTGATCATTTTTTCATATAAAAGAGATAGATAAGTTATATGGGAAAAAGGGTCAATGAGATTAAGGGATGTTTTTATATTTTAGAAATGTACTTTAAATACAAATCATCTTTCTCTATATAGTAACTTTTATATATAATCTTATATAAGAGGAGGATAAGTTATATAAAAAAAGTGGATGAGATAAAAGAATGTTTCTATATTTTGGAAATATACTTAAAAATAACTCTCAACTAATTAAAATAAGTTTATATTATTATAATACTTCATATCAATATAAATATAATATATATAGACCTTTATATTATTTATATGTTTGTACATAAATCTATATAGTTATAGATATAGAGATATTTTTGTATATATATGAATTTATTCTACTTAAAGAATTATTTATATATAATGTATGTATGTTTGTACATGTAAACCTCTATATAAAGAGGGGTTTATAAAGGTTTCAAAATGAGAATAACAATAAAAGTAAATAATGTACTAAAACAAATACAGTGTTCTAATAAAATATAGTGTCTTAATAATAAAATATATCGTTCCTTAATAAAACATAGTAATAAAATATTTATTTATGGCATTGTATTTTATTAATGCAACACTTTAAATCTTGAAAGATACAATATTAAGAAAGTAAATAATGTTCCAAAACAAATAAATATAGTGCCCTTATCCATTAAATATGAATACAACTTCTTCTACAATCCACTTTACTCATTTTTTTTAATACAATTTTATTTTAATTTATGTTTGACTGTTACTTTATTTATATACATTATTTTATTTATGTTGGCTTTCATTTTGTTTTCGAAAGTTGTATTGAATGGCCCTATGCGGCCGGTGGGTGTAAAAGGTAGTTCCGGAAGTATATTTTGGTTGAAAAGGTAGCTCCAGGGGAACTTTTTGAGCAAGAAAATCTCTGCATTTTGAGAATTTGCATAGCAGAAGATTGTAATACTTTTTTGAAATCAATATAATATCTCTCTATTAGGAATAAAAAAAAAGCATAAATAAAAAATCTTGAATATTAGATACTTAAGCTTTGGATTATGGTTAACCTTTCAAACACTTAATTATATGGTTGGTCAAAGTTATTATCTCTTTACATGTATTAGAATATTCTTTAAACAAAAGAACACATGGTTGTTATGTGAAGTGACATACAAAAGATCTCAATTGGAAAATAGATATTTTCAAGTTAGAGATTTCATAGTAAACTTTTACAACAACCCATTCTAGAAACATCTAGTTAACTCCTCCCCAATATGATTGCATGCCACACATACACATATCTATAAGCATATAAGTAGTTTATAGCTATATTAATAGGAAGTGAATTAATTAATATTAGATGGTCAAATTAAAAATTAAAAATACTTTTCATTTACAAAAGTAGGGAACCATACAAATATTAAAAATAATTATATAAGAAACAATAAAACATAAATAACAATATGAATGCGAGCCTTGTTAGTGAAAACAACTATATGTGAAATTCCATGCAATAAGTAATATCTAGAAATGCTTTAATGCCTCAAACATATGTATCTACACATCACAACCATAACTAATACCACCATTGCTATGATGTTAAGAATTAAGGATGCAAAAATGTTCAAAGTTGAATTGTTCTAGGTGGGATTTGAACTTGGGATTAGCTGTGTAGTTGGAGTGCTAGAACCATTCAAAGAAGGGAACCTAAGAGGCACCCCCAAAATTTTTAGAGAAAGGGAAATTCTAGGAGCCCTTGAACTTACACAATATAGTTGAAAATAAAGAATAATCATTGTACACACAACAAATATTCATCACAATAGAAAGAAAACAAATAAAGTTTTACCTTGGCATTAGTTGATAGGTAGTGTGGCGACTTTCTATTCATTAAGTAGGATGTAATATTGAGTCTAATTAAAAGGAGTCACCAATAAATTATTACTAGTAGCTAGTAGACATAGGGACAATTATTCTTCACAACAAAAGTAAGGGTATCACAATACCCCTTAGAAGGGATCATTTAATTTCTTGAAATATAATTAAGATAGGGAAATAAGCTCACTAGGTTGCTATTACAATTTGATTGTTCCATGACCGGTTGCTTTCCCATATCAACCATGAGGGGTGCCACACTCAAAATTTATGTAAAATTATCCAAGATTGAAAATGGCACTAAAATGGTAGTGCCCAGATTTATAATGGGCTCTACTTTTTTCTTGTTTTAAATAATGCATAAATAGTATAATGAAGGGAATCATACTTTAAATTTTTTTTCCACTTATAATTGTTATTTATTTGGCATGTAAGCTTTTCCATTCCAATAATAATAAGTTGGGTTGATATTGTTATAGAGTAAAATGTTTACCCTGGTTAATCAAGACCTGCTTTAACACCTTTTTGAACATTAAATGATAAATTCTCAATCCCGATGATAAAAACTGACATAACAACAATGAGGCCAACCTAAGGACACCTAAAGACATTTATACCAGAGTTTTTGGGTCTAAAGGACAAGGGTGCCCTAGTGCCCTAGTCCCTTATTTAGCCCTAGCCTAATTTGAAGGTATGTTGGCCTAAGACATCTTAAGTGGTTCCTCATGTTAGCCCCATTTAGTTTTATTCATTGTTGGTGAGCGGGAATGCATATAAAAACAAGTTACTTTATTCATTTGAACATATCTAAGCTATCTCTAACTTCTTTAAGGGTTCTTGCACTCTCTCTTCTTCTCTCTCATGCTCTCTACTCTTGTCTAAAGCTCTCTATGTTGGATTATTGTTGTGACACTAACTTATTGCAGGTCTTGTGAAGATATTTCTACTTCTTTCAGCTACACCAACTTCTTGAGTCAAGTTGTGACACCTCATCAAACATGCTAGGGTTTCCATGGTCATGGTGACTTATTTCCTTCATTCTAGCATTCCATTCTAGTTCAGATTTGCCTCTGCCCTCCTAGGGCACACACTCTTTGAGATCTCATCATTGCTATTGTGGAGGTGGAAACACCATTCACAGAGCTTGACTTAGGCAAGCTCTTAAATATCACCCAACCATTTTCCTTCTTGTGTGTGTAGGTAGCATCTAGAGGAATCTATAGAAAATAAGTTCCAGGAAGCAGGAACATAGAAGGGCGAAGGCACAAAAGGCTTAACATTCTACAAAACCCTAGAATTAGGTTCTAGGGTGGCCCAAGTGCCTTGGTCCTTTGAGATCCCAAGTCTAGATCTAGGTTCTCCTCTGTCCACTAGTCTCCACTATGCTTTTGAATTGTCTATATCTAATTATGATAGTTTGTTATGCTCTAATCTTTCTTAACTAGGGTTTCTACTTTTGCCCTAGCTTGATTGGTTGGATTTGGTTGATTCTACTCTATACAACAAAGGGAAAAAGCCCTTGTAGTTTGTCTCTCCTTCTTAGGTAGAATCCAAGCTCAACTTGTGTTCTAATGTTGGATAGAAGAGGGTTTGACCTAGTTTGATCTATTGGCCTAGTCTCTCTTTTCTACCTAACATTTTAGTGAACCTGACTCTTCTTGCACTTTGACATCCATCTTGCTTCAGATCTGAGATGTTTACTACCATAGATCTAATTATATTTGATTTCATTGTTCATTTTGCATATCTACGTAGCTAAATTGTGCATAGTTTCAAAACTAGGGTTTGCAAAAACCTTGCATTTCTAGGAAATCTAGCTAATCTTAAACCTAGGGTTTGTAGATTAGTGAGTTATTTCGGATGTTTGTGGCATGATTAAATTAATTTCATTTGTCATAGCATATTATCTTAGTGTTTAAGAAAAGACATTCTTGCATATTTGCATTGAAAAGTGAAAAATCAAGCATTTTAGGCTTACAAAAAGGCATATTTATTGCATTGTTTTCATTGCATATGTTTTAGATCATAATAGCAAGATTTAAATTTCTAATTTTTGCATCAAATCTGTTTGGTATTTCAACAATTAATCATTTTAGAGTGCTTTATGTTGCATTTGAACATATTCATTGCTAGGGTTTTATAAAAAAAATGCATTTTTAGAAAAATCTAGTTAATTGGAAATCTAGGGTTTGTGATTTATATCTTGTTTCAGATTTTGTTGATGCTTAGTGGACAGATTTCATGTTTCATTCTTGTATCATTTCATAAATATCATTTGTATTCAAGGTATGAAGAAAAAACATTCTTGCATCAAAGAATTTTGGTTTAAGGAATAAGCATTTAAGATCTAGGGTTTGATGGCGAAACCCACTAGTCTTGCATTTAGTGGTTGTATTTGAAATATTATTTTTGGATCTTTTTTATGATGAATGATTTCTAAATCTGATTTTAAGTTGTTGTAACTCATCATATGTGTCATATCTATTTAAATTTGAAAGCAAGAACATTCATGCATTCATCTACTCTTTGAAATTTCAAAGTAAAAACATAAACAAAACTATCTAGCTTCAATTGAGACTTATGCATCTTCATTTGAAGAAAAAATTTATAAATCCTTCTTGTGTTTACTTAGAAAAATCATTTGCACATACTACACATCTTACATCTGCAAGACTTAGTTATTGTGGTTACCAAAAACACCACATTATTTTGGGAAATCCCATCTCATCTTGCACTTGTAGAACTTTGATTTCAATTTTATGTTGGATACTCAAATCGTGTCTTAATCCAATTATACATTGTTGTTCCATATCACACTTACATGTATTATTGGCTTCTTCATATTACTTCTATCAATATTAGAGGACTTTGCTAAATTCATCTCCATGAACAATCATGAGAAATATGACGGTGATAGTTCTTCTACTACAATTCATGATAATATCATCACCTCTAAGGAATATGATGGTGACCTAGCTTCGCCTACATCACCCTATGCTTTGGATCCCTCTCACAAAATTGAGATCATTTTGGCGCAAGAGGATGAAATCATTGACACATTACTTAACATTAGTTTGTACCTTCTCTTCATTTGAATGATCTCTTTACTAGAGATGTGGCATTAGAGGATCTTGAGAATACTATTTCTACTTCTACCATAGCACATGATGATTCCATGAGTCATAGTGTTAATCTTCCTCTTATGGTTGAATTAGATATCACTAAAGATGTGAAGACCCTTGACCTTCCTCCTTTCGTTGAATGTTCAAACACCTTGGATATCACTAAGGATGTGAAGACACTTGGTTTTCCTCCTTTTATTGCATATTCAATCCTCTTGGACATCACTAAAGATACAATCATCAACAATTTTCTTAACATCAGTGTTCATTACAATGCTCTCCCATCAAAAGATGAAGCATTAGTGGATGAATATTCTTCTATTATAATGGATTCCCCATCGGAAGACATTGGACATTCATCTTAAGAATATATCAATGTAAATTATATCATCATTAATAGACTTATTTCGCCCGCTAAGGAGATAGTGAATAAGTACATTAATGTTCCTAAATTCATTATACATGAGGCATTTAATTTTCCTCCTTTCTCTAAACCTATGAGTCTTATAGTCGAATGAGATGTTCCAAAACCATCTCAACCTCTTGGTTACTTTCTCAATATTACAAAGAAAATTACTCAAAGGAATCAAGGTGTTCAAAATGTGTCACAATGATCTCATTATTATGCGGTTGCTCACACATACAACACCTGCAATAACAAACAAAGTAAGAAAACACCGAGTGTACCCACTTCTCTTCAACCTTCTCAACCTATTCTTCCTCAAGCACCTTGTCTTCCTCAACATATGGGTAAAGAATATGATCTCGTAGAGCAGCCTCACACTACTCCAGATAAGATCTCTCTATGGGATTTAATACAAACATCACTTACATACCACATAATGGTCCAAGAAGCTCTATAAAAGGTAGTTGTTCCACCTTCTATTAGACTAAATGATGTAGCATCTCTATTTAATTGTATGCATGTGACAACATCAGATATTTCATTTCAACAACATGAATTACCTCCCATAATTAAGTTCAAAACCAATATGAGCCTCTTATGATATCTATTATTAATAATAAAATGAGAGTTAGACATACCATGATTGATGGTGGATTAGGTCTTAATGTTTATGGAATAGACTTGTTACATAAAATCAATGTTGATACCTCTCTCATCAAACCAGATAAACTCATCCTTCATGGCTTCAAGATAATGTTGGTAAACAATCACTAGGTACAATCACCTTAAATGTTAAGGTTGGACTTATGACATTACCTACCCTTATCCATGTCATGTCTAATTCTCTCGCATATAATCTTCTTCTTGGTAGACCATGGATTCATGCCATGGGGGTAGTCCCATCTACTCTTCATCGCTCAATAAAGTTTGTCTTTGAAAACAAGACCTATACAATCAAAGATGATTTGGTTCTAGAAAGTTTCTTGCAAATGGAAGCGAGACATCAAATTCCTCTAAGAAATTTGATCCCTTCTTTGACAAAAACCAAACCACTATCCTCCGCTGCTAACAATAGTGTTGGTCCTTTGAATGCATTTTTCAGTGATGATTGGGGTTCATTAGATTTTGCACTCTCCTTTGTGGGTGAATATAAAATATCACTCTCACACCCAAAAACCTCGAATGAAAATGAAATTTCTTCAACACAATCTCATACTCCTAACAAACTTAAACTCAAAAGTAATAGTGATGGAAATTTTGATGATGATCTACCTTCTTCTATAAAAATGACAACCATTTGTGATAAAGTATCATTCTAATCTAATGAATCATCTTCTTCTAATGCATGTCTTGGTAATGACAAGGTCCCTTTAGTTTTTAACCCCCATGGGCTTATTGAAACAAAGGTTGACCCTCCTCACCATGATTAAAAGAATTATCCTTCTTCTTTAACCCATGACGACAATTCTCATTCCATTAAACCTAGCCATATGACCTCTCCTCTTCCTGTGTACTTGGAGATGTGTTATGGGCGTGGATTCCAAATTGTTTCTAAACAAGGATACAATGTAAATGGGTTAAAGGATGCAAAGAACAAGGAATTAAGGAGCCTGTGGAATGAACACTGCACTTGTCTAAAGTAGGTTTAGGTTTCCATCCTTCTCCTACATTCTCTCCACCATGCTCACAATAATGAGGGTTGCTTCCTACTCCACCTACATCTCTTCTATCTCAACAAGAGTGTACGTTGCTGAGTCTACTCAAGGATCACCTAATCACTCTTCCTCCTCCAACTAATAAAATAGTTTACAAAATAATCATTCAACACCTCATTATTGTGTATATCATCAAGCACTTGGCCATTCCACTAAGGAATGACAAGTCTTGGGTGACAAAATTTAACAACTTCAAAAAAATTTTGGCTCTAGCACTTCTCACCACACTTGATGTGGTCCCTATAGTACCTTGTCCTCCATCCATTTTATAATAATCAAGTTGGGGGAGGATAATTTGTTATAGACCGACTCGCAAGTGTGGTCCCTCCTCATTTTTTGTTATTCTTGTATTAAGTTGTTATCTCCATAATGTGATGTTGTGGTTCTCCCTTGACACCCTTGTTAGTGCAAAGGTACAAGGACTAAGAACAAGTTGTGTCATTCCTCAATATGTATCTTCATTCTTCTATATGTCATGATATACAATTGTGTTATTTTTATTTTGGGTTGATTTAGCATCTTTTCATGATTCAATTTATGTGTACTCTACTTTCATGTGATATTTCCTCTGTTGTCTTTGTAATTTATGATGTTTTATGTATGTGGCACCTTGTTGTGATGTTCGGCATCATACCATGACTACACAAGCCATTATGTATCATGCTTATAAGCATTTCCTTGGTTTTCTCATCCTAGGGGAATCACCTTGTCATGATGTATCTTTTGAAAATACATATCATTTGGGCATGTGATTTTAAATCTCTCATGCATGTTCTATATTTCTTCCTTAAATTCTATCTTAAAGGCAATTGCTCCCTGATGGAGTTAGAAATCACTTTAAGGTGGGGGCATATATTGTGCTATGAGCCTTACTCTCTTTATTTCTATCAAAACACTTGTTGATTATCTTTGTCACTTCACCCTCTAGAAAAGGATTACACAAATCTTGGAAACAAGATCTTGAGTCTATCTTGTTCTCCCAAGTCGTAGCTCCTTGCCTATTTGGGAGAAGGGTTGCACCACCAACTAGAGTTTGGCAGTAAGGTCGCTTCACCTTCTTATTTTGCAAGACTTCATCTAAATCCTCTTACAGGAGGTAGTTTGTGTATTCTCTTGAGTGGAAACACTCCTCTTTAGAAAGAACATTCTATGGGAAACCCATGGTGGGATATTTAGAGGACATAACTTAGGAGAAGGCACTACAAGGAAGGTAATTCTAGTAGGAATTTGGTGGCCTACACTATTTAAAGATGCAAACAAGTAGGCCAAACAATGTGACATATGTCAAAGGCTATAGAAGTATGAGTTTTAAGAGATGAAATGCCTTTGTAGCTAGTACTAACACAAGTCTCATTTGAGAAATGAACAATTGATTTCATTGGACCTATTGATCCTATTGTCAAGAAATGGGGAGGGATACCAGTCTAGAGATTTGATCCTCAATAAAGTCTTTATATAGTCAGTTTTTACCCCAGTCAGGTAGTTAGAGATTGATAGCAAAACTCAAAGTATAATAGAAATAGAGTATCACATACAGATCATAACCATAAGACAACACATAATTATCTGGTATCGGCAGATCTCCATATATATATAAACAACAATCAAACATCATACATTCCTCCTCTAGTAGGTCTAAGCCTCTGCCTCATCCATCTACATACATTATCTATCTGACTTCTATATCATTATCATATCATTTTCTATCCTTCTATCTCCTCCTATATCATCATATCCTATTCTACATATATAGTGTATCTATTACATCTAGGGATGTGTATTCTAGCATCACAGGTAAGCTCCAGCCTTCGCATAATGTATGTGCCAGCTTTTGGTCAGCTCTACTCCATGCCCTACATCCTGCTAACATCATCCCACCTTTAAAATTATGTCTTGTCCTCAAGAGATGCAAAATCAGCTACTAGGTAAGATAGTCTTGTAGATCTGCTTCAACTGTGCCAAACTAGTGTCCCATTATTTCTTGGCCTCAGCTAGCATAATTATTTGTCCTTCTATCTTTATATATGTGTCCCCTGCTTCTGTTATACTTTTTGGTATCGATATTATTTGTGTAGTCTTCTTATCTTCTACAAAACTGTCAGTCAGGTTAGCCAGTCTAAGGTTGACCACTTCATTTAACTACTTTATTTGGCTCCTTATTTGATCTCTTTGGTCCTGGAGCTATTGATGCTAGTTATGAAGTGTGTCCACCTGTGCCCTTATTACTCCATCCTTATTAGTTAGAGGATCATATTGGGCTACATGTTTGTTATTTGTAGTTCCAGAGCATCCATCTGGTCTTTTATTGCTTTGGTGGACTGTGGCCATTTTAAATAAAATTGGTAGAGAATATTCACCTTCATAATGCTTTGTTGAATACTCTTTATTTGTATCTCCAACTGAGTGTGTGCCTTGGCATACTTATTTGTCATTTCTGCTAACCTTTTCTTGTTTAGTTGTTTTGTAACTTTCTTCTCCAGCTGGATGGAATACTCCTTAAATCCATGTGTCAACTATTTAAATTGCTAGAGGCAAGGATTAGGTAGTGTCCCTTGGTGTCTTTGGCATCTCCTTTGCCAATGTATTCACTGCATCTTGAAGCAATTCACTTTCTTCTACGTGTTGTTTTAAAATTTCTGGCCTTTCTAAGGAGTGGAAGATATCTCCTAATTGCAGGTTTTGTAAAGGAGATATTCTAGCTAGATTCACTTGACCTTCTACCACCAACAACTATAACAATTATGGAGTTACAATAGGTTTTATCTACTTTTCCTGCTCCAAAAAATCCTTAATGGATTATATTGAGGAAAAATCTAGGCTTCTACATTATCAACTTTCTCCGATCCTCTTTACTCTTCTGTGTTCTCCTGTGTTCCTTCTTCCTTATCCTCTGCATTGTGTGTTTGTGGGCTCATTTGTTGCTATTGTGCATTCCTTTCCTCCATCTTTGTGTTCTTTGGAGGAGGTACCCCTTTTGTAGAAGCTTCTGGCTAACTTTTCTCTTGACTTGTCTCTGTTTTGTCCTATCCTCGTGCTAGTATTTTAGTGTTGTGCAGAGGTTATGGTGCCTAGTTTTGTTCTTTCTCCTTGATAGACTAATATAGATTTTCTATTATTTATTCAGTCTCTTTTTGTATCTTCTCATTTTCCTTCTTTTTGCCACCCATGAGTGTATCTACTCTTTGTTTTCTCCTCAACTCCATGGCTTGCAGTTGCATTGATTTAATTCATTCTTCTTTTCTGGTGACAATGTGTCACTGAGCTTATCAATGGCCTTCTACCTTATTTCTTCCTCAAATTGCAGTGCCTTATTCCTCCTTTGCCTCAATGCTTCTATCAAGCTCTCTGGAAATCCTTCCATTATCTCATCTAGTGTCTTTTCTTTATCCCTCATGTATTAGATCATTGCTTGAACTGTCATTTATTTATTTTCCTTAGATGAATCATCATATAAAGAAGAAATTTCTTTTAACATACCTACATTCTCCATGGTATTGAGCAGTGCATCAAGTTTGTAAAGCTCCTGTATTGGTTCCTCCACTTGTTGTTCTGTTGGTTCTTCTTCCGGTGTCTTTTGTCCTCGTTTCTTTCTATTAAGGTTTGATTCATTCTCTTCTTCCTCTTCTTCAATTTCAATCACCTCTGTAATTTCATGGGGTTTCTTCCTTTTTGCATGCTACTTCTACCAAGGAGCCTTCTTTTTTGTACTCTTCTTCATCCCTGATAATACTTCTGATGTTGCTCTCCCTCTGGATGATATTGTTGATGATGATGGAGCTTTAAATGTCATTCTTTTTGACCTTCTAACTATCATAGCCTCCTTGCTAGGTAGTGGAGCTGATGTGGAAGGTTTCAGAGCTGAGGTACTTCCCTTATCTAGAACTCCCCACTATTTGTGTAACTTATCTCTATGCATTTCTAGATGTTCCTCCACACGCTTTTTATGTTGTTTGTCCATCACTTCTAAATAAGTGCCAAATCTCTCCACACAATTGTGTCCTTGGGTTTACTCAGTAGGTTTTGTGCACAAGCATTAGCCTCTGCTATAGTTATCTCATAGGGAAAGTAGGGTACCCATGTTGTTCTTGGCTCAACTGCTTGCATGTATGTGAAGTCCTTATCTACTAAAAAGATAATTTGATTGATGTATTTCCTGACCACTCCATAAGGGATTATTTCTCTCGCCCTCATTTATTCTTTTAGGGTTTTGAAGAAACCCCAAGATGTGACACTATATGCTTTTGTCTCCCTAAATTGAGCTATAGGTCTTTTCACTTATAACCCTACCGGTATATTTTGTTTCCAACGTTTCCCCTTAAACCCCATTAATTCATTCAAGAAATGAAATGTTAGGCAAAGAATCAAAGTACCGTACTGGAAGTTGTAATTAGAATCCTTGATCTTCTACACCAGCAGACTATGTCCCATTATCTCACAAAGATCAAAATCCTTGCCCTCCTTTACCATTTGATAGGCGGTATGAATAGCAGCACTTGACTATGGCCGAACCCACCTGATTGGCATAGTACACTTTGTATGCAATGCCCATGGATTCATATCTAACTCTCGGGTCTGTGATGTCCTTCACATGCATATGCCTTCCATCTATTATTTCTCCAGTCAATTTCATCAATTGATCCATTCTAATGGCCTTCATTGCTGGTAGGGGTCCTACAACACTTAACCTTGTGACTTCCCTAATGGCCTCCTTCATGATTATGTAGGGTTTATCCAAGTATATAAATTCAACATGAAATTAGCTCAGAATGATTCTTACTCATTCATGTGCATCTGTGAAGTCAGGCTAATCCTTCCACACATCTAGTTTTTTCATCAATATATTTGCATACTCAGGTGGATACCTTGTATCTCGCATTAATGTGTCCCTTAGCTCCTTGAATTTCATGTGATCAATCTTCACCAAGGTATTGTGAATGTACTTCATCACATCCTCTATGTAGACCACATCTACCAGCACATTCAAGAATGTGTCATCTTTGTCCACTTTGAGGGCTTTCCATGGATATTTCTTAAACTTTGGCCTCAGCTTGTGTGTGATATCAATCACCTTAGGGGTAGCCATTATGTATTCTCTGGTTATCTATGTTCTTATACTCTTCACTGCTTTGCTCACCGTTTTGTTTTCTCTCAGAGCTCCAAATTCTCTAAAGTGTGAATGCAAAGTGAGGCTGTAATGTATGATTAGGGTTAAATACCCCTCCTTTTCACCCTAATTTTTCTCTCTTTCCCTTTATTCTTTTCCTTCATTATCTTATTTCCTTGCTTTTTGTGTTTTGAGTTATGCCCCTTGTTAGTGGTTAGTCCATAATCCACTATGGTACAATGGCAGAATCTCTCCACAACTAGTTTCTTTCTTCCAGAGATTGATGATCTAGTGGTTTTGGCATCTAAAATAATCTCCCCACATTGTTTTCCAAGTTGTATCTTTTCCATTTGCTTCTTCCTCTTTGTCTATGACTATCCTATTTGTTTCTCTGATAACTTAGTCATCTTGGTGTGTTGATTTCTTTGCTTCCTTTTCTTCATTTGATGAAATTTTTGAGATATAGCCTCCTTGTCATACCTAGATGTGTCACAAATGATCTGTAGTGACTTTTGATGAAATGTGAAGGATTGCGGTATGTCTTCCTCGCCACTTCTAACCATGAATATCCTCTAGTAACCAACCAATTTTCATATTTTTAGCTCCAATTCTTCTCTAAACCAGGCTTTTAGAACTTCTTTACTATCTATGTTGTAGTGATCATCCTCTATCTCCAATTCTCCCCTAGAGTTAGGCTCTTCTATTGTTTCTTCTGCATCCACCCTTAAAATTGTATAGATATTCTTTGAATCCTTATCACTATCTTTAGATTGACTTCTTCTATGTATACTTCCTCCATTGATGATCCCAAAGGAATATGGATAATCTTGTTATCATTAGAAAATGATAGCTCTTGTTTCTGGGAGTCTATGATATTGTTTTCATCTACAAACCATCTCAAACCCAAAAGTGCATTGAAAGAATTTTCTTGATCCTTCATGGCTACAACAATAAAGTCTAAGACTTTTTTGATCCCCGTTAAGTTAACTTCCACTTGATTCCATGTTCCCATTGTCTACATGTTAGATTCACCTACCAAGATTATTTTGTAACTTGTCTCTATCAATTTAGGTCTTCCCAACTATTCCCAAAGCTTCTTTGTCAACATGATAACATATGCTCCCAAATCTATCATGACATTCTAGAATTTTCTATGATTGATATGAACATCCACCATAAGTGGCTTTGCCTTCCATTCTCTATCTATTCTTCCCATCCTCTGGAGTTGACTCTTTTGACCTTGCTCCTTATTCCAATATTTATAAAATTACTTCAATTTCTCAATGAGTCTGTATTGTTGTGTCAATTAAGATAACTGCTTCAGAGCTTTACTTCTTCAGTGAAAAACTACTTGTATTGTTTCTTCTTTTCTTGCTTCTTCCATATTGTTTGTTTGGCTTCCTTCACAACTTCCTCATGCTTTTTCTTAGTAGGAACAAATTCTTCTTCCTCATCACTATCATTTTCTTCTATCTAAATGGTGTAATGTCTTCCGGTATTTGTTCCTTGTCTTGTCAGTACTGTAGCTTTCTCCTTCATTCTCCTTCTATCTTTTCCAACACATTTTGGCTTGCTTCTCTAATAATACTCTTCTTCTTTTGTAGATTATGTTGAAGATGTGTTTGTTTCCTCCCTGTTGTTCTTCTAGCAAGTTCTTTCTCCTTAACGCTTAGGTTCCCTCCTTATGATCCTAGCCTCTTTTTGTGTATTCAGGTTCTATAACTCACCACTCTTAGATTATGGTGGTGCATTCCAAAAGGATTGTTGTTATCTATCATAAGAAAGTAAATCATGCTCTATACTGCTATAATAGAATAATGTGTTTTTCTTACACCCCAACATTCATTAGCAACGTGTCCTAGCTTACCACAATTGAAACATGTAGTATCATTTCTCCTTCTTTGACCTCTTCCACGGCCTCTGCCTCCTCTATAGTATCCAAACTACTCTCTATCATCATTATTATAGCTATTCCCATAGGATGGACCATCAGAGTTTGAATTTTGTATTGCATTGACATTCCTCTGGTTTCTTCAATTTGGTTTCTTGTAGCCTTGATGATATGAGTTTCTTTATGCTATGCCCTTCACATATGACTTGCTCTTCACTGAGTTTGTGTTACTGCATCATGTTCCATCTTCTTCATCATCAATATCTCTTTTCCTCTCTATAAGTTTTGTGAAGGAAAATCTGGTGTTTCATGGTCATCCCATTCTTTGTACAATCTGTAATATACTAAATTTATTCTTTTTAACATTGTTTTGATGTCTTCCTTCATTGCAGCATCTTTTCTTTCACCTTTTGTTCTAGGGCATTCATTTCTCAAGTGAAATTCCCTTGTATAGTATGAGCACCAAATATTAGGCCTTTGCTTGTGTGTATCCTGCTCCTGTTTGACCAAAATCTTTTATCTCAGCTTCAATTGCTCTAATTCCAATTTCAACTTCTCCAGGTCTAGATTTTCCTTCAGACTCTATCTAGCAGGCTAGTGTCACTACTTCTACATATGTTTCAAATGTTCTTCCATCCAGGGCTGATCTTATTTCAAGGCTTATTTCAAAAAATGAACCATTCTATCTTTTGCTTCTCAGTCAGAGGTTCCTCCAACTTCCTAGTTGTCTCCTTGAATCTTTTATCAAATTCTTTTATTGATTCTTTGTCCAATTGCATCAAATCTCACATCTTACTAACCCCTTCTATAGGAATATCTAGAAGTCCAAAATTCTCTAAGAATATTTTCTTGAATTCATCCCATTCCTTATCACTATTTGGAGATGTATTTCTATACCACTTCAATGCTTCATTCCACAAGGTGCCTATGAAGTCAAACAACTTGATTTTATTGGAAACAAGGTAGATAAATGAGAGGGGGTGTGAATCAGTTATCTCAAAACTTTCTTACTTTTACTTCCTTTTCTTATATTGACATTTAGTAATATATCAAAGCATGAAAGCATAAGCAACCATAAGAACTGAAATACACATAGCACAAGGATTTTTACGTGGAAACCCTATTAAGGGAAAAACCACAGGGTGATTAACCCAAGATTGTATTCTCTGTTAAAAGAATAAAGTAGTACAAAATGGCACTTGCCAGTTAGGGCTCACTACCTACAAGAGACTCACTATCTACAAAATCTTATAGATGATAACAAAGTGTTTGAACTAATGAATGACATCCGCATATACAAGAGATCAGTTCTGGTTAGGCACAATATACTGATCTAGCACATTTAATCCTTCCTCTACTCAGTATTACTCTTCTATCACATTCCAAGCTTAGATTACTGCCTTCGCACTTGTCTTCTATTTTTCTTCGTACTTAATCAATTCATACTCTTGCTTACTCCTTTTACAAGCTTGAATCCATCAGGTATATATATCTACATCCAAGATTTCCAACAACTTTCTAGTCGGCAACAAGAATACTTAGGATAATTGCAATTTATTGTTCAGTCGGTTGAATCCATACTTGATTGATGATGCACACCAAGAACTTAGGCATAGAAATCATTACCAATGTCAGCCAAAATCATATAACACTTCAAGTTACTTGATCAACACCTTCTGCACATCCGGATTGAGGTCTGATACCCTATTGGCCAGTTCTTCTTCTGTTTGCATTATCTAACTAGAGTCTGATACTTAGATGCTCATATCTTTCACATGCTTTGTCACCAGAGGCTAAATCTATAGAATACAATAGTTTAGATACTCCTTATTACTCATCCAAATCTACAACATGCTAGGTTTCACCATCAAAGAGTTTTGGACCCAACTGTTAGATCCTATCATATGCTCTATTAATGACTACCGAACCAACCTATCTTCAATCTGACTTTCGGTATGAGTAATTTATGTACTACAGATGTGTGGGATATACTTTGTTGCCATCAATGACAACACTTATGAATCCTAGTAGTGTCTCTTGCCAACAATCTCTCCCTTTGGCATTGATGGCAACACTTAGTGAAAAATGGCTAAGTGTCGCTAAAACTCCCCCTTTACTTGTGCTCCATCTCTCCACACTACTTATTGGTGCTCTATTAATGTTGGATTCCTCATTTTTCACTTCTCTTCACTCCCCCTTTGACATCAATGGCAAACGGTGGGATCTGCAAACCAAAAATGTGCAAAAATTATTATATAAGGCTGCGTATGTACATACAATTCATAAGATAAACTTATATATACTTAAGTATATCTGCAAATGTAGGCTTCAACTGTACAAGCTCTGTGGCCCAACTTCTCTTCATCCTATTGAAAATGGAGATCTGTCCACTCAACAAAAATGCATATGCTTTTTCCCTCTTCAAATCTGTTGGATCACTAGTCGGGGATGTACTTAGAGCATCTGCTAAGGCATCATGCATTAACTCTAACTTAGGGATGATTATCCCTCTGAGTTCACCCATTCTATCCATTAAATTCTTCTTCTCCTTAGCCAGTTTCTTTATTTCATTTCTTATAACAACTGCTTGGTATTCTTGACTTACTAAAGAGATAGTAAGGGGATCAAAATCCCAAGATAGATTTGTCAATTTTCCTTCTTGTTCTTTCATTTTCTTCTCAATGTCCTCTACAACTTTAGGCCAAGATAAAAAAAAATCATATATGTCTCCACCACCCTTAAGAGCATTTTCAATGCTCTTTATGCCAATATCTAGGGTTTTTCTATCATTATCAATTAGCCCTTGTACCTCACTAAATCTTTTTCCCAAGAATTCTTTCTGTACCTTATTTTCTACTGATTTTTCTAAAGACTCAAAATGTGTATTGATAGAATTAACTAAGTTCTTCAAATTACCAGATGGAGAGGCAGATGTATCCTTCTAATATGTGGGCATGATCTTCTCCAGCACTCCAGATGCAATACTCAGCAGCTCACAGTCCTCCATATGAGATTTTAGGAGTTTTTCTTTGGCTTTGGCCTAAGCAAAAGATGCCATCTTCATTATCTAAACCAGAGAGAATCTAGATTCAGTGGCCCTTGAATCAATTCTAGTTCATCTAATTCCACAACTTCCTTATCTAAGAAACTTTGCACTGCTTCTGCAGTGTCTCTTGAAGTCTCACCTTCCTTTCCTTTAGGGGCATCCAGGCCAATTTTCTTATTACCATCAACAGTATTTGTCTCTTCTTTCTGCACTTTCTCTTTCAGAATAGAGGAGTCTAAGACCTCAAATTGTTCTTCATCAATTTTCTTTAATTCTTCGACATCCATGTCAGAAGGCTCTTCATTTGCTTCCTCTACAATGGGAAGATCGAACCTTTTCAAGGCACTCCAAAGAATTTCTTTTGTTTCATTAGCTATTTGGTCAGTTTCTCCAAGCATAAGCTTATTCATTCTAGAATTGCTCCTGAATTCTTCCTTGGCATCCTTGAAAACCATGTCGATTTGTTTTTGAGTGATAGTTGGACATAACTATATCATTATATGTTCCTGGATCTCCAAGTCTTTTGTTTTTGCACTTTCTTTTCTTAACTCCAAAACTTTTTCTATGCTCTTAGGAATCAAGGAAATTATTTCAATGAAATCTTTGTTATAGATGTTCAGGTACCTTACTGTTGCCTCCTCAAAAATTCTCTTGTCTGTATCATTATACTCATCATAGAATTCTGTTATCGGCTGCAGGTTTCCATCCACAGTGACTACTTTAATGATGTCTTCAATGGAGAGAGTGGCTCTCTCAACAAACTCTTCTATCTTCTGCTCCTCATCAGTTCTTTCATTCTTGGAAGTGTTGTGATGTTCACAACACGCCCCATTATGCTCCTTAGCAAAATGGGGACCCCTGCTGATGTCTTGCTTTTTGCTTCTGCTTGTGTTTTTTCTGCTTCCTGGCGGTCTGGTAAAAATGAAGGTCAGGTGCATCATCATCATGATATATGATAAGGTAGGTCATCATCATGAGGTCTGTTTGTCAAAGTTCATATTTTATTGTTGTGACCTCATATTTTGAAAGAGCTTGAAATTTCACGCAGGTTTGCCTTTTACTTCACTTGAAAATTCGTCCATATGTGGAAGTTATGCACGGTCAAAGTTTTGGTCAAACCTGATATTCGCATGAGGATCATCATATTTTTTATATCCTAGGTCATGTTGACAGGATCATCATGATCTTGGTCTATCACCCGCTAAAAATCATGCAGTCGCAATATCCGGACGTCAATTTTAGGTGGTAGTTCCCTTTACCCATCAAATGGCCTTGTGCGCATTATGCAGCATCATGATTTTCTTAGGAGCGTCATATGTTATAAACTCAGTTTTGGTTGCATGATGATCATCATCATCATCATATTTGAACGCCCCCCCCCGATAATATCCTGAGGTTCGAATATTATGATGACATCGGCTTTAAGTCAAGGTAAGTTCCCCCGTCGAAGTGGTCTGTTGTATCGCGAGCATCATCATGATATTTCAACATTACCTGATCTTATAATATCATGCTGATCACCCAGACTTAGAAAAATCCACCTTCGGCATATTTGCATGCGCGTGTTATAATCCTATCGCAAGGTCATCATCATGATATTTGCTGAACTTCGAATTATGATGATGACGACTCCATATCATCTTGATCTTTCACGAGTCATTTGCTGAATTTCGCTAAGTGCTGGAAACATCATCATCATAATTCGATTAAGAGGATCATCATCTTCATATCCTCCTGATCTCCGGTTAGCGAATATCATGACGATCACCCTATCTATTAAGAAGAAGTCGATATTACATTTCTCAACAGCATCATCATATTTTGTAATATCACCCTAGCGCAAATATCATGATGACCAACTTATCCTTGTGCTCCGAAAACAAATTATGATGATGACGTCATCCGGATAATTCGATAGGGAGGATCATCATCATATATTTTTTTATCCTGTCCTATTGTCAAGGTCATCATGATCTTGTTTGTTCGCCCGATATTTCGTGAAGTCCTCCTGCCGAAAATGCGACCTTTATGCAATTATCCTGATGATGATCATCATCATCATCACATTTTCCCTTCGGCAGGATTTTTCTCAAGCACGATCCGGTTCCCAAATATCATGATGACGTCATCCCGATCTGAATAACGAAAAAACAAATATCCTCCTGATGGTCATCATCATCATTTTTCCTTCAAGCGGGATATTTTTTCAAGCACGATCCGGTTCCCAAATATGATGATGACGTCTTATTCCAAGTTCGACATACGCCCCAAATATGATGATGATCTTCATCATGCTGATCTTTCGAGAGGGTTGCCTTGGCCGCAAAAGGATCATATTATGCTCATCATCCTGATCATGCTCCTTGGGTGACCCGATATCACAATTATCCCCCTGATCTTAACCGGATATGACGATGACGTCATCCTTAGCATTTCAATGAAGCCCGAATATCATGATGACGTCACCATCATTTTTCTCTCCTCGGCAGCATGATTATATTCGCATCCTCCTATTCTCCTTCATGATGATGATGATGTTGTTGTTCTTTTCTCCAATATGCAGAAGTCAAATATCATGATGACATTCATCTGAACCTTCAGGAGGGAGAGCATCATATTTTCTGAATATTATCATGATGATGAGGTATATCGACTAACCTATTTTTTTTTACGCACCGACAGCGAATATCATGCCGATGGGCGGGAAATGAGGCGGTGGACATTTTAAAGTGTTTTTTTTTGGCGCCTCTGGCATTTTTTCAGTCAGCGATAGTTGACCCGTGTAGTTTAAGCAGTCTGAACGCGTTTTGACGCGTTTTTGAGTGATTTTCTGATCCGATTTCCACGATCTTGCACAGTCACCATGATTTAAACGCTTATTTTAATTTCATGCTATTTTTTATGATAAATGTGAAACTTATTGCTTGTCTTGTCTTGCAGGCTTGCAGTTGAGGAAGCAGCTGAAAAGTCAACACAGTGACCTCATGGAGGCAGAAGATCTGATCTCAGGAGCAAGAAGATAGAGATGAAATGCAAAAGGTCAAGGCCATTCAAGTAAAGAGGAAGGTCGCAGCTGGAGGTATTATCACAACAGACAAGCAGAAGTTATTACCCAGCTGCTGGAACTTCTCAGAAGGGGCAATATTTCGCCCAGATTTGACCACAGCTCAGAGATATTTTTGAGAACTGGTTCACCTGCATTTATTGCTGTAACTAGAGGTTTGAACCAGGGGTTCAGTTAGGTTTTTGCTGTAGTGAGGACAATCAAAATGTCTTTATATTGTGCCTCTCTACACTGTAATACTTTACAACAGGGGCTACAACAGGGATTTTAGGAAAGCAATAGTGGCTACAACAGAATTTCTTTTAGGAACATACAGCAAGTTAGCATAGTTTAGAAGTAGAAGAAGGAGGTCGCCTGTTTGTCTGCAGTAAGGTGCGCGTGGAATGTCTGGCTGCCTTACTGTATCTGTAAAGCTTGTAAGTTCTCTGTAGTATGATCAATGAAACTAAGAGTCATTCTTACATTGTAAATCATGTATGGCTATTCGTTTCTAATACAATAGAATCTGGAGTTCTGCATCTATCTTCTGAGTGTTCTCCTGCTCTTCTTTGTGTTTTGAAATATCTTCTTTGAGAGCTTGCAATTTTAAATGTATGTTTGTGAAAATGCTCAGGACTTACATTTAGGGTTTTTACTGTGGATTTGATCAAACTACTGTGGTATTTACATAGTGCATAACAGAAACACTTAGATCCTTCTGTAGATTAAGTGAGGTATAGAGTAGATCTTTCTAACTTTTCCCAACCCATCTGAAATATCTAGCTGAAAACGTAGAAATCCAAAGGAAATTGTCTCAAATTTGAAGAAGCATGCATAACAGAGCTATAAGTAGACAGTTTTCATAAACAAATAAAGAAGAAAGCTGCAAAAATCCAAGAAAACCCTCTAAAACTTGCAGCCCAGTATCACTTGTATGCAAATGAACAGAATACTTGTTGAAATCCATGACCTCTTTGCATATTCTTAGTCCAGTAAACCACAAAATAAACCTAAACTATGTAAGGCCCCTTGAACATTACAGCTTCACATTGACCAACTGAACTTGACCAACCGAACCATTGTAGACTTGGGATTAGTTGAATCACCAAATGATTCCTTCTTGTCTTTCAAGTATAGTTTCAGTTCATTATATGTGAATTTTAACTTATTGTTATGATTGCATCAAAACAGTCATCAACAGTTTTCTGGCGCTAGAAGGAGGGCTAGAAGGCTGTATATTGTAATCATCAACAGTTTTCTGGCGCTAGAAGGAGGGCCTGATTTGGTTTAGGGTTAAAATTCTGAGTTTTAAATGTTAAATTCTGAGATATGTTAGATCTCATAAAATTTCAAAAGGCCTAAAAGGGTGAAAAGAAGGTCCCATATTTTTTTTAATGGACACATATGGGGACAGTTTTCAAGTTAACAGTCCTTTATTTCAAGGAGCTTTGAATGAACAGTTTTATTCTCAAAATTTATCTAATTTTTGTTTGTCTAGTTGTTGCAGGATACACCGGACTATTGAACACAATGAACTTAAATGTTTAACATTCCTCACTAGGATAGATTCATATTTGAAAGGACTAATTATTTTTTCAGATGTGTACAGGGCTGAAAGCTGGCAGGAAAAAGAAATTTTGCAGCAACAAGCTAATACAGCACTAGAAACTAATAGGCGGTTAGAAAATGCAATAGAAAAATCAATTCTGGAAGGGAATGATAACAAGGCATCTTTTCTTAGGTCATTTTATGGAGGGATTGATAGTAGGTCTCTACTTCCTAATACAGGAAAAGGGGAGTGCAAGTATAAATCTTTTAAATCTTGTAGAGAGGAAACCATTTGTCAGGATAAGGTTTTTATTGCTGATCCTAATGCTTTTGGTAAAGACAGTAAAACATCTTTCCTTGAGTCATTTTATGGAAAGGAGAAATGTGGGCAAATGAAAAAATTAGAGTGCACTGAAATTGATGAGATCCCTACTATAAAAACTAGTGAAGTCATAGAGGAGAAAGTAAACCCCAATCCCATGACTGATTTCTCTGAATTGAATGACCAAGTTCCGGATTGTTGCAGGTTAATAGAAGCAGACTCCACACTGGACGATAAATGTGAGTCAGTTGATGACCAATTCTTAAAAATTGAAAATACAGAAGATCATGGAGCTGCTATGCATAATCAGACATCGCCCCAGCACCATGTTGAAAGTAAAACAGGGGAGTACTCCTGTCAATCAAAAGATGCTGTCCCACCTTTACTCTCAAATGATTTAGAAGTGATTAATTTCTGTATATCAGATGATGATGAAGATACTTACTTAAGTGCTGATGTGCAGGAAACTAATGAGAACATTGAGAGGTGTGCTAAATTTGAGGATAAACTGAACATCCAGAATGAAGGAACAGAGCTGGATGAAGATGAAGAAATGATACATCTAGAGTCATTCTTCTTTCAACTTGAAGAAGGACTAGACATAGAGCTGGGCAATGAAAATGTAGAGCTAAATGAAGAGCCAGCTATTAATAAACAAGTGTGTTCCACAGAGCTAAAGGCACACCAGGTTGTCTCTTTCCTTTCCTTAGTAAACAATGATAAATGCTATTTTGATTATGGAAATTCAAGAGATAAGACATGCATATGGATTAATCATAAACCTGATGAGCTGCCTCAGTTACTAGTTAAGAGCTATTCTGATAAACACAATGAATCTAGAATATCAGAATTTTTTTCAGAATTCAAAGATAAATCTGCTAGGATGAGATCCATCACCAGTACCCTGTTACTCCTGCACAACCTAAAGAAATATGCAAGTAGGGGTGTTCTTGGGTCTTTTTCCTGGGTTTCAGTTTGCCTTGGAGAGGCTGGTATATAGTTTGGTAGGGTAGTTGTTTTTGTTTTTGTGTTCTTCTTTTGCTGTTTTTTTTTTTTTTTTTTAGGTTGGTTGTTTGTATAGCTTGTCTTCTTTTTGTTTCTTTCTGTTTGTACAGTTTTTTCTTTTGCTGTGTTGTTTGTACAGCCTGTTTGTTTGGTTTGTTTGTTGTCTCCTCAGCAGGGATCTTTATTTTACTGTAGAGTATTAAGGAGCAGAACTAGCAACCATTCAAAACAGTATATAATTTAGGATATTCAGGTTAACCATTTGCAATTTACACATAACTTGTCACTGTCATGAATGAAGAGAGCTGTTCATCTTCTGAAGTTTCGTATTCAATAAATGTGATTGAGAATTCGAAGCAGGTTTCTCACGATGACACACCTAAAATCCTTGGGTTTGTTGAACCTACCAGTGTAGATATTAGGTGAAAAATCAGAGGTCACCCTTGCTACCATTACAATTCTCAGCTTAATTTCAGCAAGTGTCCACTCCTTGCATCATCATGAAGTTACAAATTGCTATATCTTATGAAATCTTTCAAAATTAGAAAACAAATAAGTAAATAAATAAATGAATAAAGCAGATTATACTGAAAATCCAGATTAAGCCATCTAAGTAACTCTACCGGGGCTATGGACGCTCGCTGGCAGTGGGGCTCTACTTAGGAGAATTGTAACGATAACCTTGCCGGGGCTATAGACGCTTGCTGGCAGCAAGGCTCTATCCGGTCGGCTATGAGGGAATATCCTCACCTACGTAGGCTAATGTCAGTCACTGGTTTGTTCAACCGATCTTCAAGATGAGGATAATTAATCACATGCCCACAACTAAACTGAAAATGAAAATTCATGCATCTTTATTGAATACTTTGAGTCTCAAGCTGAATAGTAATTTGCAGAAAAGATAGTTGGAAGTTATGAGTTCATTACATCTAGTTTCCTTGAACACTCTGAATTTAATTGTTTTGTTTTGGTTGCTAGTTGTTGTGATGTTCACAACACGCCCCATTATGCTCCTTAGCAAAATGGGGACCCCTACTGATGTCTTGCTTTTTGCTTCTGCTTGTGTTTTTTCTGCTTCCTGGCGGTCTGGTAAAAATGAAGGTCAGGTGCATCATCATCATGATATATGATAAGGTAGGTCATCATCATGAGGTCTGTTTGTCAAAGTTCATATTTTATTGCTGTGACCTCATATTTTGAAAGAGCTTGAAATTTCACGCAGGTTTGCCTTTTACTTCACTTGAAAATTCGTCCATATGTGGAAGTTATGCATGGTCAAAGTTTTGGTCAAACCTGATATTCGCAGGAGGATCATCATATTTTTTATATCCTAGGTCATGTTGACAGGATCATCATGATCTTGGTCTATCACCCGCTAAAAATCATGCAGTCGCAATATCCAGACGTCAATTTTAGGTGGTAGTTCCCTTTACCCGTCAAATGGCCTTGTGCGCATTATGCAGCATCATGATTTTCTTAGGAGCGTCATATGTTATAAACTCAGTTTTGGTTGCATGATGATCATCATCATCATCATATTTGAACGCCCCCCCCCCCCGATAATATCCTGAGGTTCGAATATCATGATGACATCGGCTTTAAGTCAAGGTAAGTTCACCCGTCGAAGTGGTCTGTTGTATCGCGAGCATCATCATGATATTTCAACATTACCTGATCTTATAATATCATGCTGATCACCCAGACTTAGAAAAATCCACCTTCGGCATATTTGCATGCGCGTGTTATAATCCTATCGCAAGGTCATCATCATGATATTTGCTGAACTTCGAATTATGATGATGACGACTCCATATCATCTTGATCTTTCACGAGTCATTTGCTGAATTTCGCTAAGTGCTGGAAACATCATCATCATAATTCGATTAAGAGGATCATCATCTTCATATCCTCCTGATCTCCGGTTAGCGAATATCATGACGATCACCCTATCTATTAAGAAGAAGTCGATATTACATTTCTCAACAGCATCATCATATTTTGTAATATCACCCTAGCGCAAATATCATGATGACCAACTTATCCTTGTGCTCCGAAAACAAATTATGATGATGACGTCATCCGGATAATTCGATAGGGAGGATCATCATCATATATTTTTTTATCCTGTCCTATTGTCAAGGTCATCATGATCTTGTTTGTTCGCCCGATATTTCGTGAAGTCCTCCTACCGAAAATGCGACCTTTATGCAATTATCCTGATGATGATCATCATCATCATCACATTTTCCCTTCGGCAGGATTTTTCTCAAGTACGATCCGGTTCCCAAATATCATGATGACGTCATCCCGATCTGAATAACGAAAAAACAAATATCCTCCTGATGGTCATCATCATCATTTTTCCTTCAAGCGGGATATTTTTTCAAGCACGATCCGGTTCCCAAATATGATGATGACGTCTTATTCCAAGTTCGACATACGCCCCAAATATGATGATGATCTTCATCATGCTGATCTTTCGAGAGGGTTGCCTTGGCCGCAAAAGGATCATATTATGCTCATCATCCTGATCATGCTCCTTGGGTGACCCGATATCACAATTATCCCCCTGATCTTAACCGGATATGACGATGACGTCATCCTTAGCATTTCAATGAAGCCCGAATATCATGATGACGTCACCATCATTTTTCTCTCCTCGGCAGCATGATTATATTCGCATCCTCCTATTCTCCTTCATGATGATGATGATGTTGTTGTTCTTTTCTCCAATATGCAGAAGTCAAATATCATGATGACATTCATCTGAACCTTCAGGAGGGAGAGCATCATATTTTCTGAATATTATCATGATGATGAGGTATATCGACTAACCTATTTTTTTTTACGCACCGACAGTGAATATCATGCCGATGGGCGGGAAATGAGGCGGTGGACATTTTAAAGTGTTTTTTTTTGGCGCCTCTGGCATTTTTTCAGTCAGCGATAGTTGACCCGTGTAGTTTAAGCAGTCTGAACGCGTTTTGACGCGTTTTTGAGTGATTTTCTGATCCGATTTCCACGATCTTGCACAGTCACCATGATTTAAACGCTTATTTTAATTTCATGCTGTTTTTTATGATAAATGTGAAACTTATTGCTTGTCTTGTCTTGCAGGCTTGCAGTTGAGGAAGCAGCTGAAAAGTCAACACAGTGACCTCATGGAGGCAGAAGATCTGATCTCAGGAGCAAGAAGATAGAGATGAAATGCAAAAGGTCAAGGCCATTCAAGTAAAGAGGAAGGTCGTAGCTGGAGGTATTATCACAATAGACAAGCAGAATTTATTACCCAGCTGCCGGAACTTCTCAGAAGGGGCAATATTTCGCCCAGATTTGACCACAGCTCAGAGATATTTTTGAGAACTGGTTCACCTGCATTTATTGCTGTAACTAGAGGTTTGAACCAGGGGTTCAGTTAGGTTTTTGCTGTAGTGAGGACAATCAAAATGTCTTTATATTGTGCCTCTCTACACTGTAATACTTTACAACAGGGGCTACAACAAGGATTTTAGGAAAGCAATAGTGGCTACAACAGAATTTCTTTTAGGAACATACAGCAAGTTAGCATAGTTTAGAAGTAGAAGAAGGAGGTCGCCTGTTTGTCTGCAGTAAGGTGCGCGTGGAATGTCTGGCTGCCTTACTGTATCTGTAAAGCTTGTAAGTTCTCTGTAGTATGATCAATGAAACTAAGAGTCATTCTTACATTGTAAATCATGTATGGCTATTCGTTTCTAATACAATAGAATCTGGAGTTCTGCATCTATCTTCTGAGTGTTCTCCTGCTCTTCTTTGTGTTTTGAAATATCTTCTTTGAGAGCTTGCAATTTTAAATGTATGTTTGTGAAAATGCTCAGGACTTACATTTAGGGTTTTTACTGTGGATTTGATCAAACTACTGTGGTATTTACATAGTGCATAACAGAAACACTTAGATCCTTCTGTAGATTAAGTGAGGTATAGAGTAGATCTTTCTAACTTTTCCCAACCCATCTGAAATATCTAGCTGAAAACGTAGAAATCCAAAGGAAATTGTCTCAAATTTGAAGAAGCATGCATAACAGAGCTATAAGTAGACAGTTTTCATAAACAGATAAAGAAGAAAGCTGCAAAAATCCAAGAAAACCCTCTAAAACTTGCAGCCCAGTATCACTTGTATGCAAATGAACAGAATACTTGTTGAAATCCATGACCTCTTTGCATATTCTTAGTCCAGTAAACCACAAAATAAACCTAAACTACGTAAGGCCCCTTGAACATTACAGCTTCACATTGACCAACTGAACTTGACCAACCGAACCATTGTAGACTTGGGATTAGTTGAATCACCAAATGATTCCTTCTTGTCTTTCAAGTATAGTTTCAGTTCATTATATGTGAATTTTAACTTATTGTTATGATTGCATCAAAACAGTCATCAACAGTTTTCTGGCGCTAGAAGGAGGGCTAGAAGGCTGTATATTGTAATCATCAACAGTTTTCTGGCACTAGAAGGAGGGCCTGATTTGGTTTAGGGTTAAAATTCTGAGTTTTAAATGTTAAATTCTGAGATATGTTAGATCTCATAAAATTTCAAAAGGCCTAAAAGGGTGAAAAGAAGGTCCCATATTTTTTTTAATGGACACATATGGGGACAGTTTTCAAGTTAACAGTCCTTTATTTCAAGGAGCTTTGAATGAACAGTTTTATTCTCAAAATTTATCTAATTTTTGTTTGTCTAGTTGTTGCAGGATACACCGGACTATTGAACACAATGAACTTAAATGTTTAACATTCCTCACTAGGATAGATTCATATTTGAAAGGACTAATTATTTTTTCAGATGTGTACAGGGCTGAAAGCTGGCAGGAAAAAGAAATTTTGCAGCAACAAGCTAATACAGCACTAGAAACTAATAGGCGGTTAGAAAATGCAATAGAAAAATCAATTCTGGAAGGGAATGATAACAAGGCATCTTTTCTTAGGTCATTTTATGGAGGGATTGATAGTAGGTCTCTACTTCCTAATACAGGAAAAGGGGAGTGCAAGTATAAATCTTTTAAATCTTGTAGAGAGGAAACCATTTGTCAGGATAAGGTTTTTATTGCTGATCCTAATGCTTTTGGTAAAGACAGTAAAACATCTTTCCTTGAGTCATTTTATGGAAAGGAGAAATGTGGGCAAATGAAAAAATTAGAGTGCACTGAAATTGATGAGATCCCTACTATAAAAACTAGTGAAGTCATAGAGGAGAAAGTAAACCCCAATCCCATGACTGATTTCTCTGAATTGAATGACCAAGTTCCGGATTGTTGCAGGTTAATAGAAGCAGACTCCACACTGGACGATAAATGTGAGTCAGTTGATGACCAATTCTTAAAAATTGAAAATACAGAAGATCATGGAGCTGCTATGCATAATCAGACATCGCCCCAGCACCATGTTGAAAGTAAAACAGGGGAGTACTCCTGTCAATCAAAAGATGCTGTCCCACCTTTACTCTCAAGTGATATAGAAGTGATTAATTTCTGTATATCAGATGATGATGAAGATACTTACTTAAGTGTTGATGTGCAGGAAACTAATGAGAACATTGAGAGGTGTGCTAAATTTGAGGATAAACTGAACATCCAGAATGAAGGAACAGAGCTGGATGAAGATGAAGAAATGATACATCTAGAGTCATTCTTCTTTCAACTTGAAGAAGGACTAGACATAGAGCTGGGCAATGAAAATGTAGAGCTAAATGAAGAGCCAGCTATTAATAAACAAGTGTGTTCCACAGAGCTAAAGGCACATCAGGTTGTCTCTTTCCTTTCCTTAGTAAACAATGATAAATGCTATTTTGATTATGGAAATTCAAGAGATAAGACATGCATATGGATTAATCATAAACCTGATGAGCTGCCTCAGTTACTAGTTAAGAGCTATTCTGATAAACACAATGAATCTAGAATATCAGAATTTTTTTCAGAATTCAAAGATAAATCTGCTAGGATGAGAACCATCACCAGTACCCTGTTACTCCTGCACAACCTAAAGAAATATGCAAGTAGGGGTGTTCTTGGGTCTTTTTCCTGGGTTTCAGTTTGCCTTGGAGAGGCTGGTATATAGTTTGGTAGGGTAGTTGTTTTTGTTTTTGTGTTCTTCTTTTGCTGTTTTTTTTTTTTTTTTTAGGTTGGTTGTTTGTATAGCTTGTCTTCTTTTTGTTTCTTTCTGTTTGTACAGTTTTTTCTTTTGCTGTGTTGTTTGTACAGCCTGTTTGTTTGGTTTGTTTGTTGTCTCCTCAGCAGGGATCTTTATTTTACTGTAGAGTATTAAGGAGCAGAACTAGCAACCATTCAAAACAGTATATAATTTAGGATATTCAGGTTAACCATTTGCAATTTACACATAACTTGTCACTGTCATGAATGAAGAGAGCTGTTCATCTTCTGAAGTTTCGTATTCAATAAATGTGATTGAGAATTCGAAGCAGGTTTCTCACGATGACACACCTAAAATCCTTGGGTTTGTTGAACCTACCAGTGTAGATATTAGGTGAAAAATCAGAGGTCACCCTTGCTACCATTACAATTCTCAGCTTAATTTCAGCAAGTGTCCACTCCTTGCATCATCATGAAGTTACAAATTGCTATATCTTATGAAATCTTTCAAAATTAGAAAACAAATAAGTAAATAAATAAATGAATAAAGCAGATTATACTGAAAATCCAGATTAAGCCATCTAAGTAACTCTACCGGGGCTATGGACGCTCGCTGGCAGTGGGGCTCTACTTAGGAGAATTGTAACGATAACCTTGCCGGGGCTATAGACGCTTGCTGGCAGCAAGGCTCTATCCGGTCGGCTATGAGGGAATATTCTCACCTACGTAGGCTAATGTCAGTCACTGGTTTGTTCAACCGATCTTCAAGATGAGGATAATTAATCACATGCCCACAACTAAACTGAAAATGAAAATTCATGCATCTTTATTGAATACTTTGAGTCTCAAGCTGAATAGTAATTTGCAGAAAAGATAGTTGGAAGTTATGAGTTCATTACATCTAGTTTCCTTGAACACTCTGAATTTAATTGTTTTGTTTTGGTTGCTAGTTGTTGTGATGTTCACAACACGCCCCATTATGCTCCTTAGCAAAATGGGGACCCCTACTGATGTCTTGCTTTTTGCTTCTGCTTGTGTTTTTTCTGCTTCCTGGCGGTCTGGTAAAAATGAAGGTCAGGTGCATCATCATCATGATATATGATAAGGTAGGTCATCATCATGAGGTCTGTTTGTCAAAGTTCATATTTTATTGCTGTGACCTCATATTTTGAAAGAGCTTGAAATTTCACGCAGGTTTGCCTTTTACTTCACTTGAAAATTCGTCCATATGTGGAAGTTATGCACGGTCAAAGTTTTGGTCAAACCTGATATTCGCAGGAGGATCATCATATTTTTTATATCCTAGGTCATGTTGACAGGATCATCATGATCTTGGTCTATCACCCGCTAAAAATCATGCAGTCGCAATATCCAGACGTCAATTTTAGGTGGTAGTTCCCTTTACCCGTCAAATGGCCTTGTGCGCATTATGCAGCATCATGATTTTCTTAGGAGCGTCATATGTTATAAACTCAGTTTTGGTTGCATGATGATCATCATCATCATCATATTTGAACGCCCCCCCCCGATAATATCCTGAGGTTCGAATATCATGATGACATCGGCTTTAAGTCAAGGTAAGTTCCCCCGTCGAAGTGGTCTGTTGTATCGCGAGCATCATCATGATATTTCAACATTACCTGATCTTATAATATCATGCTGATCACCCAGACTTAGAAAAATCCACCTTCGGCATATTTGCATGCGCGTGTTATAATCCTATCGCAAGGTCATCATCATGATATTTGCTGAACTTCGAATTATGATGATGACGACTCCATATCATCTTGATCTTTCACGAGTCATTTGCTGAATTTCGCTAAGTGCTGGAAACATCATCATCATAATTCGATTAAGAGGATCATCATCTTCATATCCTCCTGATCTCCGGTTAGCGAATATCATGACGATCACCCTATCTATTAAGAAGAAGTCGATATTACATTTCTCAACAGCATCATCATATTTTGTAATATCACCCTAGCGCAAATATCATGATGACCAACTTATCCTTGTGCTCCGAAAACAAATTATGATGATGACGTCATCCGGATAATTCGATAGGGAGGATCATCATCATATATTTTTTTATCCTGTCCTATTGTCAAGGTCATCATGATCTTGTTTGTTCGCCCGATATTTCGTGAAGTCCTCCTGCCGAAAATGCGACCTTTATGCAATTATCCTGATGATGATCATCATCATCATCACATTTTCCCTTCGGCAGGATTTTTCTCAAGCACGATCCGGTTCCCAAATATCATGATGACGTCATCCCGATCTGAATAACGAAAAAACAAATATCCTCCTGATGGTCATCATCATCATTTTTCCTTCAAGCGGGATATTTTTTCAAGCACGATTCGGTTCCCAAATATGATGATGACGTCTTATTCCAAGTTCGACATACGCCCCAAATATGATGATGATCTTCATCATGCTGATCTTTCGAGAGGGTTGCCTTGGCCGCAAAAGGATCATATTATGCTCATCATCCTGATCATGCTCCTTGGGTGACCCGATATCACAATTATCCCCCTGATCTTAACCGGATATGACGATGACGTCATCCTTAGCATTTCAATGAAGCCCGAATATCATGATGACGTCACCATCATTTTTCTCTCCTCGGCAGCATGATTATATTCGCATCCTCCTATTCTCCTTCATGATGATGATGATGTTGTTGTTCTTTTCTCCAATATGCAAAAGTCAAATATCATGATGACATTCATCTGAACCTTCAGGAGGGAGAGCATCATATTTTCTGAATATTATCATGATGATGAGGTGTATCGACTAACCTATTTTTTTTTACGCACCGACAGCGAATATCATGCCGATGGGCGGGAAATGAGGCGGTGGACATTTTAAAGTGTTTTTTTTTGGTGCCTCTGGCATTTTTTCAGTCAGCGATAGTTGACCCGTGTAGTTTAAGCAGTCTGAACGCGTTTTGACGCGTTTTTGAGTGATTTTCTGATCCGATTTCCACGATCTTGCACAGTCACCATGATTTAAACGCTTATTTTAATTTCATGCTATTTTTTATGATAAATGTGAAACTTATTGCTTGTCTTGTCTTGCAGGCTTGCAGTTGAGGAAGCAGCTGAAAAGTCAACACAGTGACCTCATGGAGGCAGAAGATCTGATCTCAGGAGCAAGAAGATAGAGATGAAATGCAAAAGGTCAAGGCCATTCAAGTAAAGAGGAAGGTCGCAGCTGGAGGTATTATCACAACAGACAAGCAGAAGTTATTACCCAGCTGCCGGAACTTCTCAGAAGGGGCAATATTTCGCCCAGATTTGACCACAGCTCAGAGATATTTTTGAGAACTGGTTCACCTGCATTTATTGCTGTAACTAGAGGTTTGAACCAGGGGTTCAGTTAGGTTTTTGCTGTAGTGAGGACAATCAAAATGTCTTTATATTGTGCCTCTCTACACTGTAATACTTTACAAAAGGGGCTACAACAGGGATTTTAGGAAAGCAATAGTGGCTACAACAGAATTTCTTTTAGGAACATACAGCAAGTTAGCATAGTTTAGAAGTAGAAGAAGGAGGTCGCCTGTTTGTCTGCAGTAAGGTGCGCGTGGAATGTCTGGCTGCCTTACTGTATCTGTAAAGCTTGTAAGTTCTCTGTAGTATGATCAATGAAACTAAGAGTCATTCTTACATTGTAAATCATGTATGGCTATTCGTTTCTAATACAATAGAATCTGGAGTTCTGCATCTATCTTCTGAGTGTTCTCCTGCTCTTCTTTGTGTTTTGAAATATCTTCTTTGAGAGCTTGCAATTTTAAATGTATGTTTGTGAAAATGCTCAGGACTTACATTTAGGGTTTTTACTATGGATTTGATCAAACTACTGTGGTATTTACATAGTGCATAACAGAAACACTTAGATCCTTCTGTAGATTAAGTGAGGTATAGAGTAGATCTTTCTAACTTTTCCCAACCCATCTGAAATATCTAGCTGAAAACGTAGAAATCCAAAGGAAATTGTCTCAAATTTGAAGAAGCATGCATAACAGAGCTATAAGTAGACAGTTTTCATAAACAGATAAAGAAGAAAGCTGCAAAAATCCAAGAAAACCCTCTAAAACTTGCAGCCCAGTATCACTTGTATGCAAATGAACAGAATACTTGTTGAAATCCATGACCTCTTTGCATATTCTTAGTCCAGTAAACCACAAAATAAACCTAAACTACGTAAGGCCCCTTGAACATTACAGCTTCACATTGACCAACTGAACTTGACCAACCGAACCATTGTAGACTTGGGATTAGTTGAATCACCAAATGATTCCTTCTTGTCTTTCAAGTATAGTTTCAGTTCATTATATGTGAATTTTAACTTATTGTTATGATTGCATCAAAACAGTCATCAATAGTTTTCTGGTGCTAGAAGGAGGGCTAGAAGGCTGTATATTGTAATCATCAACAGGAAGGTTTGTTCTTGGATTTCTTGAATTCTCTAACTCCACATCTGATTCTGTCTCTTCATCGTCCTTAAGGCTCAGATATGTTCTTATTGCCTTAGACTTCTTTCTCTTTTCTCCTTTAACAGATGGTTTGACTTCTAGTTTAGTAGTTTTTGAGCTTTCAGAAGTGATAGGGGTAGAACTCCTGGTAGATCTTGTCTTGGTAGAGGCTTCCACTAGAACACTTTCTTTCTTTGCTCTTTCCCTTTCCTTTTCAATTTTGTCTATTCTTTCTCTATTAGTATCTACTGCCTCCTTTGTTATGCCAAACTTCTTAGCAATTTCTTCAACCTCCCTCCTCACTTTTCCTTTTGACTCAAGCTTTCTTAATTCAACATGTATTTTTATGTTTAGCTCATCAAAGGTGCCAAACCTCTCTGTCTCAGTGTCCTTGGGTTGGCTTAGCAAGTGTTGAACATGTACCTCCAATATGTTTTCATCAACTTCATAACCCATGGGCATTACCCATACAGTTCTTGGCTCAAATGCCTCCATTAGGCATTGATCTGTATCAACCATGAAGCAAACTGTGTCTTTGTATTTATTCACTATTGATTTTGGTATTCTTTCTCTTGCATGCATCATGCTCTGGAAATTCTTGAAGTAGCCCTAGATAGTTGTCTTCTGGGCTTGTGCATCACCAAGTCCATACAAAGAATCTCTTATTTGAATTGCAACAGGTCTATCATTTGCCTAGATCAGACCTTTTGATCCCGGTAACTCATTCATGTAATAGAAGAACATGCACAACACCAGATTGCCATACTTGAAGGAATTTTTCTTATCTTTCTTAATGTTTTGCATATTCTCCATCAATTGATTCAATAGAAGCTCACACAAATCATAATCTGCATTTTCTTTCAGCATTTGATATGCATTATAGATTGTTGTACCAAATATAGAATTTTCCCTACTTGAGTGGTAAATCTTGTAACCAATTACAATTGATGCAAACTTGAAATCCAGATTAGTAATATCATCTATAGTCATTGCCCTCTTATCATATTTTGATTAGGTGGCTTCCGTTACTGTCTGATTTTTCATAGATTTGAGTGTAGGCAACCCACCAGTTGAGTGTAATCTAGTTACAGCCTTGATGGCATCGTTGGTTATCTTAAATGGACTCATTAACCACATAAAGTTATCATGCATTCTACTCAAGACATATCGGACCCATTTGTCCTCTGCAAAAGATGGGAAATGTATGTAATGTGCAAAGTGCTTGTCTTTTAGAGCCTTGAATTCTGGTTTGAGATCAAAATTCTCACTTCTTAACTATTTATATGATATATTTCCATTAATTTTAAGTCTCCAAAGTCTTCAATGTTTGCATGAATGTAAACCCTAATATCTTCTACATGTAGAACACCGTACGGGATACTGGAAAATGCACCCATGGGATCAACTTCTAGAGATTTATGAGGATGTTTCTTGAATTTTAGTCTTAGTCTCTTAGTGACATTCACAACCATGGGAGGAGCCATTCTAGTAATGAAATTCAAAGAGATTTTGTAGAAAAGAAATACCTTTTTATGCCTTAGTGTTTGTTGCAACTACCGAAGCGAATTTCTGCTTGATTTCGATCTTCAACATTAACTTGACTATTCTATAGGATCTCCTCTCAAAGCTCTTCTCTCTTCTTCAAGAATGTAAAGTGTTGTAAATGATGAATGAAGGACATTTTATCCTTGCAAAAAAAACCTAATTCCCCATTGCAATAAATGCACACTTTAAGTCATCCAGTTACCTTGTTTTTAGTGAATTTCTCATGAATCAACGTGTGGATCTTCAAATCATTATCCAAGTGAGTTGACAACAAAACTTTAGCCTTTTGAAACATTCCTCTAAATCTGCAAACCATAAAAATTGCATTTTTAGATCATACCAAATCTATTTGTGTAATTCTATTTTTACTAGATAGCTGTCAAAATCAGATCTACTCATAACTTGTTCAAATCTATAAGCAGATTTCTCAACTTTTAACTGAATGATTTTTAGATGAACCTCCAAAATCCCTTTAATCTGAAACCTTTGATTCTTACTTAATTATCTAAATTCAGGCACTTACTAGCTGGCTAGGGGAATTTTGATCTTCTTTGCAACTCCCCCTGAGCTAGAGCTCAAGTTTTAATTTTTGGAAGGATTCTTAGCACTGGATTCTGGTGTAGACCCATCACCAATGTTTATCACACTCTTCTTTACCCAATTCTTGCTCATCTCTTCTGAATCTCATCCTTATTCACTTTACCTTTGCCTTTGTCTTGTTTCTGATCATGTTTCATTGGACCTTTTCCATCATGATTTCTGCTCCTTCGGAATCTAGATATATGACCAGATTTATTGCAATTGTAACACACAACATTTCCTTTATTATTTGATTGGTATCCTCTTGATCTATACTGATTAGCCATATGCCCCATTCTATTACATGTAAAGCATCTACCATTGAAAGAATTGTTCCTTTGCATATTTCTGCATTCATGAGATTTATGACCATACCTTTTGCAATTAAAACATTGACTGGAGAAGGATGGATTATTCTGATTCATTGTCCTCCTGCACTAAGTTTCTTTATGACCAAATTTGTTGCAGTTGAAGTAGCTTCCATTGAAAAATGGATATCTTTGAGCATTAGCTTGTCTTACGAGAGGTCTTCTAGGCCTGTTTCTTTGTCTTCTTGATCCAAAGTTCTTTTGACCAGATCCAAAGCTTTCACCTTTCTCATATCCAAAGCCATGCTTATCATCTACCCTCTTTTGACTTTCAAGAAGTACTTCAAGTTTGGCTGAGCTTATCTTGAATTTTTCTTTGTATTTATTCACAGTTTCAGGATCTTGTTTAAGAGTGTCAATCTGTCTCTCAAGTTGTTCTTCATTGTATCTAGCTTCTCCAAGATTAAACTCAAGATGTCTAATTATTTTGTCCATTTTGTAGCAGTCTTCTATTTTCTCCTTGAGGGATTGTTTTAAGTTATCTTCAGTCTTTCTCTTCTCTTCAATTTCTTGGGTAAATTTCATAACCCCTGATTCCATTTCATGACTTGAATAACAACTTCTTTTGACAGCTTTTCACATAGCTTTGTTTTCTCATTCAGGTCCTCATTAGTATTATTGGCTTCATTCTAATCTATTAACTTCTGAAGTAGTTCCTTTCTCTTTTTCATGAAATTACTGAGTTTTTCTTTCAGCTCATTGATGAAATCATCAGCCTCCTTAAGTCAAACTCTCTCAAATTATTGACTTTAGACTAGGATTGATCAAGATCATCTAAGGTAGACTGTAGTTGCTCTTTCATACCATATGTTCCAAGTATGGGCTTAACTGGTGTTGTCATTGATGTCAACATACTCCTGTTGCATTAATGATAAGGATTGGATGAGCGGTGAGCTAAGGATATTGAGAAAATTAGTCTCAATTAGGAACAGTGAAGAACAGTGATGACAATAAGGCAAAAGTCCAAGATAGGATGAGGATCAGAGGATACGATTTAAAGGGTTTGTAGATATATGTCTCAAGGTGGTCCAGTACAGATTTTAGAGGTCTGCATGAAGATCTAAAGAAGTTATGGTTGTTCAAGTTAAACCGGTTCTGGTAAGTGTTCAGAGATGACAGAGTGATACAGATAGGTCCGATGAGATCCAAAATTGCATTGTCCTGTTCTATGGATTTGAGGGAGTGTTGAGGAAGTCTTTGTGAAGTATCAACTCGATTGGCTCGTGGTTTGAAGGTCTGCAAGCATCTATTCCTTTGTGACAGTAATGATAGACTACGTTCTTGAGGTTCTAGATGAAGGGGAGAAGGATTTCAGTAAGCAGATGAAGAGTGGATGTTCTTGGTGATTCAGGTAAGCTTGTGGAGGTCTTTAGATCGTGTCCAGTTCATGTTGGTGGTCCGCATTGAAGTTGGAGCTCGCAATTGAGGAATAACTTCTGGATGATGGTGTTCTTCCTAAGATTGGCCGACTGGATGAGTTACACATCCTGCGGATGTTCTTGTTGATGTTTGCCGACTTAGATGATCATTCCTAAGTTGATGTCTTGTATAGATAAGGGATTGCAAAGTCATTTCAAAGTTGTCCTTGTGGAGATGAGTGTGTGGTAGTGAGTAGAAGAGCGAAAGGAAGAGCAGAAGTATTGGGCTTAAATGGAACTGATTCAAGCATGGTGAAGATGTTATTTTCCAGTTCAAGTAGGTGATACTTATTTCTTTGTAGACAGTGTGTCTCTTGTAGGCAGTGAGCCTCTTGTGAGCAGTATGCTTGGGCAGTAAGCCCTAATTGGCATGTGCCATTTTGTTCCTTCTATTCTTCTACAGAGAATACAATCTTGGGTTAATCACCTCGTGGTTTTTCCCTTAACCGGGTTTTCCACGTCAAAATCTTGGTGTCTCATCTGTTGATGTGTTTCTGCTCTTGATTTGTTGCATTACTCTTTCATGATTGATGTACTATTATGCTACTAAATAACAATGTGGAGTTAAGTGTTTAAATTGAAAGAAAGTTTGGTACAACTGATACACCCCCCCTCTCAGTTGTCTGCCCTAAATCTAACAATTGGTATAAGAGCCAAGTTCCTCTAAAAAGAGCTTAACCGCTTGAGGAGATCCAGGATGTCATCTTACAAGAAGGATAGTCTGAAGTTTGATGGAACCAATTTTAATCTTTGGAAAGGTCATATGAAATGTCACTTGCAATGTATGGGAATGACGTACTGGACCATAGCTACAACACAATATTTATCTCCACAGGGTGGACCGAATACCCAATATGAAATCACAGATGCTGAAAACAATCTGCAGACTATAGAGGCTCTTCTAAGCGCATTATCTGATTCTGAGCTCTCAAATGTTATTGACCTACCAACTGCTTTTGAGATTTGGCAAAAACTAGAACTTTTGCATGAAGGAGACAAGTATGTTAAATGTGTAAGGTTACAGAGTTTGAAAGGGAAATTTGAAAATCTGAAGATGAGAGATGATGAAAATATTACTACTTTTATGCCAAGAGTAAATGAGATTGTTTGTGGAATTAGAAATGCTAGTGGAGTCTTGGATGAAAATGAGATTGTTGGCAAAATTCTCAGATCCGTACCTGCTTCTTACAAAATCAAGGCTGCTACCATTGAAGAATTCAGAGCCCATACAACTGTCACAAGAGATCAATTGGCTGGAAAATTGGCTACATTTGAAATGACAAAGTTTGGAGATGACCCCCCATGACTGAATCTGCATTCAAAGCCAGTGCCTCTGTTAAAGGTAAACAAAGGTTTGATCTGGGAGAGAACTCATCAAGGAAATTGCCATGGTATGAAAAAGCAAGAAAAGATTTGGAAGAAGAAGTAGAAACTGCTCAACTTGAAGCCCTCATTGCAAAGAGGCTCCCAAGAGGATCCGGTAAGTATGAAGGAAAATTACCTTTTAAGTGTTTTAACTGCAATAAGATTGGTCATTTTGCCTCAAGGTATCTGGAAAGGTTTTCAAGGCAAAATCCTAACAAGCCAAGGTTCCAAAAGAACTGTTACTATGTACATGAAGATGATAATAATGGAGTAACAGATGATGAATCAGAGATAGGAAACAAATCTGGAAATGAATGGGTGTTCATTGCCATCAAGGAAGAAGATCCAATGTCCTCTGTATCTATCAATCATAAGACTGTGGAAAGAGCTCTGGCTACCCAAGTTGAAGAGAAGGATGAATGGGTCATTGACAGTGGTTGCTCTCACCATATGACAGGTGACAAAAATAAGTTCATAGATTTGGAAAGGTATGAAGAAGGAGTGGTAAAGTTTGGTGATAATTCTGTTGGTAGAATCAGAGGTAGAGGAACTATTTCTCTTGATGGAAGGAACAAAACTTGTAATGTACTGTATGTTGAAGGTTTGAAGCACAATCTTCTCAGTGTTGGACAGTTGGTGGACAAAGGCTATGATCTCTGGTTCAAGAATGGAAAATGCAAGATCTTTGAAAGTTCTGGAATAGAGATTGCATCCGGTACTCAAACAAAAGGTAATATCTTTCATTTGGTTGGTACTAATAAAAGTTGCTTATTTGTTCAAGTTGATCAAAGTTGGTTATGGCATAGGAGGCTGTGTCATGTAAATTTTGATAATATCATCAAGATAAGCAATACTCAGGATGTAAGAAATCTTCTGAAATTGGTGAAACCTACTAATAGCTTGTGCAAAGAATGTCAGTTGGGTAAGCTGAGCAAAGTCACATTCAAAAGTAAGGAACTATCTTCTACCAAATTATTGGGCTTAGTTCATACTGATCTTTGTGGTCCGGCAAGAATCAGAAGTGTGCAAGGTGATAGATACTTTATGTTGCTAATTGATGACTATTCCCAGATGATGTGGGTAACCTTTCTAAAAGAGAAATTAGAGACTCTTGAGAAATTCAAAATATTCAAGGCTATGGTAGAGAATGAAACTAGATTAAAATTGAAATGTTTGAGGTCTGATAGAGGTGGAGAATTCACATCCGTTGAGTTCAAAGAGTTTTGTGAGAAACATAGAATAAAGAGACAGTTGTCTACTCCTACAGCAGAATGGAGTAGTGGAGAGAAAGAACCGGACCATCCAAGAAGCATCTAGAACCATGATGATGGAAGCAAATGTTCCTTAGATCTATTGGAGAGAGGTTGTCAGCACTGCAGTCTATACTCTCAATCAAGTTCAAATTAGAAGCAATACTGGTAAGACTCCTTATGAACTTTGGTTTGGCATCACTCCTACTATGAGGTATTTCAGAGTTTTTGGTAGCAAATGTTACATTAAAAGAGATGAAGATCTAGGGAAGTTTGATGCTAGAAGTGATGAAGGAATATTCTTGGGTTACTCTACTCAAAGCAAAGCATATCAGTGTTATAACAAGAGACTGAGAAAGATGATAGAAAGTACAAATGTGAAGGTTGATGAGGGAATTGAGAAACCCTCAAGGTTTTATGAATATGATGAAGATGATCAAAATGGTGTTTTGATTCAAGGAGACCAAGCCTCCTCTGTAAGTCAGATCCAAACTAATCTGGTAAATCAGGAAGAAGAGTTGAGTTTCAATGAGCCTGATCAAGATTTAGAAGTGCAAGAATTTTCCAAAGTTCCCAGGTATGTAAGACTAAACCACTCTAAGGATCATATCATAGGTGATAAAAGAAAAGGAGTACAAACAAGAAGGAGAATCGCTCAAGATTCAGAAGAGTATTGTCTGATTTCCAAGATTGAACCTAAGACAGTGAATGAAGCTTGCAATGATGAAAACTGGACTAAAGCAATGGAGGAAGAACTGATGCAAATTGAGAAAAATCACACTTGGGATCTTGTTCCCATACCTAGAAACAAGAATGTGATTGGAACAAAATGGGTCTTCTGGAACAAATTGAATGAAGTTGGTGAAGTAATCAGAAATAAAGCCAGATTGGTCTGCAAGGGTTACTCTCAAATAGAAGGAGTTGATTTTGAAGAAACTTTTACTACGATGGCAAGAATTGAAGTAGTTAGATTATTTCTTGCTTTTGCTACCTTCAAGGATTTCAAAGTATATCAGATGGATGTCAAGTCTACCTTCCTAAATGATGACTTGGAAGAAGAAGTATACATTGAGCAACCGGATGGATTTCAAGTGTCTGATCATGGTGATATGGTCTGCAAGTTGAAGAAGGAACTATATGGACTGAACAAGCCCTAAGAGCCTAGTATGAAAGATTGGATAAACATCTTTTGAAGATTGGTTTCAACAAAGGTACTGTTGACAGTAATTTGTATTTCAAAATTGACCATGAAAATATCTTGATTGTTGAAGTATTTGTTGATGATATCATTTTTGGAGGAAGAGATAGTATGTGTAAAATCTTTGCAAATCAAATGAAAAGTGAATTTGAGATGTCCATGCTTGGGGAAATGAATTTCTTCTTGGGTCTACAAATCACTCAAACAAAGAAAGGAATCTTCATTTCTTAGATCAAATATGTGAAAGAATTGTTGAAGAAATTTGGGATGGAAGACTCAAAGCAAGTGAGTATTCCCATGGCAACCAGATGTAAGCTAAGCAAGGATTATGACTCTCCCAAGGCTGATTAGAAAAACTATAGGTCAATGATTGGAGGACTATTGTATCTTACTCAAACTAGACTAGACATTATGTAGGCTGTTGGTCTTGTTGCTAGATTTTAGGCTAATCCTAGAGAATCTCATGTCATGGCAATCAAGAGGATTTTTAGATATCTAAAAGGGACAGTTGAGTATGGTTTGTGGTATCCTAGAGATCATGATTTCTCTCTTCATGCATATACAGATGTGGATTGGGCAGGAGATGTGGATGACCAGAAGAGTACCAGTGGTGGAGCATTCTTTTTGGGGAAGAGATTGGTTTCTTGGCTAAGCAAAAAATAAGAGGCAATATCTCTGTCTACAACTGAAGCAGAATATATTGCAGCAGTAGGTAGTTGCACTCAAGTTTTGTGGATGAAGTAGATGCTAAGAGATATCACAGTGGAGTTTGAGGAACCTATCACAATCTTCTATAATAACTCAAGTGCAATAAATATATCTAAGAATCCATTGTTGCATTCAAAGATTAAACACATATCCATCAAGTTTCACTCTTTGAGAGAGCAAGTGAACAAGAATGAAGTCGGATTGAAGTTTGTGCCTTCCAAGGATCAGATTGCAGACATCTTTACTAAACCTCTACCTAAGGACTCTTTTGAGTATCTCAGGGAGAAGTTAGGGGTAATTGCCCCTCCAGTGATGAACTAAGTTGCACTAATGTGTATCAATCCGGTGGATATCACAGTCCTATCTTGTGGTCCAGATTGATGATGGGGAGCTGCTACTCAAGGGGAGCAGCAGGTATGATTCTGAAGTGGTGGAATTACAAGTATGTGCCCTTTGCCATTGATGTCAAAGGGGGAGAGAAGACATGTGAAAAACAAGTGGTTGCTAATCAAAGGGGGAGTAGTAAAGGGAGAAAAGACATGTGAGTGGTTGTTACTGATAGGGGGAGTTGTGACAGTGAGGAGAAGTTATTGTCTTGATGATCAAAATAGTTTTTCACATCGTATGTTGCCATTAATGACAAAGGGGGAGATTGTTACAAGTATGGGCTTAACTGGTGTTGTCATTGATGTCAACATACTCCTGTTGCATTAATGATAAGGATTGGATGAGCAGTGAGCTGAGGATATTGAGAAACTTAGTCTCAATCAAGAACAGTGAAGAACAGTGATGACAATAAGGCAAAAGTCCAAGATAGGATGAGGATCAGAGGATGTGGTTTAAAGGGTTTGTAGATATGTGTCTTAAGGTGGTCCAGTAGAGATTTTAGAGGTCCACATGAAGATCTGAAGAAGTTATGACTGTTCAAGTTAAACCGGTTTAGGTAGGTGTTCAGAGATGATAGAGTGATATAGACAGGTCCGGTCAGATCCAGAATTATATTGTCCTATTCTACAGATTTGAGGGAGTGTTGAGGAAGTCTTTGTGAAGTATCAACTTGATTGTCTCATGGTTTGAAGGTCCGCAAGCATCTATTCCTTTGTGACAGTAATGATAGACTGTGTTCTTGAGATTTCAGATGAAGGGGAGAAGGATTTCAGTAAGCAGATGAAGTGTGGATGTTCTTGGTGATTCAGGCAAGCTTGTGGAGGCCTTTGGATCGTATCTAGTTCATGTTGGTGGTCTGCATTGAAGTTGGAGATCGCAATTGAGGAACAACTTCCGGATGATGGTGTTCTTCCTGAGATTGGCCGACCAGATGAGTTACATATCCTGCGAATGTTCTTGTTGATGTTTGCCGACTTAGATGATCATTCCTAAGTTGATGTCTTGTATAAATAAGGGATTGCGAAGTCATTTCAAAGTTGTCCTTGTGGAGATGAGTGTGTGGTAGTGAGGAGAAGAGCAAAAGGTAGAGCAGAAGTATTGGGCTTAAATGGAACTGATTCAAGCATGGTGAAGATGCTATTTTCCAGTTCAAGTAGGTGATACTTATTTCTTTGTAGACAATGTGTCTCTTGTAGGCAATGAGCCTCTTGTGAGTAGTATGCTCGGATAGTGAGCCCTAATTGGCATGTGCCATTTTATTCCTTCTATTCTTCTAACAGAGAATACAATCTTGGGTTAATCGCCTTGTGGTTTTTCTCTTAATTGGGTTTTCCACATCAAAATCTTGGTGTCTCATGTGTTGATGTGTTTCTGCTCTTGATTTTCCTGCATTATGATTTCATGATTGATGTACTATTATGCTACTAAATAACAATGTGGAGTTAAATGTTTAAATTGAAAGAAAGTCTGGTACAACTGATTTACACCCCCTCTCAGTTGTCTGCCCTAAATCTAACACCATATGCATCCATTGAGATTCCCAAATCCTCCTCAAGCTATTAGGCTTTTTCTAAGGAAATTAGCTCTGATACCAATTGTTGGAAACAAGGTAGATAACTGAGAGGGGGGGTGAATCAGTTGTCTCAAAACTTTCTTACTTTTACTTCCTTTTCTTATGTTAACATTCAGTAATATATCAAAGCATGAAAGCATAAGCAACCATAAGAACTGAAATACACATAACACAAGGATTTTTACATGGAAACCCTGTTAAGGGAAAAACCATAGGGTGATTAACCCAAGATTGTATTCTCTGTTAAAAGAATAAAGTAGTACAAAATGGTACTTGCCAGTTAGGGCTCATTGCTCAAGCACACTGCTCACAAAAGGCTCACTGCCTACAAGAGACTCACTGTCTACAAAAGCTTACAAATGATAACAAAGTGTTTGAACTAATGAATGGCATCTACATATGCAAGAAATCAATTCCAGTTAGGCATAGTATACCGATCTAGCACATTTCATCCTTCCTCTGCTCAATATTACTCTTCTGTCACATTCCAAGCTTGGATTACTGCCTTTGCACTTGTCTTCTTCTTTTCTTCACACTTAATAAATTCATACTCTTGCTTACTCCTTTTACAAGATTGAATCCATTGGGTATATATATCCGCATCAAGGATTTCCAACAACTTTTTAGTCAGCAATAAGAACACTTAGGATAATTGCAAGTTACTATTTAGTCAACTGAATCCATACTTAATTGATGATGCGCACCAAGAACTTAGGCATAGAAATCATTACCAATGTTGGCCAAAATCATATAACACTTCAAGTTTCTTGATCAACACATTCTGCACATCCAAATTGAGGTCTGATACCCTGTTGGCCAATTCTTCCTCTGTCTACACTGTCTAACTAGAGTTTGGTACTTAGATGCTCATATCTTTCACATGCTTTGTCATTGAAGGCTAAATCTCTAGAATACAATAGTTTAGATACTCCTTATTACTCATCCAAATCCATAACATGTTGGGTTTCACCATTAGAGAGTTCCAGACCCAACTATCGGACCCTATCATATGCTCTATTCTTGACTACCGGGCCAACCTATCTTCAATCTGACTTTCAGTATGAGTAATTTATGTACTGCGGATGTGTGGGATATACTTTGTTTCCATGAATTACAACACTTATGAATCCTAGTAGTGTCTCTTTCCAATAGATTTCATCCCTTATTACCCCCTTACAATTCCAAATAGACTCTGTTGGTGCCTACATAAACATTCAGGTTTCAAGCATTTAAATCTGCAGGCCCCTTCACAAAAACTAGAAAAATTGCTAAGTCTATCGACCTCCATTTTATCATTAGCTAGCATGTATCTTTGTATATGCATTGGTGTTTGTATGTACATTTAAATGTACAAGTGTAGATATACATTGGTAGGTGGAAATTTCAATCTACCTTTGAAAATGGTGAAAAAATAGTTGTATGCTTCTTTTGCATGTCAGGTTTGTATGTACTTTTTAGATACATTCCTGGAATATTCTGTAGTTGTATATCGCATATTCCATGCTTGTATGTAAGGGCTTGCATGTATATTTTGTTTTATCTTTGATATACAATGGGTATATGCAAGTGGCAGACTTCAAAAAGGATTCAAATCAGGTTGAAAGCAGTGGTCGGGCCCGCAAGTATGCAAGGAGAAATGTATATTTGATATACAAAGGTGATTGTATGTTTGCACATGCAATCAAACATACAAGGGCATATACATTCCTAATATACAAGGCCTGGACCCAAAATGGATATACATTCTGGTTGATAAAGGTAGAGGTCCAGATTGTATGTATGTTTTGTATATCCACGTTGTATGTTTACGATATACAAGGCAAAGATACAAGGAAAAAGAGGTGCAACCCGAACGCAAAAGGGAAAATGTGTTGTAGTGGATAAATAACTGGGGTCCGCGGGTTGTATGTTGTGCATTGTATATGCGATATACAATGAAGGATACAAAGGTGTAGATACAAGTGCCAGATTTCAAAGTTGTTCCAATCTAGCTAATAAATGAGTCAGAATCTGCATTGTATGTATATTGCACGTTGTATGTGCAATATACAATGGCGATATATAAGAGGAGTTAGATGCAAGCCAGACTTGTTTTAAATTTCAAAGTGTTTTATAAAAATTTGGGGTCCACCTTGTATATTGGTGATTGAACATGCATACAATCTCATTTTTAACCACAGATGCAAAGGAAGATGCAATGGCTCGTTGGCAAGACAAAGGTCATCAGCAGCTCAGTTTAAGATCTCCTTGACGGCCAATGGATATGCAATTTCACAGTGATGGAAAACAAATCAGGGGATGACACATGTTTGAGAGATGTTGTATGTATATGCGATTGCATATACAAGGATTTAAAGGGCAAATAGGCTAAAAGGTGAATGTATATCCATGCCGTGGAAAGTCAAAGGGGCAAATATACATCTTTGTGGCACATTCTCATTGGTTGCTGGCTTTTCAAGGCTGGTGATTGGCTCATCCATTCAAATTGAGGCCATAGATCTTGGCGATGAGGAAATGAATCGATGGCTCTATTTTAAATATTCAAAGGGAGGGTTTCTCCTATACATTTGCAGTTGCATCTCAAGCAGGAAAATTTCCAAAGCACACAGCTGTTGCATTCCCAGAGGAAACTGGTTGGTAAACCATTAATGGTAGAGTTGTAAGGGCATGGTCGATGAATGGACGTGCCACCTAACATTTTCAATAAAAAATCCCCAAGCAGTGGCGCAGGTCTTGAGTTCAACCACTCCCTGCCTCTTCTTCTACCTGCTGCATTGAATGTTTTAGGCACCATTCAGATGGTGCGTTGTATCTGGCAAATTTTGAAATGACCATTGTACTTGATTCTTGAGTACACGTTCTTGGTATATATCAGAACTGTGTTACTTATTTAAGGTTGTGGAAGACTTGGGAATTTTTTTTTGGGAAATAACGAAAACAAAGCCTTTCTTGGTTGTTCTGTCTCTTTGGAGTTTATGAGTTGCATATGAGGTGTATGTTGCACATATTTTTAGTTTCATTGTTGTTTTATATGAAAAATGCTTCATTGCATGTGTTTAGTTGTCTGTCTCCATTTACTGTATGCATCCCTTCTTTTGAATATGGTTGCTAAGGGTTTCTAAGGTTCTAGAATATAGACTTTCTGTATTGCATTCTTGATCTATGACTTCCATTTAAGGAGTGGATTAAACTGTTTATGTCAAGTATGGAGAAGGTTGTATGTCATCTGGGATATTCATAAGTAGAGGCAGCTAAATACTCAGTCCTGGGTGGTATTTGTAAGGAAAATACCAGTTCTAACCCCTTGAAACTTGAATACCAATGCAAATCGTTCATTTGTATATGTCTAGTTGACTCCTCGCCCTAAGGTAAGCACCAATCTGCTCCCTGTGTAGTAGTTATGATCCAGAACCCCCTGTCTTGCATCCAAAACATAAATACAAATCATTTCATATTTCCAACTTGTTAGTTTGTAGGAGTAGGAATAGGACCCCTACATACTCTCACCCACAACTAGTTAGATATGTCCAAGAATGTTGCCAGCCTTGTGATCTATCATGCATATCTTGGTCCAAACATGAGAGTATTCTTCCTGTTGTTGTAAAGCTAAATCTTTTGTCATTGGGCAAGTCAAGGTTAAATCTTTAGCTAGAGGGATACCCCCCTTGGTTCTACAGAGCCTAAAGAAGAAGAGGTGATATTTATAAAGTCTATCTCCTGTACTGTTGGCCCCTGGCCCAGAAATCCTGTTGATCAATGATGGCTACCTTGTAGGGATTACTGGGAACAAGCATCCAGTCTGGGAAAAATCCAACAGACTCCAAAAACAAAAAGTGCTTTGCTTCTTCAGTAATGTCCTTCTCAAACACTAGTAACTTGATAGGAATATCCATGATTGGTCTTCTCAAAGTCTTTGGTATTTTGTGGTAGGTTTCCTTTGATCTTCTCTTCCAGTTAGGCCGTCTTCTATCAAATCAGTTTATTTCTCTTCCCTTTTCTCTCTGTAGTCAGATATCAAAGTACTCCTCTCCTAAAACTTTTGTGAAATTACTCTGGATCTCTTCTATTCTATTGGCTTCCTTGTTTGCTTGAATATTTTCCTTTTCAACTAAAATTCTCTTTACTTTATATGGTACTCAGGGTGACTCATGGTCTAGGGGTTGTGTCTCTTTGTAGTGTCTCTTCAAATTAGGAGATATTCTTCTCTTTGTGAACAACATCCTATTAGCATCCAGTGATGATTGAAATAACCTTCTAAAACCCTCAGAACTCCTCTCAATGTTTACAACATCTTCTCCTCCTCTTATTTGCTTTATACTTCAAAAAATTAGCTCCTCTATATATTCCTCATCTATCTTCAAATTTTCTGATGTTAATTCATAATTTTTGACAGTCTACAGTAGAAACCATAATTTGCCTCTTTCTTCCTTTTCCTTTTCGCTTTCCTCTTTGACAACATCCACATTGGTGCTCAATAGCATCCTCCATGCTGCATTCTATTTCTTCTCCTTCTAATCACCTTTCTCTAGCAACACCCCTAATGGCTTACTCAACAGCATCCTCCATAACATGCTTCTCTTCTTCTTCCCTTCTAGCAGCACCCTCCCTGGTGTGCTCAATGAATTGCTCCTCCTTTCCTTCTGCAACTTCTATTGGCATCTCTTTTCTACTCTCTTGTGCCCTTTCCATCCTTCTATGGTAACATTCCTATCATTCCTGAGTTTGCTTCAACCTTTCTTCCCTGCTTACCTCCATCTCAGTTCTAATTTCTTTGTTGATCTCTCTTTTCTTCCACTTGTCCCCTTTTGCCATGGGTTTTCTTGATTTGATGTTCCATTAGTCCTTTTATATCCCATGGTATCCTTCTTTGAAGAGTCACATCATTTGAAAGATTCTTGCAGATGCTACCCCCTTTCCACTTGTTATCCCCTTAAGTGCCTACCCCCCTCTCATAAAGGTAGGAACTTAAGGAGCCCCAAATTTCTCCACAAATTGAAACTTTTCTCTACCAATCTAGCCTTCTCTTCTTTCTGATACTCCTTTCTACTCCTTTGAATGTTTTTCCCCTTCAATCTTTAACTACCCTCTTCTAGGGTCCTGGCAATGGAACCAAATGTTGGAGAGAAATGGGGAGGGATACCATTCTATAGATCCAGTCCTCAGTCAAGTCTTTGTAGTCAATTTATACCCCAGTCAAGTAGTTAGAGATTGATAGAAACACACAGATAATAACAAAAAAAAATATCACATACATATCATAACCATAAGGCAACACAAAATTATCTGGTATCGGTAGATCTCCATATATATATATAAACATCAATCAAACGTCATACATTCCTCCTCCGACAGGTCTACTTCTATGTCATTATCATATAATCATCTATCCTGCTATCTCCTCCTATATCATCATATCATATTCTACATATATATTGTATCTATTACATCTAGGGATGTGTCTTCTAGCATCATAGGTTGGCTTCAGCCTCCACATAATGTATGCGCTAGCTTCCGATCGACTCTGCTCCATGCCCTGCATCCTGCTAACAATTCCCCTTGCAAATAATTCAAAAATATTTATCATAACATGGATTGAATACCACACAAAATGTGCTAAAGATGAGGCGACAAAAGATTGTATAACTAGGACCACCGCAAGGTTCATTTATCAGAACATTATCACAATATTTGATTGTCCCCTTACTATAACAAGTGATTAGGGAAAACACTTTGTGAATATGACAATTGTGGAACTCTTAGACAACTTTATGATCACACACAACCAAAGTAGCCCCTATCACCCATAAGAAAATGGAGCAAGTGAGGCTCTAAATAAGATTATAGGCATCAAACTCACAAAAATGTGTAGTAGTAACACTACAAGATGGGGTATTAAGATACTAGTAGTATTATGGGCTTATAAAATCACCTATAAAAGACTAACTAAATTTTTCCCATATGAACTAGTGTATGGAACTAATGCAACATTACAAATCAAATATATTGTACCTAACTTAAGATTGACCAATAAATTTTAGTTGAATGAAGAAGAATCTTTATAGGAAAGACTAAGGGAATTATAAAAAATAGATGAGAAAATATTATTAGCATCATATCAACAAAGTCTAGAAAAGAGGCACAAAAATGCATGGCATGATAGAAATTTGTAGCATAACATTTTCCCAATCAGTGATAGAGTTCTCCAATATGGTAACAAAATCAAGAAATAAGGGAAACTGAAGATGAGATTGTTAGGACCTATAAAATTATGGAGATATCTAACTCAAGATGATCCATTAAATTGGAAACACTATAGCATGAACTAATAAATGGATATGTAAATGGCACAAGATTAAAACACTATCATGAAGGGACATAAGAATTAAAAATTATAAAAAGTGTCATGTTTTGTACCATATTGTAACAAAGACATAAGGAGACATGACATGAAGAACACTCCAATGAAAAGAGTGGTTGGAAGAACTGGGTAGGTTAAGAACAATAAATCTAGAAACACTTTGGTGGACATCTATAAGGCAATGCCAAATGAAGGGATAATCACTTTTAAGAATTTTTCTAATTGAACACTATAAAGAGAATAAAAACAATTTGTGAGTCCAAGTTAAACCAGAGAAGTGAAAAACAATTCTTGATGACAAAAAGCAAGTTGTAAGTAGAGAGAAGAAGTAGAACAAGAAGACATTATCGCCACTCCTAAATTCTCATCAATGCAGGGCACAATCTCTGCCCTAAGTATAAGAAATACTCATTTAAGGCCATGGAGGTGGGTCTAGAGGGAGCATTCTCATTTGTTCTAGTAGATGTCCTCTACATATAAGACATGAGGAAGTACATTCATACTCCACTCACTAAGATAGATAATATGAACTTCTAGCCACCTTTTAGGACATTATTGAAAGTAGGGAAAGAAGAATATCTACCACAATATCAACAAATTTCTAATTTGAAGCTAGATGTGTGGAAATATTTCCTTGACTTTACAACAGAGCATGCCTGGGTGTAAATAATCCATAGTCATATCCATGACGACTATATGTACCTAGACAAACCATATAGAATTACCAAGGATGCACTACATGTGGTGACATAGTTATACAATAACGAAAAATTTCCATCAAAGAAGAACGTCAATAATGCAAAGGTCATTTAGTTAACTGAAACCATGATAGATGGTTGAAAACTAATGGTATCAAAAATGATAAATCTCACCATGAAATATGCAACCCTAGAGATAACACATAAAATCTACTATACCAATCAAGAGGGCTTTCCAATCAGCACCACCACCTTCACCACCTATCAGATGGTTGTCTAGAAAAAATGTAATGTCCCTTATAAGAAGATCATTATTTTAACCTTACACCAAGAATTACTTCTTAAAGGAAACATTAGGAATAGATAATAAATCATATTAAAGAAACTAATAAACAATATCAACATAAATAAATAATTCAATTAGTCAATCCTTAAGTCACTTAGGTTTGTCTATTCCATGTTAATTTTATTCATTTTCAAACACTAGTGAAGATGGGGTACTATCTCTTGTTAGGTTGCATGAATCATCCTCTACGGTAGTGCCTTTGTATGATGTAACACATGCCCATTCCACCTTAGGTCTTACTAAGTGCCTTTGTATGATGTAACATATGCCCATTCCACTGCAAGTCTTACTTATTGCCCTTGTACGATGTAGCATAGTCCATTCCACCACAGGTCTTATCCATTGCCTAAGTATGATGTAACATGGTTTATTCCGTGGCTGGTCTTATCTATCTTTCAATGTATCAATGCTGCTTCTTCCTAACAAGTCTACCTCCAATCTCTCAATGTATTCTATGATCTTATATCATGGGTTTGTTTCTAAGGACCTTGCCTTCATTACATAAATCAAGTATGATTACTCTTTATTGGGGCTTAGTCCTAATGATGATGGATTCTCTAAGCATTTATAATCATGTTATTCATAGATGTTTAAGCTGTCTATATCATGTTAGTTATTGGCTCCACCTTGACTATAACATGCTATCATATCATCTATATATATTTATATTTATAATTATAATAATATTTAATCATTAATATTAATATTTGTTAATAATATATTATTTATAATATTACTTTCTTATATTACTCAATTTATTACTTAAATCTATATTTTAATATCATTCATATTATAATCCCTTTAATTAATATATTTTGTATAAAAAAATAATGAAATAATTTATAGATATTAATTTATTTCTTTTTTTTGGGAATATAGGTGTAACATACTTATCTTATTTTCCCTAGCAATTAATATTCAATCATGTCTGTAATTCAGACTCATAAATTATTAATTTTATATTTGCTTGCTTCCTTATATATATATATATATATATATATATATATATATATATTTGTTGCTTCCTCCACTCTCTACCTTTATATTTTCCTAAATGATCAATGACTATACCTTTTCACAAAGGTCATGTCTTTAAATAATATAATTGTCGTTCATTGTAATTCATTAGCAATTGTATTTATAATAGTCTAAAAGGTTATTAGTTTGCATAATATAATGTGATAGATACTTTTTAGCCCTTCTTTTATAAATATATTAGTTGTTGTTGCAGGCAATCTAATATATTATATAATGTATGATTTATATTCATTTATATAATCATGTTTATTATAGTATAATCATAATAATAATTAATATTAATATTAACATTTATATTTATTATCATATATTATTATTATATAATAATATGCTATTTTAATATTTATATTTATATTTGTATTGGTTATTTATAAATATAAAATATCGGTTACTATTTAAAATATTTATAGATAATATCATATAATATTATATATTTATAATATTATTTATATTTATTAATGGACTATGGCCGGGATATTTAACATGACATTTTAAATCTTTAATTTAAACAATGCCTTAATATGGGGACATGACAACCCTCCCCACTCAAGATTGCTTGTCCTCAAGCATTCACAATTAGGATGCTTTCAGGATCCTAAATCAAATTTGTGATGAAAGAATACTTAAAAGATTAGACAAAAGTATAGGAAATGATAATAAAAAATTTAGTATTGAAGCATACATAAAATGTTAAAATGGTAATAATAAATTTAATATTAAAGTATATAATATTTTTTTATTTTTATTTAACTATTATTCACAAGATGGCAGGATGACTACTTTGATACCACTTGTAATGTCCCTTATAAGAAGATCATTATTTTAACCTTACACCAAGAATTACTTCTTAAAGGAAACATTAGTAATAGATAATAAATCATATTAAAGTAACTAATAAACAGTATCAACATAAATAAATAATTCAATTATTCAATCCTTAAGTCACTTAGGTTTGTCTATTCCATGTTAATTTTATTCATTTTCAAACACTAGTGGAGATGGGGTACTATCTCTTGTTAGATTGCATGAATCATCCTCTATGGTAGTGCCTTTGTATGATGTAACACATGCCCATTCCACCTTAGGTCTTACTAAGTGCCTTTGTATGATGTAACATATGCCCATTCCACCGCAGGTCTTAGTTATTGCCCTTGTATGATGTAGCATAGTCCATTCCATTGCAGGTCTTATCCATTGCCTAAGTATGATGTAACATGGTCCATTCCACCACTGGTCTTATCTACCTTTCGATGTATCAATGCTGCTTCTTCCTAACAAGTCTACCTCCAATCTCTCAATGTGTTCTATGATCTTATATCATGAGTTTGTTTCTAAGGACCTTGCCTTCATTACATAAATCAAGTATGATTACTTTTTATTGGGGCTTAGTCCTAATGATGATGGATTCTCTAAGCATTTATGATCATGTTATTCATAGATGTTTAAGTTGTCTATATCATGTTAGTTATTGGCTCAACCTTGACTATAACATGCTATCATATCATCTATATATATTTATATTTATAATTATAATAATATTTAATCATTAATATTAATATATGTTAATAATATATTATTTATAATACTGCTTTCTTATATTACTCAATTTATTACTTAAATCTATATTTTAATATCATTCATATTATAATCCCTTTAATTAATATATTCCCTATAAAAATATAATGAAATAATTTATAGATATTAATTTATTTCTTTTGGGGCGGAATATAGGTGTAGAATACTTATCTTATTTTCCCCAGCAATTAATATTCAATCATGTCTATAATTCAGACTCATAAATGGGTAAGTGCAAAAAGTTGGGGGGCCAAAAAGTGGCCAAAATTTTTTCAAAAAAAATTAATACATAACATGAGCGCGTTATGAGTAATTATATATATAAAAAAAGAGCATTTTTGCTCATTTCATTTCTTTATTTTCCTCTACATTCATGGCCTGCAAACCCTAAGAAGCGCGCTCGCATTTTTGAAGACTCAATTCAACCCAAAATCTTATCGATTCATCGCCAAAATGCTGCCATGACGTCGAGTAGGCCAAAGGAGTGAGTTTTATTTTTTTTTTGTTTGAATTTGTTTCTAAATAGGTAGGTTTGAGTTGATTTTTGATGTAAATTTGCTTAATTGTCAGGAAATGTTAATGCACCTCCTCCTCCTGAAAATCCACAAAATCCTAAATAGGAAATACCTGCCGAAGAACAACCTGAACAACAAACTCCTCCATCCATTCCTTGACATGCCCCTAGAACACAAGAAAATCTAATGGGGCAAATTGAAAACAATAAAAAAGAAATTGAAGACATAATTGAAAGGTTGAAAGATCCTTGCACTTCAACCTTGCATAGGTCCACACTTGCTCAATCTCTTGAATCTATGTTATCAAATGTAGATTCAATTAGCAAGCAAATATCTAGTTGGTCAGATAAGAGGAGAGAGTTTAGAGAGTATTATGTAGACAAGATATCATATGAAGATGTGAAAAAGTTACAAATTACAAAATTAGACTTGTGTTCCATTTTCACAAACCCACAAACAAATCAACCTCCACCCATTACATGCAAGAGGTACCCTATCCATTGGTGCAACAGCCAAGTGATAAGGGACAATTTTGGGCAGAAGTGGTGGATGGTTTTTGACCATCCTCCATGCAATAATAATGAGGTCCCGGAATACTTTTTGAGGAAACTCTACTGTGAGTTTGTCCTCAATAAAGTGCCAAACTATTTTGATATGTGAGACTTCCGGGGTAGAGGTGGGGGGTCAACACAAGATAGACCAGGGGCACGTGTTGACCCACAACAGCCAGTGAGACAAGTAATCAGTAGACCAGCCCATGAGCATGTTTCTATCCCTTCCATTGTGAAGGAGAGTGTTGAGGTCAATACACTTCAGTCCATTAGTGCCTTGACCCAGAGCATCATAGAGTATGTCAGTCCTGCAGCACAACGTGGGTTGGTAGATAGTACGAGGAGTAGGGTCCCACCCCATACTTGTTAGACTTGCGGTTCAGCCTGTGGTTATGACCCCACGGATAGTCAGGATGTAGGTGCACAGGCTACATCTGCAACTGAGCAGATGGTGATGACAAATACCCTCCTGAATGAGACTTTCGAACTTGATACTCAAGTAAATATTAGCAAATTCATTGAATTTAATTTATTAAATTTCATTTTTGAAATGCAAGATTAACTAATTTAGTTTGATAATTTTAAAGAATTTTTAAGGTCATAGCATTGATGCAGTTTTCAGTGGTTCTCCACTTGCATATTACACTACATCATCTACTGTCAAAGTATGTAACTAGTAAACAATTATAAATATTACATGTGAATAGCATTGTTATATGAATGGTATTCTAATATCTAATTTTGGATGTTGAATAGGTTAATATTGGAGATTTTACGGCAACACCTGCTAGTGGTGGTGGACTTCAAAGCTTCACGGAGGTAATAAAATAAATAGTTTAATGAATGAATTGTACTTACTAGATTTTTGTATGTGACTTGTGTGCTTTATTGTGTGTACTTCCATGTTTAGGTGAACGTGTGTATATGTTAGGAGCCATGATTTGCATCACTATTATAGTTTTCGTAATTGAATAATGTTGTTTTATTTCTAGATGATGCAGGCTACGAAGACACCTCCTAATGTTCATAGGGCAATGGAGCATGGTGTGACCTCTGTGATTCATAGCTCCATGCCATTGACATAGGTATGAGGCATATTAGTAAATTTCAATTTACATTCATTGTTATAGTTGTCTATTTTTGAAAAATCAAAAGATTATTGATTTGAAGTTTAATTTCTATCTGGATGGTTTCTATAGGACATGACATCACCATCACCTATTCCTGCTACTAAGGCAAGTGAGGAGACAGATTCTATGGTAACAGTAAGTGATTATTTTGTTAAATGTTTCATTTTTTATAATATGTAATTTCTATATATGAATGTCTATACTTTTTATTGTAACAACAAAAGATGCAGGAAGAACTAAATAGGAGGAGCAGCCCTCAGGTTCGTAGTAGATCACCCACACATGCATCTCCATCCCCTAGAAGATCAAACGCTGCCCATGATCTATTCTGTTCACTAGCCAGAGGGGAATGATTTTTTATTGTGTTCCTTTGTTGTATGCCTATATGGCATTTGTGTACATATATTTTGTATTGCATATAGTTGACATTGTATGCCTATATGGCATTCTTGTAAGCCTATATGGTTGTTTTGTATATATGTTATGTTAGATTCAAGACATACAACTGAGAGGGGGGGTGAATCAGTTGTCCAAAACTTTCTTCCAATTAATCACTTAAATCTATTTTGTTATTCAACAACATAATAATGAATTAATCATGGAAACATAATGCATTAAATCAAGAGCAGAAACACATTAACACATAAGACACCAAGATTTTAATGTGGAAAACTTGGTTAAGGGAAAAACCATGGGGTGACTAACCCAAGATTGTATTCTCTGTTAAAAGAATAAGAAGAACAAAATGACACATGCCAATTAGGGCTAATTTCTTGAGCACACTGCTCACAAGAGGCCCAATGCCTACAGGAGACACACTATCTATAGAATAATAAATATTACATACTTGAACTAAAGAATAGCATCTTCACCATGCTTGAGTCAGTTCCATTAAGCCCAATACTTCTGCTCTGCCTTTCGCTCTGCTCCTCTCTACCACACACTCATCTCCATGATACTTTTGAAATGACTTCACAACCTCTTATTTATACAAGACATTTGACTTTGGAATAATCATCTAAGTCGGCATACATTACAGAGCAAATACATAAATACAACATGACTAATTACAAAATGACTTCATGTGGATCAACACGTTGTCGGCCACACAGATCTAAGACTTCAATCTTCCTTTAGGAACACACCATTCTTCACAGACCATCTTCAAGATCATCTGAAGGATGTGTAACTCATGTGGTCGGCCAAACTTAGGAAGAACACCATCATCCAGAAGTAATTCTTCAATTACAAGCTCAATCTTCAATGCGGACCACCAACACGAACTAGACACAATCCAGAGACCTCCACAAGCTTTCCTGAATCACCAAGAACATCCACACTACTTCTCCTTACTAAAATCATTCTCTCCTTCATCCGGAACCTTATGAACATAGTCTGTCATCACTGTCATATTAGAATAGATGCTTACAGACCTCCAGACCATGAACCAATTGAGTTGTCAATTCACACTGACTTCCTAAACACTCCACCAAATCTGTAGAACAAGACATTGCATTTCCAGATCTCACTGGACCTATGTGTGTCATTCTGTCACCTCTGAACATCTGCCAGAACTGGTTTTACTTAAGTGGCCATAACTTCTTCAAATCTTCATGTGGACCTCTGAAATCTTTACTAGATCATCTTAAGACACATATCTACAAACCCTTTGATGCGCATCCTCCGATCTTCATCTTAGCTAGGATCTTTATCCGCAACATACAGCTCATCCAATCCTTATCATACAACTCATCCAATCCTTATCATCAATGCAACAGGAGTATTTTAACATCAATGACAACACCAGTTAGGCCCATACTTGCAACAATCTCCCCCTTTGTCATTGATGGCAACATATGATGTGAAAAATTGTTTTGACCATCAAGACAAGAACTTTTCCTCACTGACATAACTCTCCCTATCAACAACAACCATTCACATGTCTTCTCTTCCTTTACTACTCCCCCTTTGATCAACAACTACTTGTTTTTCACATGTCTTCTCTCCCCCTTTGACATCAATGGCAAAGGGCACATACTTGCATCACTTCATAATCATACCAGCTGCTCCTCCTGAGTAATAGCTTCCCATCATCAATCCAGACCACAAGATATGACTATGAAATCCACCGAACTGATGCATATCAGTGCACCTTAATTCAGAATCAGAGGGGTAATAACCCCTAACTTCTCCCTAAGATACTCAAAAGAGTCCTTAGGTAGAGATTTAATAAAAACATCTGCAATCTAATCTTTGGAAGGCACAAACTCCAATCTGACTTCATTCTTGTTCACTTGCTCTCTCAAAAAGTGAAACTTGATGGATATATGTTTAATCTTTGAATGCAACACCAAATTTTTTGATATGTTTATTACACTTGAATTATCACAGAATATTGTGATAGGTTCCTCATAGTCCACTCTGATATCTCTTAGCATTTGCTTCATCCACAATACTTGAGTACAACTACCTTTTGCTGCAATATATTCTGCTTCTGTAGTGGATAGAGATATTGCCTCTTATTTCTTGCTCAGCCAAGAAACCAATCTCTTCCCCAAAAAGAATGCTCTAGCACTGGTACTCTTCCAGTCATCCACATCTTCTACCCAATCCACATCTGTATATGCATGAAGAGAAAAATCATGATCTCTAGGATACCACAATCCATACTTGGCTGTCCCTTTTAGATATCTAAAAATCCTCTTGATTGCCATGACATGAGATTCTCTAGGATTAGCTTGGAATCTAGAAATAAGACCAACAACATTCATAATGTCAGGTCTAGTTTGAGTGAGATATAATAATCCTCCAATCATTGACCTGTACTTTTTCTAATCAGCTTTAGGAGAGTCATCATCTTTTCTCAATTTGCATCTAGTTTCCATGGGAGTACTCATTAGTTTTGAGTCTTCCATCCCAAATTTCTTCAACAATTCTTTCACATATTTGCTCTGAGAAATGAAGATTCCTTTCTTTATTTGAATGATTTGCAGACCCAAGAAGAAATTTATTTCCCCAAACATGGACATCTCAAACTCACTTTTCATTTGATTTGCAAAAGTTTTACACATACTATCTCTTCCTCCAAGAATGATATCATCAACAAACACTTCAACAATCAAGATATTTTCATGATCAATTTTGAAGTACAAGTTACTATCAGCAGTACCTTTGTTGAAATCAATCTTCAACAGATGCTTATCCAGTCTTTCATACCAGGCTCTTGGGGCTTGTTTAAGTCCATATAGTTCTTTCTTCAACTTGCAGACCATATCACCATGATCAGACAATTGAAATCCATCTGGTTGCTCAATGTATACTTCTTCTTCCAAGTCACCATTCAGGAAGGCAGATTTGACATCCATCTGATATACTTTGAAATCCTTGAAGGTAGTAAAGGCAAAAAATAACCTGACTGCTTCAATTCTTACCACCAGAACAAAAGTTTTTTCAAAATCATCTCCTTCTACTTGAGAGTAACCCTTGCAAACCAATCTGGCTTTGTTTCTGACTACTTCACCAACTTCATTCAGTTTGTTCTAGAAGACCCATTTGTTTACAATTACATTCTTGTTTCTAGGTCTAGGAACAAGATACCAAGTGTGGTTTTTCTCAATTTGGATCAGCTCTTCCTCCATTGCTTTAGTCCAACTTTCATCATTGCAAGCTTCATTTACTGACTTTGGTTCAATCTTTGAAATCAGACAATACTCTTCTGATTCTTGAGCAATCTTTCTTCTTGTTTGAACACCTTTTCTTTTATCACATATGATCTGATTTTCAGAATGATTCAGTCTTACATACCTGAGAATTTTAGGAATTTCTTGCACTTCTGTTTCTTGAACAGGTTCATTCAAACTTATCTCTTCTTCTTGATTCACTGGATTAGTCTGAATCTAAATTTTAGAAGGGGCTTGGACTTCTTGAACAAAAACATCATTTTGATCATCTTCATCATATTCGTAAAACCTTGAGGGTTTTTCAATACCTTCATCAACCTTCACATTTGTACTTTCTACAATCTTCCTCAATCTCTTGTTATAACACCGGTAGGATTTGCTTTGAGTAGAATAACCCAAGAATATTCTTTCATCACTTCTAGCATTAGATTTGCCTAGATCTTCATCTCTTTTAATGTAACATTTGCTACCAAAGACTCTGAAATACTTCACAGTGGGAGTGATTCCAAACCATAGTTCATAAGGAGTCTTACCGGTATTGCTACTGATTTGTACTTGATTAAGAGTATAGACTGCAGTCCTTACAACTTCTCTCCATTAGATCTAAGGAACATTTGCTTCCATCATCATGGTTCTAGATGCTTCCTAGATGGTCCAATTCTTTCTCTCTACTACTCCATTTTGTTGTGGAGTCCTTGGAGAAGACAACTATCTTTTTATCCCATGTTTCTCACAAAATTTTATGAACTCACCAGACGTGAATTCTCCACCTATATCAGACCTCAGACATTTTATGTTCAACCTAGTTTCATTTTCTACCATAACCTTGAAGATTTTGAATTTCTCAAGAGCCTTAGATTTCTCTTTCACAAAAGTCACCCACATCATCTGGGAGTAATCATCAATTAATAACATGAAGTATCTATCACCTTGCACACTCCTAATTCTTGCCGGACCACATAGATCAATATGAACTAAGTTCAATAATCTGGTAGAAAACTGTTCCTTACTTTTGAATGAGACTCTGCTTTGCTTACCCAACTGACATTCTTTGCACAAACTATTAGTAGATTTCACCAGTCTTGGAAGATCTCTTACAGCATAAGTGTTGCTTATCTTGATGATATTATCAAAATTCACATGACACATTCTCCTATGCCATAACCAACTCTAATCAGTTTGAACAAATAAATAACTTTTGCTAGTACCAACCAAGTGGAAGATATTACCTTTTACTTGAGTACTAGATGCAATCTCTATTCTGGAGCTTTCAAAGATCTTGCATTTTCCATTTTTGAATCAGAGATCATAGCCTTTGTCCACCAACTGTCTGACACTAAGAAGATTGTGCTTTAGACCTTCAACATACAGTACATTACTAGTTTTGTTCTTTCTGTCAAAAGAAATAGTTCCCCTACCTGTAATTCTGCCAGTAGAATTATCATCAAATTTTACCACTCCTCCTTTATATCTTTCCAATTCTATGAACTTATTTTTGTCACCTGTCATTGTTGGCAAGAGACACTATATGGATTCATGATTGTTGTCATTGATAGCAACAAAGTTCATCCCACACATCTGCAGGACATGGTATGTCTCTACCAGAAGTCAGAGTGAAGAATGTTGTGGTTCGGTAAACAGGAACAGAGCATGTGGCGAGGTCCGACAGACAGGTCCGGATCTCTCAGAGGAAGTATCTTGGTGAAGTGTAGATTTGGGGAAGTCAAGAGGACTACCTTGAGTGATAGATTCCAAGGTTTTAGCCTCCGGTGATAGATGAGGTAAAAAATATGAATACTTGAGTACCGGGTTCCTAAGTGACAGTGTGAACAGAGGAAGAACTGACTGACAAAACATCAGACTATTTTCCGGATGCATTTTTGATAGTAGTAAAGGTTATGAAGACATGAATTATGTTTGGTCGACATGATTAATGATTTCTACAAGTATATGCTTGATCTGCATTACTTGATGTGCAAGGATTCAGCCGACATAACAGAGTTTGTGAAAAGATTAACTGTTCTGGGTGCCAACTAGAAAGATAATGAAATCACTTGTGCGGATATATATATATAGGATGGATTTAGTTGTGAGAAGGGTGGTTGTGACATGCAATGTGTGAATAAAAGTAGAGCAAAGCAGAAACAGTAAGGAAGGTCTGGTATGTGAAAGAATAACAGCATAAGAGAAGAGGAAAGATGAAGTGCAGCAAATCAGTGTACTGAGCCTAACCGGAACTGAACTCCACCATATGTGGATGCTACCAATTAGTTCAAGTATTGTATAACACTCTTTTGTAGACAGTGTGTCTCTTTGTAGGTAGTGTGCCTCCTTGTGAGCAGTGTGCTCGGGCAGTGAGCCCTAATTGGCAAGTGCCATTTTGTATTTCCTTATTCTTCTAACAGAGAATAATCTTTGGGTTAATCACCCTGTGGTTTTCTCCCTTAATAGGGTTTCCATGTCAAAAATATTGTGTCATGTATACCTCCATTTCATGGTTATGTTTGCTTGTTTGAATTAATGCTGCATTAATTAATAAGAAAGTTCAAAAAGAAGAAATAATAAGGATAACTAATTCACCCCCACCTCTCAGTTATCAACAATTGGTATCAGAGCTAAGTTCCCCCTAACAGAGGCTAACAGCTTGAGGAAGATCTGGGAGTTCAAATGGATGCATATGGTTTAAGGGAGCAACTCAAGACTGCCCTTGATGATCTTGAATAGTCAAACTCTGAAGTCAATGAATTAAAGGAAAGACTCAAATAGGCTGATGATTTCATAAGAGAACTAAAAGACAAATTAAGTCTCTCTATGAAAAAGAGAAAGGAGCTGCTTCAGCAGTTGGCAAGACAAGGTGAAGCAAATAATGCAAATGAAGAGTTGAAGGAAAATACTGAGTTGTGTAAAAAGTTATCAAAAGAAATCATTATGGTAAGACATGAAATGGAATTAGGAGTCATGAAGTTTACCCAAGAAGTTGAAGAGAAAAGAAAAATTGAAGATAATCTAAGACAATCTCTCAAGGAGAAATCAGAAGATTGCCACCAGATGGATAGAATTATCAGACATCTTGAATTTGATCTTGAAGATGCCAAAGATAATGAAGAAAAACTTGACGATCAAATTTTCTCTCTAAAAAGGGATCTTCAAACAGCAAATGAGTATGAAGAGAAATTCAAGATAAGCTCTGCTCAACTTGAAGTTCTTCTTGGAAGTCAAAAGAAGGTAGATGACAAGTGTGGTTTGGGATATGAGAAAGGAGAAAGCTTCGGATTCGGTTAGAAGAATTTTGGATCAGAAAGTCCAAGGATCAGACCTAGAAGACCTCCGATAAGATAGCCTAATGCTCAAAGATATCCATCCTTCAATGGATACTGCCACAACTGCAATCACTTTGGTCACAAAGCTAATCAGTGTAGAAAGAGAATGAATCAGACTAATTCATCTTTCTCTGGACAGTGTTTTAACTGCAAAAGATATGGTCACAAATCTCATGAATGTAGAAATATGCAAATGAACAAATCATTCAATGGTAGATGCTTTGCATGCAATAGAATAGGTCATATGGCTAATCAATGCAGATCAAGAGGATATCAGTCAAATATGCAAAGAAATGTTGTTTGCCAAATCTGTAATAGATTCGGTCATAGTGCAAAATTTTGTAGAAGCAAGAATCAGGACAAAAGAGGTCCGGTATATCATAATCATCAAGATAAGGGTAAACAAAAAGTGAATGTGGATGAAGTTAAAAGAGAGATGAACAAGATTTGGGTGAAGAAGAGTACAGAGAATGTAGAGGATGGATCTGCACTAGACTCTAGTGCTGATATTCCTTCCAAAAATTAAGAGATGAGCTCTGGCTCAGGGGGAGACACATAAAAACTTGTTCCCCTAGCCAGTCAATTGGTGCCTGAAATTGGCACATGTGAAGCTGCAGATCAAATAGTTTCTAGAGAAACATGTAAAGAAGGTCAGGTAAAGATCTGAGAGATCCTCAAGAAAATTTAAAAAGTTTAATTCCTTCAGAATTGGTCTGGTTAAACAAGTCTTCCAGGAAAACAGGTTTCTCACAGGGTTGGCCCGGTATGGATCCAAATTGAAATAGCCTGATCTGCGGATATATGAGATGATTAGGAGAAGAAGTGGACATTGTGATTCATCACTAACATCGATCACAAAGGCATCATAATGATCCAGATGAGTTTCTTCCTCCTTGAACAAGGAAAACCAGGCAAACCAGAGTGAATTAGGTTGTGCATTAATTGCAGGGTGAAAATTAGGGCTTCTTGGAATAAAAGAGTTCATTTGTCTGTCATTTACACATTTGTACACTCACATGCGAAGAAGAAAGAAAAGGAGCTCTACAAACAACTTCTCCCAAAAGATCAAGGCAACTCTTCATACAGCTCTATTCGGATTTCTTTGTGTGCCCTAACCTACGTAAAAGGTATTTATCGTTCTTGATATCCTTTAGTAAGATTGTTTGATGATGGCTACTCCAAATATAGTAAAGATCTCTGATAGACCTCGGCCCACATTTAAGAAACATCCATATAAATTCTTGGAGGTAGATCCCCTAGGAGTATTTTCCAGTGTTCCGCATGGCGTTTTGCATACAAAAGACATTAGGGTTTACATACATGCAAATATTGAAGAGTTTGGGCAATTCAAACTAAGAGATATCTATCACAAACAACTGTTAGATGATTCATTTGAGATCAAACCCCAATACAAGGGCCTCTGGATTAAGCACTTTGCATAATTCATACTTTTCCCCTGTTTTACTGAGGATGAATGGGGCAGGTACTTTTGAGCAGAATGCACAACTTCATGTGGTTAAATGGACTGTTCAAAATCACAAAAGATGCCATTAGGGCAGTTATCAGATTACACTCATCCAATGGGATTCCTGTTCTTAAATCTGTGAAGAATCAAACTGTGAGTGAGGCTACTGGATCCAAGTTTGACAAAAGAGCAATGACAGTAGATGACATCTCTAATCCGGATGTCAAGTTTACCTCCATGATCATTGGGTATAAAATATATCATTCTAGCAGGAAAAATTTTGTACTTGGAGCTGCCATCTACACCGCATATGAAATGCTAAGAAAGGATGCAGAATATGATCTTTGCCAGCTTCTCTTGAACCAACTCATGGAGAATCTGTAGAAAATAAAGAAAGATAAAAAGAATTCATTCAAGTATGGTGGATTGATATTGTGCTTATTCTTCTACTTTATGAATGAGCTTACCGGATCTAGTGGCTGGGTATGGGAGAATGATAGACTAGTAGCTATCCAAATCAGAGATTATTTACATGGACTTGGTGACAACAAAGCACAAAATAGAGCTATGTGGGGATATTTCAAGAACTTTCAGAACATGATGCAAGCAAGAGAAAGGATTCCCCAGTCTCTTGTTGAGAAATACAAAGACACAATTTGCTTTATGGTAGAGACTGATCAGTGCCTAATGGAGGCAGTAGAACCAAGAACTGTATGGATCATTCCCATGGGGTATGAGGTTGATGAACAAATTGTGGAGCTGCATGTTCAACACATGCTAAGTCAGCCTAAGGATCCAAAAGCAGAAAGGTTTGGAACCTTTGAGGAGCTGAGTATAAAATTCATGTTGAACTCAGAGAACTAGAGATCAAGAGGAAGGTGAGAAAAGAAGTAGAAAATATTGCCCAAGGCCTTGGCATCTCAAAGGAGGCACTTGATGCCCATAAGAAAAGGATGGAAAGGGCTAAGGAAGAGAAGAAAGAGGCAGAAAAGAAAAGCAAGGAAAGTGCTCTGGTAGAAACCTCCACCCAGACCAGATCATCAAAGAGATCTGCACCTGTCACAGCCAAAAGCTCAAGAACATCAAAACCGGAAGTCCAAGCATCTTGTAAAAGAGAGAAAAGATCAAAGACAAAAGCCACAAGGGCTTATGCAAGTGAAAGAGATGAAGAGGAAACTGAATCAGATGAGGGGGTAAAGGAAATAAAGAAGCAGAAGAAGAAAGGATCTGGTAAACCCTCCATAGGCCAAGACAAGGAAGAAATGGCAGAGAAATTTGTTGAAAAGCCCACCCTATCTCTAGAAAGTGTAATCAAATCAGTCATTGTGGATGGAAACCTTCAACCAATGGCCGAATTCTATGATGATTACAATGAGGCTGACCAAAAGATCCTACAGGAAGCTACAATCAGGTATCTGAACATATACAATAAGGCTTTCATTGAAATTATATCTCTAATTCCTAAGAGCCTAGAAAAGGAGTTAGAAATGAGAAAGAACAATGCCATGGCAAAAGACATTGAGATCCGGGAACAGATAGCTATTCAGCTATAGCCTTCAATCGATCCCAAAATAATGAATATGATATTCAAAGATTGCAAGGATGAATTCAGGAGCAAAGCAAGGATGAATCAGCTCATGCTTGGAGAAACTGACAAGGTGGCAAAAGAGACTAAAGAGATCCTCTGAAATTATCTTAAAAGGTTCAACATTCCCATCACAGAGGACTCTGGTAAAGACAAGGGCTCAGAATCCCCTATTCTGGAAGAGGTGGCTCATGAACAAACAACTATCTCTCCTCTGGTTTCCCCTATAGCCTCCAGATCTAAAGGAGATGATAGTATACTGGAGAAAGAAGTAGAAGAAGTTGACAGTACCAAGGTTGCATAGGGAGAGAAGACCTCAACAGAAAAGACCACAACTGCTAGTGGTACGAATATAGGAGAGAAAGCTCCAAGGGATAGCTCTAAGAATGCAGAAGAGAAGAAACATCTATCTCCGGCAAGAGACACTGCACAAACTGTCCAAGAATTCCTGAGCAAAGAAACAATGGAGATTGATGAACCGGAGCTTCTACAAGGTCCATTCAATTTTGATTCTCTTTCTCTGGTACATACAATGAAGATTGCTTCATTTGCTAATGCCAAGGTTAAAGAAAAACTCCTAAAGTCTCACATGGAAGACTGTGAGTTGATAGAAGCTACCTTCAGAGTGCTTGAAAAGATTATGCCATCATTTCAAAAAGATCCCACAGCCTCCTCTTCCAGTAATCTCAAAACTCTAGTCAATAGTGTTAGCACACATTTTGATTCACTAGAGAAGTCAGCAGAAGATAAGGTCCGGAAGGAATTTCTTGCAAAAAGATTATCAGAGGTACAAGGGTTGATAAGTAATGATAGGAGAAATATGAGTATAGGGATAAAGAGCTTAGAAAATGCTCTTATAGATGGCAGAAAAATATACAAATTTTGTATTTCATGGTCCAAAGCAACAGTAGAGATTGAGAAGAAAATAAAAGAGCAAGAGGATAAACTACTAAGTTTGTCTCAAAGTTTTGATCCTCTCTCTCTTCCTCCATAGTCAATCAAGAATGTCAGACTATTGCAATCACAAATGCAATAAAGAATTTTGAGAAGGAAAAGAAGAACATAATTAGCTGGATGGGTGAACTAAGAAGAATCATTATCCCTAAGTTAGAGGCCATGCATGAGGCCATAAGTGATGCTCAAACTATCGCCCAAACCAATGATCTGATAGATCTTAAGAGGGCAGAAGATTTTGCATTTTTGTTGAGTGGTCACATTTCAATTTTGGATAGAATGAAGCAAAGTTGGGCTACAGAACTCGTCCAATTGAAGACATCCTTTGCAGACATTCTTCAGTTTATGTGAGTATGTCATATGCGGCTAAGTATAGTAAAATTTTTGAAAATTTTGGTGTGTGGACCCTACCCTTTGCCATTGATGTCAAAGGGGGAGTGAGGAGTAGTGAAAAATGAGGAATCCAACTAAGGGGGAGCTCCGAAAATGTATATAATAATAGAGCATCAGCTAAGGGGGAGCATAGTGTAAACACTTAGTCATTTTTCACTAAGTGTTGCCATCAATGCCAAAGGGGGAGATTGTTGGCAAGAGACACTATATGGATTCATGATTGTTGTCATTGATGGCAACAAAGTTCATCCCACACATCCGCAGGACATGGTATGTCTCTACCGGAAGTCAGAGTGAAGAATGTTGTGGTCCGGTAAACAGGAATAGAGCATGTGGTGAGGTCCGACAGACAGGTCCAGATCTCTCAGAGGAAGTATCTTGGTGAATTGTGGATTTGGAGAAGTCAAGAGGACTACCTTGAGTGATAGATTCCAAGGTTTTAGCCTCCAGTGATAGATGAGGTAAAAGATATGAATACTTGAGTACCAGGTTCTTGAGTGACAGTGTGAACAGAGGAAGAACTGACTGACAGAACATCAGACTATTTTCTGGATGTGTTTCTGATGGTAGTAAAGGTTATGAAGACATGAATTATGTTTGGCTGACATGATTAATGATTTCTACAAGTATATGCTTGATCAGCATTACTTGATGTGCAAGGATTCAGCCGACAGAACAGAGTTTGTGAAAAGATTGACTGTTCCAGGTGCCAACTAGAAAGATAATGAAATCACTTGTGCGGATATATATATAGGATGGATTTAGTTGTGAGAAGGGTGTTTGTGACATGCGATGTGTGAATAAAAGTAGAGCAAAGTAGAAACAATAAGGAAGGTCCGGTATGTGAAAGAATAGCAGCATAAGAGAAGAGGAAAGATGAAGTGCAACAAATCAGTGTACTGAGCCTAACCGGAACTGAACTCTAGCATATGTGGATGCTACCAATCAGTTCAAGTATTGTATAACACTCTTTTATAGACAGTGTGTCTCTTTGTAGGTAGTGTGTCTCCTTGTGAGCAGTGTGCTCGGGCAGTGAGCCCTAATTGGCAAGTGCCATTTTGTATTTCCTTATTCTTCTAACAGAGAATAATCTTTGGGTTAATCACCCTGTGGTTTTCTCCCTTAACAGGGTTTCCATGTCAAAAATATTGTGTCATGTATATCTCCATTTCATGGTTATGTTTACTTGTTTGAATTAATGCTGCATTAATTAATAAGAAAGTTCAGAAAGAAGAAATAATTAGGATAACTGATTCACCCCCCGTCTCAGTTATCAACAGTCATATGGTGGGAGCATCCACTGTCAATGACCCATTCATCCTTTTCTTCAACTTGGGCAGCCAGAGCTCTCTCTATCGTGTTATGATTGACTAATTCAGAGGGCATTGGATCTTCTTCCTTGATGGCAATAAACACCCAGTCACTTCCAGATTTGTTTCTTGTCTTTGATTCATCATCTGTTACTCCATCATCATCATCTTCATGAACATAGTAACATTTCTTTTGGAATCTTGATATGTTAGGATTTGGTCTTGAAAATCTTTCCTGACACCTTGAGGCAAAATGACCAATCTTATTGCAGTTAAAACATTTAAAAGGCAATTTCCCTTCATACTTACTAGATCCTCTTGGCAGTCTTTTTACAATAAGGGCTTCAAGTTGAGCAGTTTCTGCTTCATCTTCTTCTAGATCTTTTCTTTCTTTTTCATACCATGATAGTTTCTTTGAAGAGTTCTCTCCCAGATCAAACTTTTGTTTACCTTTTATAGAGGCACTAGCTTTGAATGCAGATTCAGTCTTTTGGGGTGCATCTCCAAACTTAGACAATTCAAATGTAGCTAATTTACCAACTAATTGATCTCTTGTGATATTTGAAAAGGATCTGAATTCTTCAATAGCAACAACCTTGTATTTGTAAGAATCGGGAAGGGATTTGAAAATTTTGGCAACAATCTCATCTTCATCCAAAACTCCACCAGCACATCTAATGCCACAAACAAGCTCATTTACTCTTGGTGTAAATGTAGTGATATTTTCATCTTCTCTCATCTTCAAGTTTTCAAATTTTCCTTTCAGACTCTGTAGTTTGGCACATAGACTCTGTAGCTTGACACATTTGACATACTTATCTGCATGCAATAGTTCCAGTTTTTCCCAAATCTCAAATGCAGTTTTTAGATCAATAACATTTGTCAGTTTTGAATCAGATAAGGCACTTAGTAGAGCTCCCTTAGCCCAAAGATTGTTTTCAACATCTCTGATTTCATCTATAGTTCTCAGACCATTCTGTGGGGGAACATACTTCTTTGAAGTTATGATCCAATATTACATTCCCATACATTGCAAGTGACATTCCATGCAGCTTTTCCAAAGAGTGTAATTGGTTCCATCAAACCTCGGACTATCCTTCTTGTAGAACGACATCCTAGATCTCTTCAAGTGGTTAAGCTCTTTTAGAGGAACTTAGTTCTGATACCAATTGTTAGATTCAAGATAGATAACTGAGAGGGGGGTGAATCAGTTGTTCAAAACTTTCTTCCAATTAATCACTTAAATCCACTTTGTTTTTCAACAACATAATAATGAATTAATCATAGAAACATAATGCATTAAATCAAGAGCAAAAACACATTAACACATAAGACACCAGGATTTTAACGTGGAAAACCCGGTTAAGGGAAAAACCACAGGGTGACTAACCTAAGATTGTATTCTCTGTTAAAAGAATAAGAACAACAAAATGGCACATGCCAATTAGGGCTCACTGTCTGAGCACACTGCTCACAAGAGGCCCACTACCTATAGGAGACACACTGTCTACAGAATAATAGATATTACATACTTGAACTGAAGGATAGCATCTTCACCATGCTTGAGTCAGTTCCATTAAGCCCAATACTTCTGCTCTGCCTTTCACTTGGCTCCTCTCTACCACACACTCATCTCCACGATACTTTTAAAATGACTTCACAACCTCTTATTTATACAAGACATTTGACTTTGGAATAATCATCCAAGTTGACATACATTATAGAGCAAATACATAAATACAACATAACTAATTACAAAAAGACTTCACACAGATCAACACGCTGTCAGCCACATAGATCTGAGACTTTAATCTTCCTTTAGGAACATGCTATTCTTCATAAAACATCTTCAAGATCATCTGCAGGATGTGTAACTCATCCGGTCGACCAAACTTAGGAAGAACATCATCATCCAGAAGTAATTCTTCAATTACGAGCTCAATCTTCAATGTGGACCACCAACATAAACTGGACATAATCCAGAGACCTCCGTAAGCTTTCTTGAATCACCAAGAACATCCGCACTACTTCTGCTTACTGAAATCATTCTCTCATTCATCCGAAACCTTAAGAACACAGTCTGTCATCACTGTCATATTGGAATAGATGCTTGCAGACCTCCAGACCACAAACCAATTGAGTTGTCAATTCACACTGACTTTCTAAACACTCCACCAAATCTACAGAACAAGACATTGCATTTCTAGATCTCACCGGACCTATTTGTGTCATTCTGTCACCTCTGAACATCTACCAGAACTGGTTTTACTTAAGTGGCCATAACTTCTTCAGATCTTCATACGGACCTCTAAAATCTTTACTGGATCATCTTAAGACACATATCTACAAACCCTTTGATGCGCATCCTTTGATCTTCATCTTAGCTGGGATCTTTGCTTTACTGTCTGCACTATTCTTCTCTGTTCCTGATAGGAATAATTTTCTCAATATCCGCAACATACAGCTCATCCAATCCTTATCATCAATGCAACAGGAGTATTTTGACATCAATGACAACACCGGTTAGGCCCATACGTGCAACATGTTATACTTATATCGATAGATATTGATGTATGCCTATATGAATATTTGGTTAATACAAATCTTTTTTATTGATGCGTCCATACTTGCATTATAAATCCATGTTTGAATAGATATTTGTAGATGGCTACTTCAAATATTTAAAGTCCAATTGTATTACATAGGATGTTTGTTGATCCAATAAGCTAGCTATTGTTATTCAAGTATCACCTAAACCTCATTTTGAAACTAAAAGATAAAGTTGTATTTAAAATAAATTTGAATCATCATGTTGAACAGAAAATATTCATATTCTTTATGAGTTGCTCAATTGAAAATATTCAAATGAGTATGCTGATCCATATTCTTTATGAGTTGGTCAATTGAAAATATTTCTTAATTTCTTGTTATTATACCATATTGGGATGCAAAGAGTATGTTTGTTATGAATAAGATAGTCAAAATCATATGCTTATGAGCACCTAATGACCATTGTGGTTATTAAATGTAATTCCTCTTGCATATAAGGTGAGGTTATGAGATTACATTGAGTCTTACCTAATTTTAGTATGCAACATAACATTGGGGCTATAGGCTTCCATAAGTCATCAACAATCAAGGTTCAAGGTTGTCATTGAAGTCAAAGGGTCAAGGTTGTTTGTCATTGATGTCAAGGTTGATGCCATGATGTTGATAAGGTGATACAGTGATTCAAGGTAGGTGATGGTCATGAGGTGCATGATGTTGTGAATATGGTTTTCATGATAAGGTCTCTCAATTCATGTTGATGTTGCAAAATACAAAGATGATTCATATAATACAAGGGTCATGTTCACGGTGGATGTGCTTTTGTTCATGCAAGGTTTTGTTGTGAATATAGTTTTCATGATAAGGTTTATCTTGAAAGATTGATATGATGCAAGGTTCATATTCACGGTGGATGTGGTTTTGTTCTTGCAATAAGAAGTTAGAGAAGACACAAGCTTTCATAATCATAATCTTATTGATAGTTAGGGTTTACATATTGGGCATTAAACCCTAAAAAGAATCTATTTTTCTTAAGACTTTAAAACCCTCAATTGCTTCTCATGTGTAAAGTGCACTTTTGTTTTAATTTAATATTGACTTATAATTAGAAGTTACTATCACTTAAATCAAACTACTAAAGGGTCTTTAAGTCATTAGTTCACTAGCCCTTCAACCTAACTCAACTGGCGTCTTTGGTAAACTCTCATAAGCTTGAGTGCCATATCATAATTGAAGGTCATATTTAATTGATATGAGGGCGGGAAAAAGGATTGGAAGGTCAGTTTTTAAAAGGAATTTGGAATACAAACAATCATTTCTATGTGGTTGAATTTGATGGGAATGCCTTTATAAAAGGCTAAAAGATAGCTTTATGTAGGATATCATGGTAGTTGTAGTGTTTGAAGATTGAAGACTAGTTAGTGTTTGTAGCTAAGACTATTTCGGCATGTTTGGGTGTGAAACAGGACCATGCCTAGCCTAAACGTACCCATCTAGATGCATTGGAATTATCGGTTTGGCTGCACGAGGAGAAGAACAAAAGTTACACCCCTTTGCAACTTTACATTGCCTCCTTTTGACGATTTTGGGGCAGAAGAAAAACTTTCACCACGAGCAAACGCCTCAAAGATATAAAAAACTAAGAGAGATTATTGTAGAGGGACCCTACATGATCGCATTGCCTCAGATAGAATGTATCTAAGTGATGATTTCTGAGTAACAACTCATCAAAGATTGCTTCCTTTTTGCACTTTGGACTCTTTAGGGATATCGTTGGTACAATGTAGCTCAGACTATTTCGGTATGTTTGGTTGCCAAATAGGACCATGCCTAGCCTAAACGTACCCATCTAGACATGTTGAAACTGTCAGTTTGGCCACTCGAGGAGAAGAACAAAAGTTACACCCCTTTGCAACTTTACACTGCCTCCTTCTGACGATTTTTAGGGCAGCAAAAAACCTTTCACCATGGGCAAACACCTTAGAGATATAAAAAATTAAGAAAGATTATTGTAGAGGGACCTTACATGATCACTTTGCCTCAGATGGAATGTATCTAAGTGACACGATTTTTGAATAACAGCTCGTCAAAGATTGCTACCTTTTTGCACTTTAGACTCTTCAGGGATATCACTGGTACAATGTAGCTCAGACTATTTCGGCATGTTTGGGTCCAAAATAGGACCATACCTAGCCTAAATGTACCCATCCAGATGCGTTGGAACTATCAGTTTGGCCACACAAGGAGACGAACAAAAGTTACACCCCTTTGCAACTTTACACTGCCTCCTTCTGACATTTTTTGGGGCAGTAGAAAACCTTTCACCATGGGAAAACACCTTAGAGATATAAAAAATTGAGAGAGGTTATTGTAGAGGGACCCTATGAGATCACTTTTCCTTGAACATAATGTATCTAAGTGACACAGTTTCTGAATAACATCTCATCAAAGATTGCTGCCTTTTTACACTTTGGACTCTTCAGGGATATCGCCGGTACAATGTAGCTCAGACTATTTTGGCATGTTTGGGTGCAAAAGGACCATGCCTAGCCTAAATGTACCCATACAGATGCATTGGAACTATTATTTTGGCCACACGAGGAGAAGAGCAAAAGTTACACCCCTTTACAACTTTACAGTGCCCCCTGACAATTTTTGGGGCAGCAGAAAACCTTTCACCACGGGCAAACACCTCAGAGATATAAAAAATTGAAAGAGGTTATTGTAGAGGGACTCTAGATGATTATGTTTCCTCAGACAAAAATATTCTAAGTGACACAGTTTTTGAGTAACATCTTGTCAAAGACTGCTACATTTTTGCACTTTGGACTCTTCAGGGATATTATCGGTACAATGTAGCTCAGACTGTTTCAACATGCTTGAGTGAAAAAAAGGACCATGACTAGTGCAAATGTACCCATCCAAACATGTTGGAATAGTCATTTTGGTCGCATCAGGAGTAGGACGAGAGTTACACCCCTTTGCAACTTTACATTACCCCCTGACAATTTTTGGGGCAGCAGAAAACCTTTCACCATGGGTAAATGCCTCAGAGATATACAAAATTGAGAGAGGTTATTGTAGAGGGACTCTACATGATCGCGTTGCCTTAAATGGAATGTTTCTAAGTGACATGATTTTCAAGTAACATCTCGTCAAAGATTGCTACCTTTTTACACTTTGGACTCTTTAGGGATATCATCAGTATAATGTAGCTCAGACTATTTCGGCATGTTTGGGTGAAAAATAGGACCATACTTGGCATAAATGTACCCATCCAGACACGTTGGAACAATCAATTTGGTCACATCAGGAGCAAGACGGAAGTTACACCCCTTTGAAACTTTACACTACCTCCTTTTGATGATTTTTGGGGTAGAAGAAAACCTTTCACCATGGGAAAATGCCTCAGAGATATAAAAACCAAGAGAGGTTATTGTAGAGTGACACAGTTTTCAAGTAACATCTTGTCAAAGATTGCTACCTTTTTGCACTTTGGACTCCTCAAGGATATCGTCGGTACAATGTAGCTCAGACTATTTCGACATGTTTGGGTGAAAAATAGGACCATGCCTAGCATAAATTTACCCATCTGGACATGTTGGAATAGTTAGTGTAGTTGCATCAAGAGCAGGATGAAAGTTACACCCCTTTGCAACTTTACTCTACCTCCTTTTGACAATTTTTGGGGCAACAGAAAACCTTTTTGTTGGAAACAAGGTAGATAACTGAGAGGGGGGGTGAATCAGTTATCTTAAATATTTAACTTTCTTTTCTTCTTTAACAATTAGTGCAACATCAAAACATATAACCATACATTATCATGAGAGCAAAAAAGAAATCAACACACATAACACAAGGATTTTTACGTCGAAAACCTAGTTAAGGGAAAAACCATGGGGTGACTAGCACTACTCACAAGAGGCTCACTGCCTACAATAGTTTATAAAAAGAAACTAGGTACTTGAATTGATGAGAAGAATCCACATATGTTGAGGTTCAGTTGCGGTTATGCTCAATATACTGATCTACTGCACTTCATTCTTCCTCTGCTTTAGTGCTGCTGTTCTGTCACATACCGAACCTGTATTGTTGTTTCCACACTGCTCTTTACTTTTCTTTGCACTTCACAACATACCACACACATATGCACATCAAAATCCATCTGGTATATATATTCACACAAAGGATTTCAACATCTTTCTAGTCAGCATCCAGAATACTCAAGAATTTCCCAAACTCTAGTCTGTTAGCTTAATCCATGCTTACTAAGTGATGTGTATCAAAAAGATAGTTATAGGAGTCATCAATCATGTCGGCCAACCATGAATGATCGCTCAAGAAACTTGATCACCATCAATTTTTCATCTGGATTAAGGTCTGATGCTCTACCGGTCAGTTCTTTCTCTGTCAGATAGGAACCCAACACTTAGGTGCTCATATTTTTTCACTCTTTCATCACCAGAGGTTCAATCTCTAGAATGTAGCAGTCATGGTACTCCTCTTGACTTCCCCAAGTCTACACTTTTCTGAGATACTTCCTTTGAGAGATCTGGACCTAATTGTCAGACCTTGCTGCATGCTCTGTTCTTGCTCACCGGACCAAAACACTCTTCAATCTGACTTCCAGTAAAGACATACCATGTCCTACAGATGTGTGGGATGGACTTTGTTACCATCAATGACAACACTCATGAATCTACACAGTGTCTCTTGCCAACAATCTCCCCCTTTGGCATTGATGGCAACACTTAGTGAAAAATGACTAAGTGTTATAATAGACTCCCCCTTGGCTGATGCTCTATCTTATGTACACTTTTACTGGAGCTCCCCCTTAGCTAGATCCCACATTTTTCACTACTCCTCACTCCCCCTTTGACATCAATGGAAAAGGGTGAAATCCGTACACCAAAATTTGCAAAAATCAACCTATACATAGCCACATAAGTATATATACATGTCATACTTACATATACTTAAGTATATCTGCAAAAGTTGTTTTCAGGTGGTCAAATTTTGTTGCCTAACTCTGCTTCATCCTGTCCAAAATTGAAATGTGACCACTTAGTAAAAATGCAAAAGCTTCTGCCCTCTTTAGGTCTGCAAGATCACTGGTCCGGGCTGTGGTCTGGGCATCAGTTAGGGTCTCATGCATTGCCTCTAGCTTGGGGATAATTATCCCTCTTAGTTCACTTAGCTGCTTATTCTATTCTTCTTCTCCTTTTCAAGCTTCTTTATTTCATTTAGTGTGGCAATAGTCTAACACTCTTGATTCATTATGGAAGAGGTGAGAGGATCAAAATTTTGAGAGAAACTTGATAGTTTGTTCTCTTGTTCTTCCATCTTCTTGGTAATGTCTGCTATCACGGTGGACCAAGATAGACAAAATTTGTATAAATCTTTGCCATCTTTAAGAGCATTTTCTAAGCTCTTTATCTCAATATCCAAATTTCTCCTATCATTTGTTATAAGTCCCTACACCTCAGAGAATCTTTTTTCCAAAAATTCTTTCCGGACCTTTTCTTCTGTCGCCTTTTCTAAGGAATCAAACTAAGTATTGACAGAGTTTATCAGAGATTTAAGATTACCGGATGGAGAGGCCAAAGGATCCTTTTGAAAGGATGGCATGATCTTCTCCAACATTCCAAAAGCAATCTCTATCAGCTCACAATCTTCCATATGAGACTTCAGAAGTTTTTCTTTTGCCTTTGCTTGGGCAAAGGATGCTATCTTCATTGTCTGAACTGGGGAGAGGGAATCAAAATTGAATGGTACTTGGAACAGTTCTGATTCATCAATCTCCATTATTTCCTTGGTCAATAAATTCTTCACTACTTCTGTAGTGTCTCTTGCTGGAGACTTCTTTCCTCTTGCAGCCTCAGAGGTGTGAACATATATATTCTTTGTTTGTTCTTTGTCTCTTCCCTTTTTCCCTTCTTCTTGACTTGCTTTCTCCTCTTGTCTTGCTTCTCCTTCAGTTTCAGAGTCTGTTGGGGGATTCGAAAGAGAGATATTTACTTCTTCATGGACTTCCTCTTCCAAAACAGAGGAATCTAGGTCCTTAGTCTTTTCCTCACCTATCTCCTTTGACATACTTAGTTCTTTGACATTCATTGTAGAAGGTTCATCACTTATGTCCTCTATAATAGGAAGATTGAATCTTTTGTATGCATTCTAAGGATGTCTTCAGTCTCTTTAGCCACCTAATCAGTCTCTCCGAGCGTAAGCTTGTTCATTCTATCTTTGCTCTAGAACTCATCCTTGCAATCCTTGAAGATCATGTTCATTTGTTTTGGAGTGATGGAAGGATAGAGCTGAATAGCTATCTGTTCTCAGATCTCTAGGTCCTTTGCCTTAGCATTGTTCTTTCTCATTTTAAGTTCCTTCTCTAGGCTTTTGAGAATTAGAGATATGATTTCAATGAATGCTTTATTATAGATGTTTAGATACTTGACTGTGGCATCTTGCAAGATCTTATGGTCAGCTTCACTACATTCATCATAGAATTATGTCATTAGTTACAGATTTCCATCCACAATGATTTCCTTGATGAAATCATCAATGGAGAGAGTAGGCCTTTCAACAAATTCTTCTGCCTTTTCTTCTGTATGTTTACCAGTAGAGGATTCCATGGATGTTTTCTTTTTCTTCTTCATTTTCTTGACCTCCTCATCAGTCTTTGTCTCTTCATCATCCTTTTGACTTATGTATGACCTTGTGGCTTTTGTCTTTGTTCTCTTTTCTCCTTTTCTGGATGTCTTTGCTTCCGGTTTTGAGGCTTTTGGGCTCTTAGTAGTGGTAGGGGCAAAGCTCTTTAAGGATCTAGTCTGAGAGGGGGCTTGCACTAGAGCACTTTCTTTTTCTGCTTCTTGCCTTTCTTTCTCTGCCCTTTCTACCTTCTCTCTATTGCATCAACTGCCTCCTTTGATATCCCATATCTCTTGGAAACTTCTTCTACTTCCCTTATCACTTTTCTCTTGATCTCAGGTTGTCTTAGTTCAACATGAACTTTTACACTAAACTCTTGGAAGGTTCCAAACCTTTCTGCCTTAGGGTCCTTTGGTTGACTTAGCAGGTGTTGAACATGTAGCTCTAGAATTTTCTCATCTACCTCATAGCCTATTGCATAATCCAGACTGTTCTGGGTTCCACTACCTCCATTAGGCATTGATCAGTGTCTACCATGAAACACACTGTGTCTTTGTATTTTTCAACTAATGTTTGTGGAATTCTTTCTCTGGCTTGCATCATACCTTGGAAATTCTTGAAATATCCCCAGAGAGATGTGCTTTGAGCCTTAGCATCACCAAGCCCATGCATATAATCTCTGATCTGTATGGCAATAGGTCTATCATTTTGCCACATCCAACCACTAGTTCCAGGTAGCTCATTCATATAGTAGAAGAATAGACATAGTATCAAGCCACCATACTTAAAGGAATTCTTCTTATCCTTCTTTATTTTCTATAAATTCTCTAACAGTTGGTTCAGGAGAAGCTCACAAAGATCATAATCAACATTTTCCCTTAGCATATGATAAGCAGTGTATATTGTTGTTTCGGATATAGAATTCTCCCTACTGGAGTGATATATTTTGTAGCCAATAATCATAAAGGCAAATTTGATATCCAGATCTGTGATATCCTCTATTGTCATTGCTCTTTTGTCAAATTTTGATCCGGTAGCCTCACTTACAGTTTGGTTTTTGACTGATTTGAGAGCAGGCAACCCACCGGATGAATGCAATTTGGTTACCGCCCTAATGACATCTTTTGTCATCTTAAATGGCCTCATCAACCACATGAAGTTGTCATGCATTCTTCTCAAAACATATCAGACCCATTCATCTTCTGCAAAACAAGGGAAATGGATGCAATGTCTAAAATGCTTGTCCCGGATGGCCTTGTATTGGGGTTTAGGTCAATTGTTTCATCTATTAATTCCTTGTGATAGATATCCATTAGTTTGGATTCCCCAAATTCCTCAATATTTGTGTGTATGTAAACCCTAACATCTTCTACGTGCAGAACCCCATGTGGAATGCTAGAGAATGCACCTAGGGGATCAACTTCTAGGGATTTGTAAGGATGTTTCTTGAACTTAGGGCGCGGCCTATCAGTGATCTTAACAACATTTGGAGTAGCCATCTTTCAAAAGATTCAGAGAGAGATATTCAAGAGTGGAAATACCTTTTAATGCTTCTAGGGTTCATGATAGGAGCCGAAAAGATCGCTGGTTGAATCAAATTCTATGGTTGATCCTTGAGAGGTTTGAAACAATCTAGTTGTAGAGCTCTTTCTTTCTTCTTCTCGAATGTAAATGTGCAAATGATGAACAAAAGAACCCTTTTATTTCCACGCAAACCCTAATTCCATATTGCAATAAATGCACAACTTAAGTCATTCCGATTGCCTTGTTCTTCTTGTTCTGAGAGAGATCTTTCTGGATCACTAAGATGTACTTAGAATGATAATTTGCAATGTATCTCCCTTCCTTGAATCATCCTATTTATCCACAAATCACAGATATTTCAATTTAGAATCAAATCAGATCTAACTGTGAGAGTCCTGCTTTTACCAGATGACTGTCAAACTGGATCAATCTTGGATGATTAACCTCTTCAATACTCCTTGCAGATCTTTCATATTTTTACCAAGGGTTAACTAGATATTTCTCTGAGAACCCTTTTATCTGCAACTTTCCATGTGCCAATTTCAGGCACCAATTGACTGGCTAGGGGAATTTATTTTCCTTTGTGACTCCCCCTAAGCCAGAGCTCATCTATTCAATTTCTAGAAGGAATATCAGCACCAGATTCTGGTGCAGATCCATCCCCAACATTTTCTATACTTCTCTTCACCCAAATCTTGTTCATCTCTCTTTGAACTTCATCCGCATTTACTTTTCCTTTTCCTTTGTCTTAATTTTGATTATGATGCACCGGACCCCTTTTATCCTAATTCTTACTTCTACAGAATTTAGCAATATGACCAGATCTATTGCAGTTGTAGCAAATAATATTTCTCTGCATATTTGGTTGATATCCTCTTGATCTGCATTGATTAGCCATATGACCCATTCTATTGCATGCAAAACATCTACCATTGAATGAATTGTTTATTTTCCTATTTCTGCATTCAAGAGATTTGTGACCATACCTTTTGTAGTTGAAACATTGTCTGGAGAAGGATGAATTAGTCTGATTCATTCTTCTTCTGCACTGATTTGCTTTATGACCGAAGTTATTGCAATTGTAGCACTATCCATTGAAGGATGGATATCTTTGAGTATTTGGTTGCCTTACCAGAGTTCTTCTAGGTCTGTTCCTTGGATTTCTTGATCTAGAGTTCTTTTGACCGGGTCCAGAGCTTTCACCTTTCTCATACCCCAAGCCATGCTTGTCATCTACCCTCTTTTGGCTTTCAAGAAGAACTTCAAGTTGATCAGAGCTTATCTTGAATTTCTCTTTGTATTCATTTACAGTTTGAAGATCCCTTTTAAGAGTGTCTATCTGATTCTCAAGTTGTTCTTCATTATCTCTAGCTTCTTCAAGATCAGATTCCAGATGCCTGATTATTCTATCCATTTTGTGGTAGTCTTCTGACTTCTCCTTGAGAGATTGTTTTAGATTATCTTCAATTTTTCTTTTCTCTTCAATTTCCTAGGTGAATTTCATAACCCCTGATTCCATTTCATGTCTTACCATAATGACCTCTTTTGATAGCTTCTCACATAACTTGTTCTTCTCATTTAGATCTTCATTAGTAAAATTGGCTTCACTTTGACTTGCTAATTGTTGAAGTAGTTCCTTTCTCTTTTTCATAGATATACTCAGTTTCTCTTTTAGTCCATTTATGAAATCATCAGCTTGTTTGAGTCTTTCCCTCAAGTTATTGACTTCGGAGTGAGATTTCTCAAGATCATCTAGGGCAGACTGAAGTTGGTCCCTCATACCATACATATCTATTGAGATTCCCAGATCTTCCTCAAGCTCTTAAGCTCTATTAGGAGGAACTTAGCTCTGATACCAATTGTTGGAAACAAGGTAGATAACTGAGACAGGAGGTGAATCAGTTATCTTATATATTTAACTTTCTTTTCTTCTTTAACAATTAGTGTAGCATCAAAACATATAACCATACATTATCACGAGAGTAGAAAAGAAATCAACACACATAACACAAGGATTTTTACGTGGAAAACCTAGTTAAGGGAAAAACCACAGGGTGACTAACTAGAGATTGTATTCTCTATTAAAAGAATAGAAAGAACAAAATGGCACTTGCCAATTAGTGCTCACTGCCCGAGCACACTACTCAGAAGAGGCTCACTGCCTACAATAGTTTATAGAAAGAAAGCAGGTACTTGAATAGATGAGAAGCATCCACATATGTTGAGGTTTAGTTGCGGTTAGGCTTAATATACTAATCTACTGCACTTCATTCTTCCTCTGCTTTAGTGCTGCTGTTCTTTCACATACCGGACCTGTATTGCTATTTCCACATTGCTCTCTGCTTTTCTTCACACTTCACAACATACCACACATGCCTTCACATAGAAATCCATCTGGTATATATATCCGCACAAAGGATTTCAACATCTTTCTAGTCGGCATCTGGAATACTCAAGAATTTCCCAAACTCTGGTCTGTCAGCTTAATCCATGCCTACTAAGTCATGCATATCAAAAAGATAGTTATAGGAGTCATCAATCATGTCAGCCAACTAGGAATGATCCCTCAAGAAACTTGATCACCATCAATTTCTCATTCAGATTAAGGTCTGATGCTCTATTGGTCAATTCTTTCTCTGTCAAACAGGAAGCCAACACTTAGGTGCTCATATCTTTTCACTCTTTCATCACCGGAGGCTCAATCTCTAAAATGTAGCAGTCATGGTACTCCTCTTGACTTCCCCAAGTCTGCATTTTTTTGAGATACTTCCTCTGAGAGATCCAGACCTAATTGTCAGACCTTGCTACATGATCTATTCTTGCTCACCAAACCAAAACACTCTTCAATCTAACTTCTGGTAAAGACATACCATGTCCTATGGATGTGTGGTATGGACTTTGTTGCCATCAATGAAAACACTCATGAATCCACACAGTGTCTCTTGCCAACACTTTCACCACTGGCAAATGCCTCAGAGATATAAAAAATTGAGAGGTTATTGTAGAGGCACTCTACATGATTGCGTTGCCTTAGACGGAATGTTTCTAAGTGACATGGTTTTTGAGTAACAGCTCATCAAAGATTGCTATCTTTTTACACTTTGGACTCTTCAAGGATATCGTCAGTACAATGTAGCTCAGACTGTTTTGACATGTTTGGGTGAAAAACAAGAGCATGCCCAATGTAAATGTACCCATACGGATGTGTTGGAATAGTTTGTTTGGTCACATCAGGAGCAGGACGAAAGTTACACCCCTTTGCAACTTTACACTGCCTCCTGACAAATTTTGGGGCAGCAGAAAACCTTTCACCACGGGCAAATGCCTTAGAGATATAAAAACCTAGAGAGGTTATTATATAGGCACTCTACATGATCGCATTTTCTTAGACAAAATGTTTCTAAGTGATGCAGTTTTTGAGTAACATATCGTCAAAGATTGCTAGCTTTTTACGCTTTGGACTCTTTAGGGATATAGTCGGTACAATGTAGCTCGGATTGTTTCGACATGTTTGGGTGAAAAATAGGACCATGCCTAGCGTAAATGTACCCATCTGGACATGTTGTAACAGTGAGTTTGGTTGCATCAGGAGCAGGACACCAAAAATGTAAAAGTTGCTTTGTGCAACTTGACAACATTGACACTTTTTTGCAACAGGACTCAAAGACTCAAACTGACCCCAAATGACTCAAAGTGACTTAAAAACAAATGAAATGGTCTTAGAAGACCTTATTACATACAATTGAATCAATCAAAATAAAATTTCATTTTTTGACCCCTCTTGGAGGCATGACAACCTAGGTGCCCCTGTACCATTAGTGCAATTGAAGTCGATAAAGTTTTTCTATTAAGAAAAGGAGCTTCCCTTAGCTTTAAGAAATATAAATATTCTATATTGACAAGGCTAATCATGTGAAGGTGGAAGCTCATGTGGCCTCACCTAAGACCTAAGACACATGTAGTCTAGTAGACCCAGGACACCTATGACACCTATTTTCTAGTCTCTATCTACCTAGTTGACATATTGTATATACCTAAGACACAATTAGAGACACCTATTATCTAGTTAGAAACCAAGACACCCAGAGGCACCTATATTTTATACATTACCTAGATTTTATACATTATTCTCAGGATCAACTTCATCCATCACTTAGGTCTAACCCCATGAAGCATAACATGATGTAAAAATGTGTATATGTGTAAAAATGTAGCGGGAAATAAAAAAAGACAAACCTTACAAATTAATGTGCATACTTATAACTCAATGTAACATGACTTTACAAAATCAATGTGAATACTTACAAATTAATCCAATGAACCATCCGGGTCTGCTCTACTCTTTCTTGTGTCAAGTATTGCTTCATGGTCAGACTCACGCACCTTCCACAAGCTTTTGTTCAAAGGTCTACCTCGATACTATATCAAATGAACATTGGATGCCACGATAAGGTTCGAGTAATGAAGAATCTTTCAATGTGTGTCAAAGTCCTGAAACAGCCAAACATTAACACTCTTATGTGGGTACCTTCTAAGCCATGTTCCAGTAATAGCCACTGAGCGTGTAGGGTATTTGATGTTTTCTCCATCTGTAACTGGGGCCTCCAATTTCTTTCTGGCCTCAACACAATGACATAAGTAATAATCTGTTCCCTCTTCATTATCTTCATCTGCAATAACTACATATACATGCCCTACATTGATATGTGTAGCAAATTAGATGAAATTAGTCAACATTACAAAAACACTAGAAAGTAAGATGACATTAGGAATTTCAAAAACTATGCAAATAGATATATTACCAGGTTGAACTAGATCTGATATGTGGTCAAAGTCAACTGATGATTCCATCTGTGTTAGTTCCAGTGCCGTCGGGGGTTGATACATGTCAAGTGGGCTAAGATAACTTAACTACCATTCGTCAACCCACTCCTTTGACTCGCACTCATCCCAGGCTTGAATTGTACAGGAAGAACAAAAGCATGACATCTTTCGCATATGGATACTCCATGAACTTGCAATTGAGCTTTTAAAAGAGTGCATCTCACTTGATCCTGTCAGTGTAGAATAGTCCTCATATGGTGCAATGTTAGTATCATCTATCAACCAAAAAAATCTACAAACTGAAGACTTACCTTCATTACCTGGACCCATGGAATCATTACACCACTTGACAATCGATTTTGCATCTGTCAACTTTGCATTGTCTTTATACTTTAACTCTTCTCATGCTATGGCTCTTTTGATACATGCTCCCCCTTTTCATGTTCGGCCTCACAAAAGTTCCACATATGCTGAATACCTATGCCTCCTGCTCAGCCAATAGAAATTCTACAATGAATTGTGATGCATAGTTATCCGACCATATGATATGCTGACTGAACGATATGCCCCTTCTAGCCAAATCATTGTAGAACACCTGAAAGTAACCTTGCACAAACTCCGTAGAATGCATACGATCATCACTAATATAGAAATTATACTCCCTTATGATCTTTTTGTCATCCTCTATACTATCATTCACATGAATAAATGTGATGTGCACAAATATAGAAACTTGTGTGGAGTTGTAATTATGTGATTGCACCTCACGCTATGGCTGTAGACTATAGTTCTCTACAAAGTCGACGACTGAAACAATGCTACCAATCAGAAATGTGTCCTTGCATAACTTGAATTGCAAGTCCAACCATCGAGCTCTATGGGCATGTCTTGCATACTCATACACTATGCTATCACGAAATATAGGTATAAACTGATACACTGGAATCTTTTAAATAACCAATTCACACCTCTTTGCTTCTTTACCATCTTTTGTATTGTATGCCACTATTTTATACTTGCCAAACTCTACTAGTTTGTTTCCAACCGCATGTGTTCTTTCCATATGTTCACATATTGGCAAACGTTGCAAGCCACCACAATGATGACATGTGCCATCCAAGCATAATTTCTTGTAGAATATTTGACCTTCCTCTCTTTCACATAAAATTCTTGATATGAAGTCTCTTTAAGATGTTGGTGGGGCACGTATGGTGTACAACCCTGCAAAACATTGTTAGTATGCATATCTAAACATATAGACCTATAAACATCAAAATGGTTAGAAAATTCAATATGTAATCTACAATAACAAGTAGTGTGTGTGTAATTTATCTTGACATAGAAAGGTTTTATCATTTTAAAATATCTTTGACAAATTTTAATTTGAGGATACTTCTCTAGAAATTTACCATAAAACTATGTTTGAGTCTCATCCAAAAAATGCTTTGGATGTGGCTCACAGTTCTGACTACCGATTCTCCTTCTTACCGCATTCCTTTGATTTGGAGATACCCTTGTGTAATTCTTCTAAAAGTCTTCAATTAGTGATCTCAATGCTTCAAGAAATTGTTTATATTTTTGTGGTAGTCTCCTCGAGAATGCCCATAATTCATTGGCATTAGTGTCCTTAATTCTTTAGCATCTTCCAACGGTTCTTGATAAAGTTTTCCTATTAATTCTCAATTCTTGACTCGTCTTTCTAATGAGATGAGCTTTCCTCATTTGACTACTTACTATAGTTGATGTAATCACATGCCATGTTGCATTACTATCTTTTTTGCATGAGGTGTTACCCACACTCTCATACACACTCATTAGATTCTTGACAATAGATTTTTCACTTGAAGCCTCTGATGTTCTCAACCCAAGAATCTTCATGATCCAGACCTATACTTTATACTTCGCATCATTTCAATGAAAAGTTGACATCTTGCAGTCTCATTTAACTTTTCAAAGAACAATCTCCAAATCTTATTAGCATATATTCTACAAGTGCTTTTTGAAATCTTACCTTCCATTGGCTACAAAATATTCTCATCAATATCAATCAAATACTTTGGCTTTCTATGCAAAATTCTAGGTGGTGTTAAGTTAGGTAAATTCATCTCAACATTAGGAATTTCAATAATATTTAAATAAGATGGGCTATATGGGATACCTTCGATCAAAGATGGAATAGATGACATACCTTAAGGTTGAGGTGGGAACGATGGTGTACCTCCTTCATCACATGTGAGTGATGATGTACTCTCAACTTGAGATGTGGTAGATGGTGTCCCTACATGTTGACTTGTAGTAGAGGATGTGTCTCCAACTATGGTATTCAAATCTCTCATAGCACGAAGTTTTTGCATTCATTCTCTTTGTGCCGCTAATACCATATCTCTTTGTGATGGTTGTGGTTCTTCCTCAATTGTCATTTCTTCATTTATTGTGTCCAATTTCCTCTTCTCACGAAGTTCCCTCATAGCCACTACTTTATTTGCATTCTTAGCTTCTATCTCTTCCTGTGTTGGTTTAATTCTTGATCGTTTCCTCGGCATGACGAAGAATTTGTCTGTAGCATGATAAAGAGACCAATATTAGTTCCTAAGAAATGAATCTATACAAATAACTAAAATATATGTCATTCAACCCTTCATAGTAAATGTACATACAATCATCATGTAAAAGAGTAAATGTCACTCAACCAAAATAGGTACAAAGCATACAAAGCAAATTATTGCAGCCATGAAAAGAGTACATGGGACTTCATGCTTGAAAAGGTTGAGGCAGACCCAATTTGACATGTTTGTTGTTACTAGGGCTACTAGGATTTTGAATTGAGAAGGTGTTTTGTTGGTACTAGGGATACTAGGATTTGGGTGGCTTGTGAAGGAATAGATAACAATTGTTGTGTCATGTGCATGCACAAATCATCATGAATAGGTGCATAAGGAATGTCCTAGCCCAAGATATGTGCATACAAATCATCATGTCATGTGCATACTTGTATGATCTTGGCACCTATTCATTTGTTTTTTAACTTGTTAATATGACAAGATAATAGTGGGATTGTATTTTTATTATGTTGTAAGGATTTATTCTTGTATAGTTTGACATCATGGTATGTTAAGGTCTGTTTATTACACAATTATTAAAGAGCTCAAGTGTAGAAAATATACATGGCATCATGTGAGATTGTAGGTTGCTTTCTTGATTGGGAATGTGTCTATTTTAAACATGTATGATAAAGCATGATAAAGTAATTCAAATAGAATTAAGGAAAATGTAAAGAACATGCATCTAAAGACTTGACATACCTAAAAAATGAAGATTCGAATGGAGAAAGTACCCAATTATGTAGTGTTTTTTTCTTCTTGCATCAAACTCCTCAACAATTTGAGTTTTTCACCACTTGCTTCCTTTTCAATGTTAAATTGAATAACACTCAAATATAATTACTAACAACAATACTATTAATCAATCTATAATGTTAAATTCCTAAAATTGAATCACAATTAACATTGCAACACTACAAAAATTGAAACTTGAATAGATATATATCAAACTTGGTGTGAAAACTATGTTATTTCCTCCTTCTCAAGTTGGCAAGAAGAAAAGGTGGTGGAAAGATCATGCAAAGGTGGTAGAATGTGTAAAATGTGCATGTGAACTTCCGAACAACATGAAAGCACTTCTTTTTTGTTGGAACATGTACATAATTACCATGAAAATAGAGCATGTGGGCCTGGATCATGGGGGTCAACACTTTTTTACCATTTCTATAGCAAGACAAAACACAAGCGTGTTATAATGCACTCAAGTTTTGTCCTGCTATAGATTGATCCATAAATATTTATGCCTATCTCACTTTCGATAGCACCTTTACAATATCTCACCTCTAGTTCCATTAGCTCATGTTCTATATCTCACTTATCTCTCCCCCTCACCTCTCTACCTCTCCACTCTTTATGTCTCTTAGTCACTCCTTGTCTACCTCAACCCTAAACCCTAAACCTTATCCCTAAAACCTAATCCCTCAACCCTCAAACCTCCACTCTAATCCCTCATCCTTAAACCCTAAATGCTATCCATATTCCTAAACCCTCAACAAGATAGATACTATACCTTAAACCCTAATCCCTTATCCCTAAACCCTCCAACCCTATCCCTAATCCTTATAGCCTCAACACTCTACTTTAACCCTAATCCCTCGACCCTCAACCCTATCCTGAAATCCTTGACCCTCGAACCTCAACCCTCAACCCTTAACCCTCAATGTCAAACCCTAATCCCTCAACCCTTAACTCTAATCCCTTGACCCTCAACGCTATCCCTAAACCCTAAAACCTAAAGCCTCAACCCTCAATCTTCAATGTCAAATCCTAATCCCTCAACCCTTCACTCTAATCCCACAAACCTAAACCCTATCCCTAAACCCTCAACACTATACCTTAACCCCTAATTCCTCAACCCTCAACCCTAAACCTTATCCCTAAACCCTAATTCCTCAACCCTCAATCCTCGAACCTCAATGTACTCAACTCTCAACATCAAACCCTAATCCCTTAACCATTAACTCTGATCCCTCGACCCTCAACCCTATCCCTAAACCCTCAACCCTAAAACCTCAACCCTCAACACTCAACATCAAACCCTAATCCCTCAACGCTTAACTCTAATCCCTCAACCCTAAACCCTATCCCTAAACCTTAAACACTATCCCTATTCCTAAACCCTGAATGAGCTTGATACTATACCTTAAACCCTAATCCCTTATCCCTAAACCCTCCCCTATCCCTAATCCTTATACCCTCGACACTCTACTTTAACCCTAATCCCTCAACCCTCAACCCTATCCCTAAACCCTCGACCCTCGAACCTCAACCCTCAACCCTCAACCCTCAACGTCAAACCCTAATCCCTCATCCCTAAACCCTAAACCGTAAATCCTCAACCCTCAACCTTCAATGTCAAATCCTAATCCCTCAACCCTTCACTCTAATCCCTCAACCCTAAACCCTATCCCTAAACCCTCAACACTATATCTTAAACCCTAATCCCTCAACCCTGAACCCTAAACCTTATCCCTAAACCCTAATCCCCCAACCCTCAACCCTAATCCCTCAACCCTCAACTCTAATCCCTCATCCCTAAACCCTAAATTCTATCCCTATTCCTAAACCCTCAATGGGCTTGATACTATAACTTAAACCCTAATCCCTTATCCCTAAACCCTCTAACCCTATCCCTAATCCTTATACCCTCGACACTCTACTTTAACCCTAATCCCTTGACCCTCAACCCTATCCCTAAATCCTCAATTCTTGAACCTCAATGTACTCAACCCTCAATGTCAAACCCTAATCACTCAACCCTTAACTCTGATCCCTCGACCCTCAACCCTATCCCTAAACCCTCAACCCTAAAACCTCAACCCTTAACACTCAACATCAAACCCTAATCCCTCAACCCTTAACTCTAATCCCTCAATCCTAAACCCTAAACATTATCCCTATTGCAAAACCCTCAATGGGCTCGATACTTTACCTTAAACCCTAATCCCTTATCCCTAAATCTTCAAACTCTATCCCTAATCCTTATACCCTCGACACTCTACTTTAACCCTAATCCCTTGACCCTCAACCATATCCCTAAACCCTTAACCCTCAAACCTCAACCCTCAACCCTCGACCCTCAACATCAAACCCTAATCCCTCAACCCTTAACTCTAATCCCTTGACCCTCAACCCTATCCCTAAACCATAAACCCTAAAGCCTCAACCCTCAACCCTCAAACCTCATCGTCAAATCCTAATCCCTCAACCTTTCACTCTAATCCCTCAACCCTAAACCCTATCCCTAAACCCTCAACACTATACCTTAAACCCTAATACCTCAACCCTCAACCCTAAACCTTATCCCTAAACCCTAATCCCTCAACCCTCAACCCTAATCCCTCAACCCTCAACTCTAATTCCTCATCCCTAAACCCTAAATGCTATCCCTATTCCTAAACCCTCAATAGGTTCAATACTATAACTTAAACCATAAACCCTTATCCCTAAACCCTCCAACCCTATCCCTAATCCTTATACCCTCAACACTCTACTTTAACCCTAATCCCTCGACCCTCAACCCTCAAACCTCAATGTACTCAACCCTCAACATCAAACCCTAATCCCTCAACCCTTAACTCTTATCCCTCGTCCCTCAACCCTATCCCTAAACCCTCAACCCTAAAACCTCAACCCTCAACACTCAATGTCAAACCCTAATCCCTCTACCCTTAACTCTAATCCCTCAACCCTAAACCCTAAACACTATCCCTATTCCTAAACCCTCAATGGACTCGATACTATACCTTAAACCCTAATCCCTTATCCCTAAACGCTCCAACCCTATCCCTAATACTTATACCCTCGACACTCTGCTTTAACCCTAATCCCTCAACCCTCAACCCTATCCCTAAACCCTTGACCCTTGAACCTCAACCCTCGACCCTCAACCCTCAACGTCAAACCCTAATCCCTCAACCCTCAATGTCAAACCTTAATCCCTCAACCCTTAACTCTAATCCCTCAACCATCAATCCTATCCTTAAACCCTAAACCCTAAAGCCTCAACCCTCAATCCTCAACGTCAAATCCTAATCCCTCAACCCTTCACTCTAATCCCTCAACCCTAAACCCTATCCCTAAACCCTCAATACTATACCTTAAACCCTAATCCCTCAACCCTCAACCCTGAACCTTATCACTAAACCCTCTTCCCTCAACCCTCAACCCTAATCCCTCAACCCTCAACTCTAATCCCTCATCCCTAAACCCTAGACACTATCACTATTCCTAAACCCTCAATGGGCTTGATACTACAACTTAAACCTTAATCCGTTATCCCTAAACCCTCCAACCCTATCCCTAATCTTATACCCTTGACACTCTACTTTAACCCTAATCCCTTAACCCTCAACCCTATCCTTAAACCCTCAACCCTCGAACCTCAATGTACTCAACCCTCAATGTCAAACCCTAATCCCTCAACCCTTAACTTTGATCCCTCGACCCTCAACCCTATCCCTAAACCCTCAACCCTCAACACTCAATGTCAAATCCTAATCCCTCAATCCTTAACTCTAATCCCTCAACCCTAAATCCTATCCATAAACCCTAAACACTATCCCTATTCCTAAACCCTCAATGGGCTTGATACTATACCTTAAACCCTAATCCTTTATCCCTAAACCCTCCAACCCTATCCCTAATCCTTATACCCTCGACACTCTACTTTAACCCTAATCCCTCGACCCTCAATGCTATCCCTAAACCCTTGACCCTCGAACCTCAACCCTCAACCCTCAACCCTCAATGTCAAACCCTAATCCCTCAACCCTTAACTCTAATCCCTTGACCCTCAACCCTATCCCTAAACCCTAAACCCTAAAACCTCAACCCTCAACCCTCAATGTCAAATTCTAATCCCTCAACCCTTCTCTCTAATCCCTCAACCCTAAACCCTATCCCTAAACCCTCAACACTATACCTTAAACCCTAATCCCTCAACCCTCAACCCTAAACCTTATCTGTAAACCCTAATCCCTCAACCCTAATCCATCAACCCTCAACTCTAATCCCTCATCCCTAAACCCTAAATGCTATCCCTATTCCTAAACCATCAACGGGCTTGATACTGTACCTTAAACCCTAATCTCTTATCCGTAAACCCTCCAACCCTATCCCTAATCCTTATACCCTGGACACTCTACTTTAACCCTAATCCATTAATGCACAACCCTATCCCTAAACCCTCAACCCTCGCACATCAATGTACTCAATCTTCAACATCAAACCCTAATCCCTCAACCCTTAACTGTGATCCCTCGACCCTCAACCCTATCCCTAAACCCTCAACCCTCAAACCTCAACCCTCAACACTCAACGTCAAACCCTAATCCCTCAACCCTTAACTCTAAGCCCTCAACCCTAAACCCTATCCCTAAACCCTCAACACTATACCTTAATCCCTAATCCCTCAACCCTAAACCCTATCCCTAAGCCCTAATCCGTCTACCCTCAACCCTAATCCATCAACCCTCAACCCTAATTCCTCATCCCTAAACCCTAAACACTATCCGTATTCCCAAACCCTCAACCAGATCGATACTATCCCTGAACCCTTAACCCTTAAAACTTGAACCCTAAAACCTATCCCTACAACCTCAACACTCTACACTATATCTTAAACCCTAATACCTTAACCCTCATCCCTAATTCTTCAACCCTAAATCCTTAAACCTTCAACCCTAAACCCTATCCCTAATCCCTCTACCCTTGACGCTCTACTTTAACCCTAATCCCTTGACCATCAACCCTATCCCTAAAGCCTCAACCCTCAACCCTCAACTCTCAACATTAAAACCTAATTCATCAACCCTAAACCCTAATCCCTCAAACCTAAACCCTATCCCTAAACCATCAACCCTCAACACTATAACTTAAACCCTAATCCCTATCCCTCAACCCTTAACCCTTAAAACTTAAACCATATCCCTGCACCCTCAAACACTATATCTTAAGCCTTAAACCCTCATCCCTAAAGCCTCAACCCTCAATTCTTAAACCTTCAACCCTAAACCCTATCCCTAATCCCTATACCCTCGACACTCTAACCCTAAACTCAACATTAAATGCTAATTTGTCAACCCTAAACCCTATCCCTAAACCCTCAACACTATACCTTAAAACCTAATCCATCAACCCTAAAACCTAATCCCTCAACCCTCAACCCTAAACACTATCAATAAACCCTCAACCCTCAGCACTATACGTTAAACCCTAATCTCTCAACCCTCAACCTTAATCCCTCATCCCTAAACCCTAAACACTATCCTATTCCTAAACCCTCAATGCTCGACACTATACATTAAACCCTAATCCCTTATCCCTAAACCCTAAACCCTATCCCTCAACCCTTAACCCTTAAAACTTAAACCCTAAAACCTATCCATAAACCCTCGACGCTCAACACTATATCTTAAACCCCAATCCCTTAACCCTCAACCCTAAAGCCTCAACCCTTAATCATTAAACCTTCAACCCTAAACCCTATCCCTAATCCCTCTACCCTCAACACCTAAAACCTATCCATAAACCCTTGACGCTCAACACTATATCTTAAACCCTAATCCCTTAACCCTCAACCCTAAAGCCTCAACCCTTAATCATTAAACCTTCAACCCTAAACCCTATCCCTAATCCCTCTACCCTCAACACTCTACTTTAACCCTAATCCCTTGACCATCAACCCTATCTCTAAACCCTCAACCCTCAACCCTCAACTCTCAACATTAAACCCTAATCTATCAACCCTAAACCCTAATCCTAAAATCTCAACCCTCAACACTATTCCTTAAACCCTAATCCCTCAGCTCTAAACCCTAATCCCTCAACCCTAAACCCTAAACCCTATCCTTAAATAGTCAACCCTCAGCAAAGTTGTACCTTAAACCTTAATCCCTCAACCCTCAACCCTCAACCGTAATCCCTCTTCCCTAAACCCTAAATGTTATCCCTGTTCCTAAACCATCAACCCAAGACACTATACTTTAAACCCTAATCCCTTACCCCTAAACCTTAAACCCTATCCCTCAACCCTTAACCCTTAAACCTTAAACCCTAAAACCTATCCCTAAACCCTCAACCCTATACTCTCAACAATATACTTAAGCCCTAATACCTCAATCATCAACCCTATACCTTAAACCTTAAGTCTACACCCTTAAACCCTCATTCCTAGACCATATAACCTCACCCTTATATCCTAAACCTCGAATATTGTGCCTCAACCCTATACTTAAATTAAACCTAAACCATACATGCTCTTAACCCAAGTCACCCTATGCCTTATATACCCTCAATCCATATTGTAAACCCTAAACCCTAATCCCCGCGCCTTACACATTTAATCTTATACACTCAACAACCTGAATATTAACGCTCAACTCTAACCCTCAACCCTCTACCTATTACTTAAGCCCTAATCTCTCAACCCTCAACCCTCAAAACTATACAGGATCAAGTCCTTATATACACTAAACCCAAAACACTTACATACATACATACAAAGATGCATACATAAAAGCATGCATACATGTACATACATAGAAGCATGCATACATGTACATGTATGCATACCTACAAGAATAGATATAAACATCCATGAAACATACTTATGAAATTTGAACATATCTCATTCAAAGGAAGACATACCGTGAATGCATTATAATGTGCTCGCATTACGTCAAACTGGGAAAACACTGACATACATGCATAAAAGCAAAAAAGCACAACATAATGTACTCACATTATGTTGTGCTTTGGGAATCCCAAGCATTGGGCTTGGGATTTGCTTTGGATTTCCAACCCAAAGGCTTGGAGTGCCTTTTCAACATTGACAGATGTATTTTTTGCAGATTCTTCAAGATTTCACATAATTTTATTCGTGCTAACCCTTAGATTTGCATGTGTTTCAAGGTCAAACAAATCAAACACCTAGGTAATGTTAGGTTTTCTCTTAGCTATTTAACGATGTAATTTTTTTCACATTTTGACAATGTTAAGCCTTTCATCTTTAATTTCTTTTGTTTGTGTGTCTGGTTTTGGGAAAAAAACCACTATTTGGTCTTTTTTTCATTGTAAATTAACCATTCATTGAAATTTCAAAAAAATTACATATTTAGAAACTAGACTCCATTCTACACATATTAAAAAAAACAAAAAATGATTTTCAATTAGTTTTCAAAATTTATAGGGGTAGCACGGCCAAAATTCTATTTTTTAGGATGTGTCCACTTTGAAAATTAGTAAAAAATCAAATATTCATAAAAAAATTATCAAGAAAATTAAGCATAAACTACATGTTGTTAGCTAATTTCTCACAGAAGAGATTTTAAAAATACCCAAAAAAAATTAACCTTTTGAGGGAGCCACAAAACATGTTATGTTATATTTTTTTGATAGAAACAACACCAATTTCTGTGGCTCCCTCTTTTGAACCCCTTAATCTATACCATTTTAAAAAAAAATTAGGAGTTTAGAAAGTAGACTTGGAGCACTACGAACATTGTTTTGGTTGCATATTCAAATTTTGAGTGTAACTATGCTCAATTTCTCATCCAAGGCCAGCATTTCCTAATTTCAGAAAAAAAGTGGCCACTTAAGACCCCTTTTTGGCCCCCCATCTTCTTGCACTTACCCAAATTATTAATTTTATATTTTCTTGCTTCCTTATATATATATATATATATATATATATATATATATATTTGTTCCTTCCTCCACTCTCTAACTTTATATTTTCCTAAATGATCAATGACTATACCTTTTCACAAAGGTCGTGTCTTTTTATAATATAATTGCCATTCATTGTAATTCACTGCCAATTATATTTATAATAGTTTGTAAGGTTATTAGTTTGCATAATATAATGTGATAGCTAGTTTTTAGCCTTTTTTTATAAATATATTAGTTGCTGCTGTAGGCAATCTAATATATTATATAATGTATGATTTATATTCATTTATATAAATATGTTTATTATGGTATAATCATAATAATAATTAATATTACTATTAACATTTATATTTATTATCATATATTATTAATAATTAATATTAATATTAATATTAACATTTATATTTATGTTTTTTTTTCTTTCTTTTGCTCGGAGCAATGAACCGGTGAGGCCAAAACATGGGGGACCTCATCCCCTAGCAAGAACACTTCAAACCAGTGAGCTCGTTGGCCCAGCAGGGGTTTGAACTCTGGTGGCCGCCACTACAATCGAACGACTTAACCACCGAACCATGCCGTCATCGGCATTAACATTTATATTTATTATCATATATTATTATTATTATTATTATTATTATTATATAATATGTTATTTTAATATTTATATTTATATTTGTATTGGTTATTTATAAATATAATATATCGGTTAATATTTAAAATATTTATAGATAATATCATATAATATTATATATTTATAATATTATATATATTTATTAATGGACTATGGCCGGGATATTTAACATGACATTTTAAATCTTTAATTTAAACAATGCCTTAATATGGGGACATGACAAAAAATAATTATAGTTGTTCAAAGTGTTAAGGGATCAACTACTAGAAAATCTACAACACACAAATAACACGAACAACTACACATTTTTGTATGGTTCACTCATTATCTGCCTTGAATTTTACTTCATGAATAGATTTCCTAGTTTTTCTAGTAAAGTATGGAGCCAAGACTCCATCATGGCCATACAAGTTAATGAATACATAAAGCATTTCAAAGACAACACTTCCTATACTAAAGTTTTTTGGGAGTTTTTCAAATTATTTTCAAAGGATATGCAAGGAAGGGATATAGTATCATATAAAATAGTTAGAAAATATGGAGATTAAATAACTTTTGTGGTTGACAAAGATCACGTGTTTATAGAAGCAGTAGAGTCTAGAACCTCATGGATACCCCCACTTCCATATGAAATAGATGATATAGTTGTAGAAGAAAACATATATGCACTGCTAGAGCTCACCCCATAGACCTAAAGGCATAAAGGTTTAGAATCTACAAGGAGATCACTGATAAATAGAGTAAGTAGAATTCTAAAGAGAAATTTGAGAAGAATAAAGGGAAAATTACATGAAACATTAGGTCTATAGTAAGACCCTACAACATTAGAGGTCACAATACTTCGAAATTCCCCCACCATAGAAGAAGGAAACAAAAAACAAGTATGTCACTCTAGGCATCTCAAAATAGAATCACTAGGATTTGCAATCAGGGATTCATAGACCCATAAATTATTGGATAAAGAAGAGTTGGAAAAGATATCACGACCAATAACAAAAGGAGGAAATTATTAGTATCCACACCCTAAATTTAGACACAAGCACCTAAGTCACCAACAAGAGAAGCCGTTGAGGCCTTCCTCCAAATGAGTAATGAAAAAAGAAAGGTTAATCCTCTCACCCATATAAAAAGTAAAGCACCAAGAGGAAATATACTACCACATAGCTTGAAGACGTAGGGGTATGTGCATGGAAATGGGGGACCAAAAGAGGGTCAAAAGTGGCCACCTTTTTTTTCTTTAAATTAATAAAAACTAATCTTGGATGAGAAATTGAAGATAGCCACACTCAAAATTTAAAGATATGACAAGAACAAGATTTGTATTTCTTAGAATCTAGTTTCTAAACTACTATTTAAAAAAAATGGTGGATATTAAGAGATTCAAATAGGGGGAGCACACAAAGTGCTCTTATTTTTGTTAGAAAAATATAACATTGCATCTAGTGTGCTCCCACTAAAATGTTTGACTTTTTTAAGTATTTCACAAATCACTTTAGTAGAATGTTAGCTAACATCACATAGTTTATGACTAATGTGCTAATTTTTTAATAAATATATGATTTTTTAATGAAATTTCAAAGTGGACACATCCTAAAAAAAAATTGAGCATGCTTTCCCCTAATTTTTTTGAAAACTAATTAAATTTTTTTTTAATGTGTATAGAATGGAGTCTAGAATGTAAAATTATAATTTGGTTCAAATTTGGATGAATAGATAACAAATGATACCAAAAGAGATATACATATGTTTTCAAGGAAAAATGAAGATACTAGTAAAATAAATTTAAGATCAAAACCTTAATGTACATTCGAAATGTAGAAAAATTACATGGTTAGAAAGGTAAGAGTGATTGATGTTATTGTGGCATTTTTCAAAGTAATATCTTAAAATGTGCAAACCTGATGGAGAGTACACTCAACATTTACTTGTGTTTTCATGTTTTATGTAAAAAATATATTTGGTAACCTTACATGCAGACCCAACCCTTTGATTTGGATATCCAATACAAATCCAATCCTAAGGATGGGCTTCCAAAGAAAATTTAAATCAAATGTGTGCATATCATAACACGCACATATTATAACATTTGTGCACATGTTATAAATTCAAAAAAGAAAGCAATTTGTGTGTTCCAAGGCAAATCTAATGTGGATGGATTATAACATGCTCGTTTTATGCTATATTTTCCTTCAAAATGGGTTGTGGCCACTTTTTAGTCTCCCATCTTGGTGCACATACCCACAAAAGAGGATGAATGAATAGATGTGGCACAATTACAAGAGGTAGGGTCACAACAGCCACCTCTGAAGGAAACAAAAGAGTTAACATAGGAAGAAACAATCAAGGGAGGAAAAGAAGAGAAAAAAATAGAAAAAGAACAAACATCAAAGGCACATAAGGAAGAAGAACCTTAGATAGATCAAATGAAACTATAAAAAATCACTTTTTACAAAGGGAATGCCACTCACAATAGCCAAAATGAATCCACAATTTAGTACAACAAATAAGAAAGTTCTTGAGTAGACAATGATTTCATTCCTAGAACTCCTCATACATTAGTAGAAATAATAGAGGGATTCCCAAAAGATCTATAAAAATCACTAAAGAAGAAAAGAAAAGAAGTAGTAAGGGTAGAAGAAGAAATAAGGAACCAAACCCTAGAATAAATTGTGATAGAATTATCATTGAAGAGAAAGAAGAGATTTAAATAATTACAGTAGGAAGAATTAAGATCAAAACACAGAGTAGATATACTTTTATCTTAGGCAAGGGAAGAAATAGAAAAGGTAACACAAGAAACCATAGAGCCTACTCAGAAGGCCTACATCACAATGTTGCAAGAAGAAAAGGGAAAGGTAGTACAATAGGAAAAATACCATAGTAGAAGGGACAATAGAAAGAATAACAAAAGAAATCTTGAACAAGAGGTATACAATAGGAAAAACAACAAGAGAAATAACAAATAACAAGAGATATTAGAGAAAGAGCCCTCATCACCTTCATCGGCCACACCTACATCTCCATCACACAACTTAATGCAACAAATAAAATTATTTTTGGTAGAACAAAAGTAGATACAACCACTTCCATCCCCTTTAATTGTATAGTTACTAATTACAAATCTAATGTAGAATTCTGCACTACAAAATTTTAAGTTAGGGGATATGCTATAGTCAATAGCAAGGGAATATTTGCTAAATCAACAAGTGGATATAGTAGAGAATGTGTTTAATGCACTACAAGTGACATCTCTACAAATTACTAGGGATACCTTGGTTACCAAAAGTTGAAGTAATTCACTGATGACATGATACAACAAATGTAGAAGCAAGAAGCCACAATTAGATAAAAATTAGTGGAGGGAATAAAAAAGGAAACAAATCAAAGAAATAAGGAAGACGTGTGGCACTAAGCAAACCAAATTAGAAGTTGAAGTAAGGAACATGCAAATAATGCAAACAAGTATAAAATCCTTGTACCAATTTTGTCATGGATGACATGTAATAACAAAAGCTTTAAAGATGCAACTTGAAAACATTGAGAACCAAATAATGCAACAAGCATATGCTTATGATGTGCAGAAGGATTAAGATGCAAGCCAACATGTTTATATTGTGACTCTTTATAACTAGTACCAACAAGTGCCAGATCATAGGAAAGGGCTAAGAAGATAGATAAAATACCGTCAGGAAGTAGTTAGCCTCCACCTTGCCCATATGACAACCCTACTTATAGAAGATAATAAGGATCTACAATGCAAATTAAAATCTTGTATACCTTGGAAGATGGAGAGCAAACCCTACTCAGCATCAATGGACACATACTACTAATACAAGGAATCACATAATGGGAAAACACATACACCTAGCTACACAAAATTTACAAGCATATTCTAGCTTGAAACAATCATTACTTTCCAAGTTTTGTGGTATGCAATTTACAAATTTTTATAGGGTAGATCCAAGATCTCTCAAGACGACAAGATGTCTTTCAAAGAGGGATGATATTTGTAGGACAGAGTTAAATTTATAGCAGGTTTCATCCACTACAAAAGGAATGCAACACCAACACATCCAAAGGACACAATGAATACAATTAGACACTCTTTGGCTTACTTATACTTAGATATAAGTATTGGCTTTAGAAATGTAATAAGAGGGAGGAGAGATATATATAGAAAAAGGAATCCTTAGATAGATGGATGGATATAGATAGATGAAGTGATATAGATAAGTGAAGAGAGAAGAAAGAGATAGAAATGTATGTATGTATATATATCTAAGTAGAGGATGCTGTAATAGAAAGGGTTTGTGGTACAATATGATGTTGTAACAAACATTTATATAGTGAATACAATATACTGTGAGACAATCTAGATTATATATGATGCATGTGTGTATGTTAGTTAAAGTATTTTATTAATTCTGTATATAATTTCATGCTGCAACCATCTATAATCCACCACATGTGGTGCAGGGAACCTAGCAAATTCATGATTTTAGTCATTTTCTCCTAATATATTCCTTAGTCAAATTTTTGGTGTAATGGTCTCATTAATAAAAGACATAGTGGATTTAGTTTTAAATTTGTAATAAAGCCATTTTATGGCATAAACATGTAGTGGAGGTTAAGAATAGTTAGTTTCCTTAGTGGTCTACAGTCATCCAAAATGTGACAGTCTATTATTAGAAAAACAATTTATTTAGAAAAATAATCTTTTTTAGGAAAATCAGTCAGTTTAGGCTTTTTTTAGCCTTTTCCCAGGATTTGGGGAGTTTGAAATAGTGAAATTCATGGTAGAAATAAGGGAGAGACCTCTCTCATGATAATTTATTGTGATTTGATGAAGTTTTGATGAGGAGAATGAGGAAAATTACTATTTGCTATCTCTTATCTCTATTTTTCTCTTTTTATGTTGTTTCTCAGTCTGGTGCAGACCGTACCGTGAACTTGTATGGAATATTTATGCCATGAAACCTATTGGATGTGATAGAGGGCTGAGATAACTATCCAATGCCATTTTTTTGAGGTCATTTCATTCATTTTTGTGAAAGTTATCATGTGTTTGCTAAAAACTATCCAAAACCTTGTCTTTTTTACTACAACAGTCTTGTTCCTAGCCATTGCATGCTTCTGTATGGATAGATATAGGGGAAATCCATACATTTCTAGAAAGAGGGTTGGATTCCTTTCTAATGGTTCTTGTCTGAGGTCTTGATTCAATTTATAGAAGGAGATATTTCTTTTTTTCTAAGACTGCCTGTGTAATTCTAGCAAACCCTTGATTTGGGGGTTTTAGAGAGGTTTTTGTTTTCCCACTTCATGAAGCTATGTTAGAACCCCAAAATGGGTGGAGTGAGTCTAATATGGTGTCTTTTCTAATGGGTTTTGTATGTAGGTGCAGAGGACAAGTGAAAGAAGGAGTTTGGAGCCATTGTGGCCTAATAGCTTTATGTGTTTGGCTAACTAGCTTTGGTGGAGGGGAGATTTGACCATGAAATGTCTTGGAGTGACCTTGGACCCCAAAAAATTCTGAAATATACCTATTTACAACTTATTGGGCACCTTTAAACAAATGTTGGAAGTTTGGAGTGAAGTTTGAGAGCACTCTGTTTGTAAAACTGACCTAATTAGGCCTCATTAGGAATCGGTACAGTCAAATTTAGAGTGTTGTGTTCCTAAACAACCTATAGTTCATGTTGAGTATGTTAAATAACAAGATAATGGGTATCCAAAAATCCTATGACAGTCTGGTTAGGAGGTCTACATCTCAAGTTATTGCATGACAGTCCCTTTTGGAGGGCTACAAGGAAATAGGTCAGTCTATGAAGGAAGTGGTACAAGGAGGTACCCTCAGTGCATTTTTATGGGTTTTTGAGCTTGGAATAGTCAAACCTAGAAGGTATAGGGTCCCTAGAAATTTAGGAAAACTCCCCATGTATATGAACCTAGAAATAGGGTTATTGTGTAGTTGTGAAGCCATGGAGAATGAGTGGACAGTCATGTCCTATTTGATGTCAAGTGTTGTAGTTTGGTCTACTAGGACCTAAGAGGAGTTGTTTGCCCTACCATCCCCTATATCCTCTTCTTCCTATGTAGTTGGTTGTGACCTCTTAGTGGTCTTTGTGTAGTTGCCTTTGCATCACATTGGTATCAGAGCACAGCTAGTAGATTGGTTGTGATTGAGAAGTGTTAAGATGCAGTTTGTCAAGATGCCTCCAAGAGTGAGAAACATGGCTCAAGAGATGAATGAGGTGAAGGAGAAGTATGCTAGAGAGTTGAGGGAACTGAAGGAAAGAATGGCTACCCTAGAACAAAATCAGAGAAGAGGAGTGGCTCTAGGTGATAACAATGAGTCTGAGGAAGAAGAGAAAGCTGAGTATGAAGATATGGAAGAAGAGTTGGACCCTGAGGATCAGAGGATGGTAAAGTTATTGAGGGAAGTAAAAGAAGACAAGCACAAGGTAAAGATAGAGGTGCCAAAGTTTGGAGGAAGCCTGAATGATGAAGAGTTGTTAGATTGGATTGTAGCATTGGATAATCATTTTGAGTGTGAAGAAGTTCCTGAGGATCAGAAAGTGAAGATTACAAAGACCAAGCTGATAGGTCATGCTTTGTTATGGTGGGATTATCAACAGATAGAGAGGAGAAAGAAAGGAAAGGCAAAAATTGTTTCATGGGACAAGATGGTAGCAAAAATCAAAGGTAAATTCTTGCCTAAAGATTATGAAGTTCAAATGTTTAAGAAGCTTCAAAGCTTAAGACAAAAGGATATGGATGTTAATACATACACTAAAGAGTTTTATAAGTTGAGTATAAGGTCTGGTCAAACTGAAAGTGAAGTGTAAAAAGTTACTAGGTATATAGGTGGTTTGAGGTTTAACATGCAGGATGAACTAGTGCTGGCAAATCCAAGGAGTGTTGAAGACTATTATGAAATGGCAGTTAGAGTGGAAGAGAAGTTGAAAAGGAGACAAGATAAGATAGCCAGAGGTAGAGGTAGTACCTCTAGAGGAAGGGGATCTTTTCAAAACACAGAGCAAGTTAATGAGAGCCAAGAGGAGATGAACAAGGCAGAAGGACAAAGTGCAGATTTCAGAGGTAGATTTGGTGGTAGAAGGAGTGCAAACACCTTTATGGGTAAGTGTTATAATTGTCAAGAGTTTGGGCACCCAGCATATAAGTGTCCTAAGAAGAAAGTTTTTTCAAGTGATGGTGAAAGGAAGAGTGAGAGAAGGACTCAATTAGTCCAGGAAGAAGAACGTGGTTCTAGTTCTACAATGTGCGATGTTGAGACAGGAGAAACATTGATGCTGAGAGAAAGAGCACTACTGAAGACCTCTAGGGAGAAGGAACTGATTCAGAGGAGACCATTGTTTAAGACAACTTGCAAAAGCAAGGACAAGGTATGTAAAGTGATAGTGGATTCTGGTTGTACTAATAATATGGTGTCAAGTGAGATGGTAGACAAACTGAGATTGAAGAGAGTACCTAGGGAAATACCCTACAAATTTATTGGGTGAGTGATCATCAGTCCATTTCAGTGACTAAGCAAGCATTAGTTGAGTTTAAGATTGGGGCATATGAGGATAAGGTACTTTGTAATATCCTACCTATGGATTGTTGTCATGTGATACTGGAAAGATGTTGGCAATTTGATAGGTTTGCAGTTTATGATGGAAGAGCTAATACCTTCACTATTAAGAAGGATGAGAAGACTTTTGTACTACTACCATTAGAGGAGCAGTCAAGGATAGAAAAGATGATTATGTTTGGTAAGAAGGAGATAGTGATGTTTGAGGAGAGTGAAAACAAGGAGTGTACAACCTTTTCAAGGCATAAAATTGTTGAGACAACAAAGAGCAAGTGTGGAGATGAGTTGCAGCCAGTTGTGAAGAAGAATGTCTTCATGTGGAAGGAGGTGAGTGAAAATGAAAAGTGTAAGAGTGTAGAGCTTGTGGAGAGGCAAGAAGTGAGTGAAAGGATCTTAGTAGGGATAGTCATGTGCCCTGTAGTGATGAGTAGAGAGAAGAGACAGTCAAGTGAAGTTGGTGCAGCTGTCTACAAGGTTCCAAGGACAATGAGCCAACTAGTTGCAGACTTGACAGAGCTTGAGAAAGATAATGATAGTGGAAAGAAGAGTATGGGGTAGTGGTGTGAGAAAGGAGCTAAGAAGAAAGTGTTGACAGAGGTAAAGAAGAGTGAAGTTGACAGAGCACTCCATGACAGAGTGAAACAAATTTCAAGGAAGGACAAGAGCAAAGTTGACAAGGATAGTGAAGAATCAAGGCAAAATGGACCTATGGAAGGCAAGTATAAAGGTCAAAGGTGTGAAAAGATACAACAAACTTTCCAAGAGACTTGGAAACATTTCAAGCCTAGGTGTATGGTGCAGGGCACCTAGCAAATTCATGATTTGTCATTTTCTTCTAGTATGTTCCTTAGGCAATTTTTTGGTGTAATGGTCTCATTGATAAGAGACAGTGGATTTAGTTTTAAATTTTTAATAAAGCCATTTCATGGCATAAACATGTAGTGGAGATTAAGAATAGTTAGTTTCCTTAGTGGTCTGCAGTCATCCAAAACTATGACAATCTATTATTAGAAAAATAGTCTTTTTTAGGAAAATCAGTCAATTTAGGCTTTTTTTAGCCTTTCCCATGATTTGGGGAGTTTGCAATAGTGAAATTCATGGTAGAAATAAGGGAGATACCTCTCTCATGATAATGTATTGTGATTTGATGAAGTTTTGAGGAGGAGAATGAGGAAAATTACTGTTTGTTGTCCCTTATCTCTATTTTTCTCTTTTTCTGTTGTTTCTCAGTCTGGTGTAGATCGTACCACGAACTTGTACAGAATAGTTATGCCATGAAACCTATTGTATGTGATAGAGGGGTGAGATAACTATCAAATTCCATTGGTTTGAGGTCATTTAATTCATTTTTGTGAAAGTTATCATGGTTTTGCTAAAAACTATCCAAAACCTTGTCTTTTTGACTGCAACAGTCCTGTTCCCAGCCATTGCATGCTTCTGTACAGATAGATATAGGGGCAAGCCATATATTTATGGAAAAAGGGTTGAGATAAATTTATAATGGTTCTAGTCTGAGGTCTTGATTCAATTTCTAGAAGGAGATATTTCTTTTTTTCTAAGACTGCTTGTGTCATTCCAGCAAACCCTTGATTTGGGGGTTTTAGAGAGGTTTTTTTTTACCACTTCATGAAGCTATGTTAGAACCCCAAAATGGGTGAAGTGAGTGTAATATGGTGTCTTTTCTAATGGGTTTTATATGCAGGAGCAGAGGACAAGTGAAAAAAGGAGTTTGGAGCCATTGTGGCCTAATAGCTTTATGTGTTTGGCTAACTAGCTTTAGTGGACTGGAGATTTGACCATGAAATGTCTTGGAGTGACCTTGGACCCCCAAAAATTGTTAAATCTACCTATTTACAACCTATTGGGCACCTTGAAACAAATGTTGGAAGTTTGGAGTGAAGTTTGAGAGCACTTTGTTTTTAAAACTGACCTAATTAGGCCTCATTAGGAATCAATACAGTCAAATTTAGAGTGTTGTGTTCCAAAGCAACCTATAGTTCATGTTGAGTATGTTAAATAAAAAGATAATGGATATCCAAAAAGTGTATGACAGTCTAGTTAGGAGGTCTACATATCAAGTTATTGCATGACAGTCCCTTTTGTAGGGCTATAAGGAAATAGGTTAGTCTATGAAGGAAGTGGTACAAGGAGGTACCCTCAGTGCTTTTTGATGATTTTGTAAGCTTGACAAAGTTGAACCTAGAAGGTCTAGGGTCCTTATAAAGTTATAAAAAGTCCCCATGTATATGAACCTAAAAATGGGATTATTGTGTAGTTGTGAAGCCATGGAGAATGAGTGGACAGTCATGTCCAGTTTGATGTCAAGTGTTGTAGTTTGGTCCACTAGGACCTAAGAGGAGTTGTTTGCCCTGCCATCCCCTATATCCTCTTCCTCCTATTTAGTTGGTTGTGACCCCTTAGTGGTCTTTGTAACAAAAAATTATATAGTGAATACAACATACTGAGACAATCTAGGTTATATATGATGCATGTGTGTATGTTAGTTAAAGTATTTTATTAATGTTGTATATTATTTCATGCTGCAACCATCTATAATCCACCACATGTTCTCTGATCCTCTTCTTATCCTTGGCATTGGGGTATACATACAATATTTCAAGCAACTTAGGCATAGATCTTTGATTTGCACCCAGTCTTTCCAACATGCTTTCTATGGATGCATCATGAATGCACTTGGATTCTAGACTTTTGGAGGATAATAATGAATTAAGGCATGTCCTTAAATACAAGAACATCACATAGATCAACACAAGCATTCATTAGTTCACCTTCTAGTGGCTAGTAGGTAAAGGTTGGTATGGTCTAATTTGAAATTGAGATTTAAAAGTTTGAGGTTAGATTCATGTCCATGAAAGTGACCTAAGTCAATTTCACACCTATAAATCAAAACCAAGGTGGCAAATGAGAGATATAGGGATTAGAACTAATTCTTGAGGATGAGTAATGATAGAGGCAAGTTAATACAAGGATGTTCACAAGCTATATCTCATATAAAAATTATCACTTATAAGCTTACTATTATATAAAATATAACCTACTTGAAGTGAGCCCAAAAAATAAGAGAAAAGAGCATGGAAATGTGATTCTAATGATTATAATATTTTATTAAATAAATTGGTGAATATTATTTTAAAAAATTATTAATACATATTATTTTTTATAAAATAATTAAAATAAAAAATCCTTTCACTGACAATCTAAGACTCCTATTAAATCTCTTGTCTTATCCAAATAAAAGTTGCGTCTCAGAGTAAAAGCTCTTCCACTTTAAAACATGAGACCAATCTTTCTTTGTTTTAAGAAAATGAATCACATACTATTTAGGTTGTGTTGAATAGATGAACTATACTTGTCAACCTCAAGTGTCAAGAAACCAACTCCTCTTTTGTAAAGAAGCTAAAAGCCTCCCTAAAGTATTAAGGTCACGAAGTCTTAGTATTGCAAGATAGTTTAGTGGTTATGTTTTTGTTGTTTCAAAAAAGAGGCTTATTTAAATTCATAGTTAAATTATTAGGTGGTCAATATTCAAGCTCATATTTATAGGTTTTTAATTTCCAAAGACAGAGCATGAACAAGATTTTAATCTATTGTATGTGCCTTCATTTTAACTAGAAATAGATTCATACCAAATGAAATTTGTGTTCCCATTTTTATAAAGATAATATAATACAAATGAATTTGCCAAAATGACTTTTCCTTTACATTAACAAGCAAGTTGTTGATTTCTTTAAAAAAATTAAAACTAAATTGTAAAAGATTAAAATATACCCCAATAAATTGTAAAAAAAAGGGTAAAGATTAAGAAGGGAAGAGGAAATAAAGGCATGTGTTATTTTGATAAATGAACTCAAGTTGTAAGATGAGTCAAACAAATTGGAACCAATTTCTTCTTAATCTACTATTGTAGAATAAACACATGATAAGGTGTTATCTCCAAAAGATTGGCCAATCACCAATATCTTAGACCATCATCCGCCATTTTGATACACAAAATGAAGCTCAAAACACTAGCAATTAACATGGAATTCATAAGATTTGACATGTATTCTATGAAAATTTGATTTGATACATCCCACAAATACAAGTAGCTTGCCAAGAACACAATCTAAAATATAAATTTCATTTACAATGATGATAGATTACAAGGAAGAAAAAGAGAATTACAAAAACTATTAAAAACCTCTTCTTTATGAGCCTCTCCCATTTTATAGACTTTTTTCCCATCAATTAAAAAAATTCTATTCAATCCTCTCATATCTTCTTTGGTACCATTTTCAAAATAAAAATCTTTCAAATCTTAAACCCATCTATTCAAAAATGTCCATATATTCCTTTTAAAAATAAAAATCTCCCTTGATTTCATATGGATATTTTCTTATCAAATAAAAAAATCTCCTTATATTATAAGCACATATCCTTTTCAAATGTACTTATGTCATCAATTTTTAAACATTTCACTTTTCCATAATATTACTACATGCCTATATTTTAATATCTTCGAGAGCAAGCAACTATACTTTATAACTATTTATGCATGTCCTTTTTTGTGACAAAATATTTTACTAGCACCTATTCAAATCAATTTGACTTGTGGAGGAAGCAAATATATTTTATCATTATTTATGCATGTCCTTTTTTTTGTCCAAATCTTTAACTAGGCACCTATTCAAATCAACATGATGTGGGGAGGAAGGTAATATATTTTATTGCTTGTCCTAACAAAGACTAGACTTGCCCCCCACACCTCCTTTTACATATGCTAATGCCTTAACCAATGCTAGGCACTCATATCTTATTTCCCATATACACCGTTAATTTAAATGCCTGCCTCCTATTCATGAGGAAGGTAATATATTTTATTGCTTGTCGTAACAAGGACTAACCTTACCCTACACACCTCCTTTTACATATGCTAATACCTTGACTTTGGTTATGTGCTTCTCCAATGTTTTCGTTGCATGAGCATCAACATCTGGGACTACCACTAGAAAAAAAGTTAGTGGCTTAAATGGGTAGTTTTTCTCAATACTTCAATAGACATTTTGGCCTGCACGATAGAGCATTCCCAATTTTTCTCAATACTTCAACAGACTTTTTGGCTTGCACTAAAAAGTGTTCCACTCTGTACAACATAGGAGGCTTGTTAGGACAGCAAGAATGAGGTAGTTATTTCTCGACAGCTATTGATTTTGTGCAAGTTTAAATTGAAATTTGTTTCATTTACTTAACAAGCTTCTGTGTGTATGTGTTTCCATCGATAATGTTTTGGATCCTAAACAACTACTATTTGTTTGTGCAACTTATCTCTATGCTTTTCTGGATGTTCCTCCACAAGATTTTTAAGTTGTTTAGCCATCACTTCTAAATAAGTTCCAAATCTCTCTGCACAAGTGTGTCCTTGGGTTTACTCAGTAGGTTTTGTGCATAAGCATCAGCCTCTGCTACAGTTATCTCATATGGAAATAGGGGTACCCATGTTGTTCTTGGCTCAACTGCTTCCATGTAAGTGAAGTCCTTATATACCAAAAAGGTAATTTGATTGATATATTTCTTGACCACTCCATAAGGGATTCTTTCTCTCTCCCTCATTTCTTCTTGTAGGGTTTTGAAGAAACCAAATATGCGTCACTATAAGATTTTGTCTCCCTAAACTGAGCTATATGTCTTTTCATTTATAACCCTACTGGTATATTTTGGTGCCAGTGTTTCCCCTTAAACCCTGGTAATTCATTCAAGAAATAAAATGTCAGGCAAAGAATCAAAGTACCATACCAGAAGTTGTAATTAGAATACTTGATCTTCTACAAATTTTCTTGCAAATATTGTCACATTACCTCACAGAGATCAAAATCCTTGCCCTCCTTCACCATTTGATAGGCAGTATGAATAGTAGTGGCTGTGGATGAACCCTCTCAGTTGGCATAGTACACTTTGTATGCAATTCCCATGGAGGAATATCTAACTCTCGGGTCTATGATGTCCTTCACATGCATATGCCTTCCATCTATTATTGCTCTGGTCAATTCCCTCACTCGATCCATTCTAATGGCCTTCATCACTGGTAGGGGTCATATGGCACTTAACCTTGTGATTGCCCTAATGGCCTCCTTCGTGATTCTGTAGGGTTTGCCCAAGTATAAAAATTCGTCATGAACTCATCATAGAATGATTCTTACCCATTCATGTGCATCTATGAAGTCAAGGTAATCCTTCCACACATCTAGTTTCTTCATTAGTATATTTGTATACTTAGGCAGATACCCTCTATCTCCCATTAATGTGTCCCTTAGCTCCTTGAATTTCATGTGATCAATCTTTGCCAAGGTATTGTGAATGTACTTCCTCACATCCTCTATGTAGACCACATCTACTAGCACATTCAAGAATGTGTCGTCTTTGTCCACTTCTAGGGCTTTCCATGGATATTTCTTGAACTTTGGCCTTGGCTTGTGTGTGATATCAATCAACTTAGGGGTAGCCAATATGTATTCTCTAGTTATCTGCATTCTTATACTCTTCACTGCTTTGCTCACTGTTGTGTTTTCTCTTAGAGCTCCAAATTCACTAAAGTGTGAATACAAAGTGAGGTTGTAATGTATGATTAGGGTTAAATACCCCTCCCTTTTCACCCTAATTTTTCTCTCTTTCCCTTTATTCTTTTCCTTCATTATCTTATTTCCTTTCTTTTTGTGTTTTGAGTTATACCCCTTGTTAGTGGTTAGTCCATAATGCACTATAGTACAATGGTGGAATCTCTCCGCAACTAGCTTCTTTCTTCTAGAGATTGATGATCTGGTGGTTTTGGCATGTAAAATAACCTCCCCACATTGTTTTCCTTGTATCTTTTCCATTTGTTTCTTCTTTGCTTGTGATTGTCCTATTTGTGTCTCTGGTAACTCAATCATCTTGGTGTGTTGATTTCTCTACTTCCTTTGCTTCATTTGATGAAATTTTTGAGATATAGCCTCCTTGTCCTGCCTAGATGTGTCACAAATGATCTACAGTGACTTTTGATGAAATGCGAAGGATTGCAATATATCTTCCTCACCACTTCTAACCATGAATATCCTCTGGTAACCAACTAGTTTTTGTGTTTTCAGCTCCAGTTCTTCTCTGAACCAGGATTCTAGAACTTCTTCACTATCTGTGTTGTAATGATTATCCTCTATCTCCAATTCTCCCCCAGAGTTAGGCTCTTCTATTGTGTCTTCTGCATCCACCCTTGAAATTGTGTAGATATTCTTTGAATCCTTATCACTGTCTTCAGTTTGATTGATTTCTTCTATGTATGCTTCCTCCATTGATGATCGCAAATGGATATGGATAATCTTGTTATAATTAGCAAATGATAGCTCTTCTTTCTGGGAGTCTATGATACTATTTGCATCTACAAACCATCTTAAACCCAAAAGTGCATTGAAAGCATTTTCTTGATCCTTCATGGCTACAACAATAAAGTCTAAGACTTGTTTGACCCCCATTAGGTTAACTTCCACTTGATTCCATGTTCCCATTGTCTACATGTTAGATCCATCTACCAAGATTATTTTGTAAGTTGTCTCTATCAATTTAGGTCTTCCCAACTATTCCCAAAGCTTCTTTGTCAACATGTTAACATATGCTCCCAAATCTATCATGACATTCTAGACTTTTCTATGATTGATATGAACATCCACCATAAGTGTCTTTGTCTTCCATTCTCTATTTGTTCTTCCCATCCTTGGAGTTGAATCTTTTGACCTTGCTCCTTATTCCAATATTTATAAAATTGCTTCAATTTCTCAATGAGTTTATGTTGTTGTGTCAATTGGGCTAACTGCTTGAGAGCTTCTACTTCTTCTTCAGTGAAAAATTTCTTGTATTGTTTCTTCTTTTCTTGCTCCTTCCTTATCATTTGTTTAGCTTCCTTCACAACTTCCTGATGTTGTTTCTTAGTAGGAACAAATTCTTCTTCCTCCTCACGGTCTTCTTCTTCTGTCTCAATGGTGTAGTGTCTTCTAGCATTTGTTCCTTGTCTTGTCAGTACTATAGATTTCTCCTTCATTCTCCTTCTATCTTTTCTGACATGTTTTGGCTTGCTTATCTGATAATACTCTTCTTCTTTTGTAGATTATGTTGAAGATGTGTTTTTTCCCTCCTTGTTGTTCTTCTGGCAAGTTCTTGCTCCTTGACCCTTAGGTTCCCTCCTTATGATCCTGGCCCCTTTTTGTGTATTTAGGTTTTGTAACTCATCAATTTTAGATTGTGGTGGTGCATTCCAAAAGTATTTTTGTTATCTAATACAAGAAAGTAAATCATGCTCTATACTGCTACAAAAGAATAATGTGTTTTCCTTTTGCCCCAACATTCATTAGCAAAGTGTCCTAGCTTACCACAATTGAAACATGTAGTATCCTCTCTCCTTATTTTACCTCTTCCATGGCCTCTACCTCCTCTATAGCCTCCAAACCACTCTCTGTCATCAAATATTGTTATAGCTATTCCCATAGGATGGACCGCCAGAGTTTGAATTTTGTATTGCATTGACATTCCTCTTGTTTCTCCAATTTGGTTGCTTGTAGCCTTGATCATATAAATTTCTTTCTGCTATTCCCTTCACATATGACATGTTGTTGCTCTCCACCAAGTTTGTGTTACTATACCATGTTCCATCTTCTTCATCATCAATATCTCTTTTCATCCAGAATTTCTATGAAGGACAATCTGGTGTTTCATGGTCATGCCATTCTCCGCACAATCTGCAATATACCAAATTTATTCTTTTTGTCATTGTTTTGATGTCTGCCTTCATTGTAGCAGCTTACCTTTCACTTTTTAATCTAGGGCATTCATTTCTCAAGTGACCTTCCCTTGTATAGTATGAGCACCAAATATTAGGCCTTTGCTTTTGTGTATTCACCTCATGTTTGGCCAAAATCTCCTATCTCAACTTCAATTGCTCTAATTCCAATTTCAACTTCTCTAGTTCTAGATTTTCCTTCATTTTGTCTTGTTTGCAATAGGATTGAGACTCTATTCGGTAGGCTAGTGTCACTACTTTTGCATATGTTTCAACTATTCTTCCATCCAAGGTTGATCTTATTTCAAGGCTTATTCTAGAAATGAACTATTCTATCTTTTACTTCTTAGTTAGTGGTTCCTCCAACTTCCTAGTTGCCTCCTTGAATCTTTTATCAAAGTCCTTTATTGATTCTTTGTTCAATTGCATCAAATCTCTCATCTTACTAACCCCTTTTGTAGGAATATCTAGAACTCCAAAATTGTCCAAGAATAGTTTCTTGATTTCATCCCATTCCTTATCATTGTTTGGACATGTCTTTCTTTACCACTTCAATTCTTCATTCCACAAGGTGCCTATGATGTCAAACAACTTGATTTCATCCCTTGTTACCCCCTTATAGTTCCAAGTAGACTCCAAAACAAAAATGTGATCTACTACTTCAATAGTGTCCTTCTCAAACACTGGTAACTTGATAGGAATATCCATGATTAGTCTTCTCAAAGTCTTTGGTACTTTGCAGTAGGTTTCCTTCGGTCTTCTCTTCCAGTTAGGATATCTTCTATCAACAAAGTTTCTTTCTCTTCCCTTCTCTCTCTATAGTAAGATATCAAAGTACTCCTCTCCTAAAACTTCTATGAAATTACTCCAAATCTCTTCTATTCTGTCTGCTTCCTTGTTTGCTTGAATATTTTCCTTTTCAACTAAAATTCTCTTTACTCTATATGGCACTTGGGGTGACTCATGGTCCAAGGATTGTGTCTCTTCATAGTGTCTCTTCAAATTAGGAGATATTCTTCTATTTGTGAATGACATCCTATTGACATCCAATGATGATTTAAATAACATTCTAAAACCCTCAAAACTCCTCTCAATGTTTATCGCATCTTCTCCTCCTCTTATTTCCATTATACTTTAGAAAATTAGCTCATATATATATATATATATATATATATATATATATATATATATAAGCCAATGTGGATGCTGTTGGAGAGGAAAGTGGAAGGGAAAAGGAAGAAAGAGGTGAATTAGGGTTTCTACTGTAGACTACTACAAATTCTAAATTAACATCAGAGATTTTGAAGATGGATGAGGAATATATATATATATATATATATATATATATATATATATATATATATATATATATATATATATATATATATATATATATATATATATATATATATATATATATTCCTCATCCATCTTCAAAATCTCTGATGTTAATTTAGAATTTGTAGTAGTCTACAGTAGAAACCCTAATTCACCTCTTTCTTCCTTTTCCCTTCCACTTTCCTCTCCAACAGCATCCACATTGGCTTGCTTAGCAACATCCTCCATGATGCACTCTATTTTTATCCTTCTAATCACCTTTTTCCAGCAACATCCCCAATTACACACTCAAAAACATCCTCCATGACGTGCTTGTCTTCTTCTTCCCTTCTGGCAGTACCCTCCCTGGTGCATTCAATGAATTGCTCCTCCTTTCCTTCTACAACTTCTGTTGTCATCTCTTTTCTACTTTCTTGTGCCCTTTCCATCCTTTTGTGGTAATGTTCCTATCATTCCTGATTTTGCTTCAACCTTTTTTCCCTACTTATCTCCATTCCAGTTCTAATTTTTGTGCCGATCTCTCTTTTCTTCCGCTTGTCCCCTTTCGCCATGGGTTTTCTTGATTCAATGTTCCATTAGTCCTTTTGTATCCCATGGTATCATTGTTTGAAGAGTCACATCATTTGAAAGATCCTTGTAGATCCTACCCCCTTTCTACTTACCATCGCCTTAAGTGCCTACCCCCTCTCATAGAGGTAGGAACTTAAGGAGACCCAAATTTCTCCACAAATTGAAAATTTTCTTTTCCAATCTAGCCTTCTCTTCTTTTTAGTACTCTGTGCTACTCCTTTGAGTGTTTTTCCCCTTCAATCCTTAACTACCCTCTTCTAGGGTCTTGGAAATGGAACCGAATGTTGGCAAGAAATGGGGAGGGATACCATTTTGTAGATCTGGTCCTCAACCAAGTCTTTGTAGTTAGTTTATACCCCAATTAGGTAGTCAGAGATTGATAGAAAAACATAAAGAATAAAAGAAAAAAATATCACATACAGATCATAACAATAAGATAACACAAATTATCCGGTACCAGTAGATCTCCATATATATATAAATAGATTCAATCAAACTTCATACATTCCTCCTCTAGTAGGTCTAAGTCTTTGCCTCATCCATTACATACATAATCTATTTGACTTCTATGTTAGTATCATATAATCATCCATCATGCTATCTCCTCCTATATCATAATATCCTATTCTACATATATAGTGTATCTATTACATGTAGGGATGTGTCTTCTAGCATCATAGGTTAGCTCCAGTCTCTGCATAATGTATGCACCAGCTTCCAGTCAGCTCTGCTCCATGCCCTACACCCTGCTAATAGTTCTCCTTGCAAATAATTGAAAAGTATTTATCATAACATGGATTGAATACCACACAAAATGTGTTGAAGATGAGTCCACAAAAGATTGTAAAACTAAGACAACCACAAGGTTCATTTATCAAAACATTATCACAAGATTTGATTGTCCCCTTAGTATAACAAGTGATTAGGGAAAACACTTTATGAATATGACAATTACAGAACTCTTAGACAACTTTATGATCACACACAACCAAAGTAGCACCTATCACCCTCAAGAAAATGGAGCAAGTGAGGCTCTAAATAAGATTATAGGCATCGCACTCACAAAAATGCACGTAGTAGTAACACTACAAGATGGGGTATTAAGATACTAGTAGTACTTTGGGCTTACAAAATCACCTATAAAAGACTAAATAAATTTTTCCCATTTGAACTAGTGTATGGAACTAATTCAACATTACACATTGAATACATTGTACCCAACTTAAGACTGGCCAATAAATTTTGGATGAATGAAGAAGAATCTCTATAGGAAAGACTAAGGGAATTATAAAAACTAGATGAGAAAACATTATTAGCATGATATCACCAAAGTCTAGAGAAGAGGCATAAAAAAACATGGCATGATAGAAATTTGTAACATAAGATTTTCCCAATCAGTGATAGCATTCTCTAATATGATAAAAAAATCAACAAATAAGGGAAATTAAATATGAGATTGTTAGGACCTGTAAAATTATGAAGATATCTAACTCAAGATCCATTAAATTAGAAACACTATAGCATGAACTAATAAATGGATATGTAAATGGCACAAGATTAAAACACTATCATGAAGGGACATAATAATTAAAAATTAGAAAAAGTGTCATGTTTTGTACCATATTGTAACAAAGACATAAGGAGACATGACATGAAGAACACTCCAATGAAAAGAGTGGTGGGAAGGACTGGGTAGGTTAAGAACAATAAATGTAGAAACACATTGTTGGACATCTATAAGACAATGCAAAATGAAGGGAGAATCACTTTTAAGAAATTTGCTAATTGAACACTATAAAGAGAAAAAAAACAATATGTAAGTACAAGTTAAACCAGAGAAGTGAAGAACAATTCTAGATGACAATTTAAAGCAAGTTACAAGTAGAGAAAAGAAGTAGAACAAGAAGACATTGTGGTCACTCCTAAATTCTCATGAATGCAAGGCACAATCTATGCCTTAAGGATAAGAAATACTCATTTAAGGCCATGGAGGTGGGTCTAGAGAGAGCATTCTCATTTGTTCTAGTAGATGTCCTATATATATAAGACATGAGGAAATAAATTCATACTCCACTCACTGAGATAGATAATATGAACTTCTAGCCACTTTGTAGGACATTATTGAATCTAGGAAAAGAAGAATATCTACCACAATATCAACAAATTTCTAATTTGAAGCTAGATGTGTGGAAATATTTCATTGAATTTACAATAGAGCATGCATGGGTGTAATTAATCCTTAGTCATAATCCATGACGACTATATGTACCTAGACAAACCATACAGAATTACCAAGGATGCACTACATGTGGTGACATAGTTATACAATAAATTTTCCATCAAAGAAGAGCATCAACAATGCAAAGGTCATTTAGTTAACTGAAACCATGATAGATGGTTGAAACCTAATGGTATAAAAAATCACAAATCTCACCATGAAATATGCAACCCTAGGGAAGACACATAAAATCTGCTATACCAATCAAGAGGGCTTTTCAGTTAGCACCACCACCTTCACCACCTATCAGATGGTTGTCTATGGAAAATAATTATAGTTGTTCAAAGTGTTAAGGGATCAACTACTAGAAAATCTACAACACACAAATAATACCAACAACTACACATTTTGGTATTTCGGTCACTCATTATCTACCTTGAATTTTACTTCATGAATAGATTTCCTAGTTTTTCTAGTAACGTATGGAGCCAAGACTCCATGGTGGTCACACAAGTTAATGAATACATAAAGCATTTCAAAGACAACACTTCGTATACTAATGTTTTTTGGGAGTTTTTCAAATTATTTCCAAAGGATATGAAAGGAAGGGATATAATATCATATTAAATAGTTAGAAAATATGGAGATTAAATAACTTTTGTGGTTGGCAAAGATCACGTGTTTATAGAAGCAGTAGAGCCTAGAACCTCATGGATACCCCCACTTCCATATGAAATAGATGATATAGTTGTAGAAGAAAATATATGCACTACTAGATCTCACCCCATAGACCTAAAGGCATAAAGGTTTAGAACCTACAAGGAGATCACTGATAAATAGAGTAAGTAGAATTCTAAAGAGAAATTTGAGAAGAAAAAGATAAAATTACATAAAACCTTAGGTCTATAGTAAGACCCTACAACATTAGAGGTCACAACACTTCCAAATTCCCCCACCATAGAAGAAGGAAACCCAACACAAGTATGTCACTCTAGGCATCTCAAAATAGAATCACTAGGATTTGCAATCAGGGATTCACAAACCCATAAACTATTGGATAAAGAAGAGTTGGAAAAGATATCACTACCAATAACAAAAGGAGGAAATTATCAGTATCCACACCCTAAATTTAGACACAAGCACCTAAATCACCAACAAGAGAAGCCACTGAGGCCTTCCTCCAAATGAGTAATGAAAAAAGAAAGGTGAGGCCTCTCACCCAAATAAAAAGTAGAACACAAAGAGGAAATATACTACCACATAGCTTGAAGACATAGGGGTATGTGCATGGAAATGGGGGAACAAAAGAGGGTCAAAAGTGGCCACTTTGTTTTTCTTTAAATCAATAAAAACTAATCTTGGATAAGAAATTGAAGATATCCACACTCAAAATTTAAAGATATGACAAGAACAAGATTTGTATTTCTTAGAATCTAGTTTCTATTTTAAACTACTATTTAAAAAAATGGTGGATATTAAGAGGTTCGAATAGGGGGAACACACAAAGTGCTCTTGTTTTTGTTAGAAAAATATAACATAGCATCTAGTGTACTCCCACTAAAATGTTGACTTTTTAAAAAAGTATTTCACAAATCACTTTAGTAGAAAGTTAGCTAAAATGAGATAGTTTATTCCTAATGTGCTAATTTTTTAATAAATATATGATTTTTTTATGAATTTTCAAAGTGGACACATCCTTAAAAAAATTTGAGCATGCTTCCCTCTATTTTTTTTAAAACTAATTGATTTTTTTAATGTGTATAGAATGGAGTCTAGAATTTGTAAAATTATAATTTGGTTTAAATTTGGATGAACGGATAAAAAATGATATCAAAAGAGATATAAATAGGTTTTCAAAGAAAAATGAAGATACTAGTAAAATAAATTGAAGATCAAAACCTTAATGTACATTCCAAATGTAGAAAAATTACATGGTTAGAAAGGTAAGAGAGATTGACATTATTGTGGCATTTTTCAAAGTAATATCTTAAAATGTGCAACCTGATGGAGAGTACACTCAACATTTACTTGTTTTTTCATGTTTTATGTAAAAAAATATTTGGTAACCTTATATGCATACCCAACCCTTTGGTTTGGATATCGAAGACAAATCCAAGCCTAAGGATGGGCTTTCAAAGAAAATTTAAATCAAATTATGTGTGCATGTTTTAACACACACACACGTTATAACATTTGTGCACATGTTATAAATTCAAAAAAGAAAGCAATTTGTGTGTTCCAAGGCAAATCTAATGTGGATGCATTATAACATGCTCATGTTATGCTATATTTTCCTTCAAAATGGGTTGTGGCCACTTTTTAGTCTCCTATCTTGGTGTGCATACCCACAAAAGAGGATGAATGAATAGATGTAGGACAATTAGAAGAGGTAGAGAAACCACCTCTAAAGGAAAAAAAAAAGAGTTAACATAGGAAGAAATAATCGAGGAAGGAAAAGAAGAGAAACAAATAGAAAAACATCAAACATTAGAGGCACATAAGGAAGAAGAACCTTTGATAGATCAAATGAAACTATACAAATCACTTTTTACTAAGGGAATGCCACTCACAATAGCCAAAATGAATCCATAATTTAGCACAACAAATAAGAAAGTTATTGAGTAGGCAATGATGGATTTTATTCCTAGCACTCCTCATACATTATTAGAAATAATAGATGGATTTCCAAAAGATCTAGAAAAATCATTAAAGAAGAAAAGAGAAGTAGTAAGGGTAGAAGAAGAAATAAGGAACAAAACCCTAGAATAAATTGTGATAAAATTATCATTGAAGAGAAAGAAGAGATTGAAATAATTACAATAGGAACAACTAAGATCAAAACACAGAGTAGATATACTCTTATCTTAAGCAAGGGAAGAAATAGAAAAGGTAACACAAGAAACCATAGAGGCTACTCAGAAGGCCTACATCACAATGTTGCAAGAAGAAAAGGGAACTTAGGTAGTAGAATAGGAAAAATACCAGAGTAGAAGGGACAATAGAAAGAACAACAAAAGAAATCTTGAACAAGAGGTACAATAGGAAAAACAACAAGAGAAATAACAAATAGAATAAGAGCTATTAGAGAAAGAGCCCTCATCACCTACATCTCCATCACACAACTTAATGCAACAAATAAAATAATTTTTGGTAGAACAAAAGTAGCTGCAACCACTACCATCCCCTTTAATTGTATAGCTACCAATTACAAATCTAATGCAGAATTCTACACTATAAATTTTTTAATTAGGGGATATGCTATAGTCAATAGAAAGGGAATATTTGCTAAAGAAACTAGTGGATATAGTAGAGAATGTGTTGAATGCACTACAAGTGACATCTCCACAAATTACTAGGGATACCTTGGTTACCAAAAGCTAAAGTAATTCATTGATGACATGATACAACAAATGTAAAATCAAGAAGACACAATTAGATAAAAAATGATGGAGGGAATAAAAAAGGAAACAAATCAAAGAAATAAGGAATAAGTGTGCCAGTAAGCACACGAACTTAGAAGTTGAAGTAAGGAACATGCAAATAATGCAAACAAGTATAAAATCCTTGTACTGGTTTTGTGTTGGATGACATGCAATAACAAAAGCTTTAAAGGTGCAACTTGAAAACATTGAGAACCAAATAATGTAACAAGCATATGCTTATGATGTACAAAAGGATGAAGATGGAAGCCAACATGTTTATATTGAGACTCTTCATACCCAGTGCCAACAAGTGCAAGATCATAGGGAAGGGCTAAGAAGATAGATAAAATAGCTTTAGGAAATAGTTAGCCTCCACTTTGTCCATATGACAACCCTACTTATAGAAGATAATATGGATACAATGCAAATTCAAATCTTGGATACCTTGGAAGATGGAGAGAAAACCCTACTCAGCATCAATGGACACATACTACTGCTATAAGGAATCACACAATGGGAAAACACATACACCTAGCTACACAAAATTTACAAGCATATTCTACCTTGGAAAAATCGTTACTTCCCAAGTTTTGTGGTACACAATTTACAAATTTTTATAGGGTTGTTCCAAGATCTCTCAAGAGGATAAGATGTCTTTCAAAGGGGGGATGATGTTTGTAGGACATAGCTAAATTTATAGCAGGTTTCATCCACTACAAAAGGAATGTGACACCAACACATATACGAAGGACATAATGAATACAAGTAGACACAGTCTTTGGGTTACTTATACTTAGATATAAGTATTGGCTTCACAAATGTGATAAGAGGGAGGAGAGATATCTATAGAAAAAGGAATCCTTAGATAGATGGATGGATAGAGATAGATGAAGTGATATAGATAAGTGAAGAGATAAGAAAGAGATAGAAATGTATGTATTGATATATATCTAAGTAGAGGATGATGTAATAGAAAGGGTTTGTGGTACAATATGATGTTGTAACAAACATTTATATAGTGAATACAATATATTGTGAGACAATCTAGGTTATATATGATGCATGTGTGTATGTTAGTTAAAGTATTTTATTAATTATGTATATTCTTTCATGCTGCAACCATCTATAATCCACCACATGTGCTCTGATTCTCTTCTTATCCTTGACATAGGGGTATACATACAATATTTCAAGTAACTTAGGCATAGATATTTGATTTGCATCTAGTCTTTCCAACATGCTTTCTATAGATGCTTCATGAATGCACTTGGATTCTAGACTTTTGATGATCATAATGAATTAAGGCATGTCCTTAAATACAAAAACATCACATAGATCAACACAAACATTCATTAGTTCAACTTCTAGTGGCTAGTAGGTAAAAGTTGGTATGGGCTAATTTGAAATTGAGATTTAAAAGTTTGAGGTTAGATTCATGTCCATGAAAGTGACCTAAGTCAATTTCACACCTATAAATCTAAACCAAGGTGGCAAATGAGAGATATAGGGATTAGAATTAATTATTTAGGATCAGTAATGATAGAGGCAAGTTAAGACAAGGTTGTTCACAAGCTAGATCTCATGTAAGAATGATCAGTTATAAGCTTACTATTATATAAAATATGACCTACTTGAAGTGAGCCCAAAAAACAAGAGAAAAAAGCATGGGAATTTGATTCTAATGATTATAATATTTTAATAAAAAACTTGGTGAATATTACTTAAAAATTTTATTAATACATATATTTTTTATAAAATAATTAAAACAAAAACTCCTTTCACTGACAATCTAAGAATCCTATTAAATCTCTTGTCTTATCCAAATAAAACTTGCCTCTCAAAGTAAAAGCTCTTCCATTTTAAAAGGTGAGACCAAACTTTCTTTGTTTTAAAAAAATGAAGATTTCACATACTGTTTAGGTTGTGTTGACTAGTTGAACTATCCTTGTCAACCTCAAGTGTTAGGAAACCAACTCCTCTTTTGTAAAGAAGCTAAAAGCCTCCCTAAAGTATCAAGGTCACCGAGTCTCAGTATTGCAAGATAGTTTAGTGGTTATGTTTTTGTTGTTTCAACAAAGAGGCTTATTTAAATTCCTAGCTAAATTATTAGGTGGTCAAGTTTCAAGCTCATATTTATGGGTTTTTAATTTCCAAAGAAAGAGCATGAACAAGATTTTAATCTATTCTATGTGCCTTCATTATAACTAGAAATAGATTCATACCAAATGAAATTTGTGTTCCCATTTTCATAAAGATAATATAATACAAATGAACTTGCCAAAATGACTTTTCCTTTACATTTAACAAGCAAGTTGTTGATTTCTTTAAAAAAATTGAAAATAAATTGTAAAAGATTAGAATATACTCCAATCAATTGTAAAAAAGGTAAAGATTAAGAAGGGAAGAGTAAAAGGCATGTGTCATTTTGGAAAATGAACTCATGTTGTAAGATGAAACAAACAAATTGGAACCAATGTCTTCTTAATCTACTATTGCACAATTGACAGATGAGAAGGTGTTATCTCCAAAAGATTGGTCAATCACCAACATCTTAGACCATCATCCACCATTTTCATACACAAAATGAAGCTCAAAACACTAGCAATTAACATGGAATTCATAAGATTTGACATGTATTCTATGAAAATTTGATTTGATACATCCCACAAATACAAGTAGCTTGCCAAGAACACAAGTTAAAATATAAATTTCATTTACAATGATGATAGATTACAACAAAGAAAAAGAGAATTACAAAACTATTAAAAACCTCTTCTTTATGAGCCTCTCCCATTTTATAGACCTTTTTTCCCATCAATTAAAAATTCCATTCAATCCTCTCATATCTTCCTTGGTACCATTTTCAAAATAAAAATCTTTCAAATCTTAAACCTGTCTATTAAAAAATGTCCATATATTCCTTTTAAAAATAAAAATCTCCCTTGATTTCATATGTATACAATGATGATAGATTACAACAAAGAAAAAGAGAATTACAAAACTATTAAAAACCTCTTCTTTATGAGCCTCTCCCATTTTATAGACCTTTTTTCCCATCAATTAAAAATTCCATTCAATCCTCTCATATCTTCCTTGGTACCATTTTCAAAATAAAAATCTTTCAAATCTTAAACCTGCCTATTAAAAAATGTCCATATATTCCTTTTAAAAATAAAAATCTCCCTTGATTTCATATGTATACAATGATGATAGATTACAACAAAGAAAAAGAGAATTACAAAACTATTAAAAACCTCTTCTTTATGAGCCTCTCCCATTTTATAGACCTTTTTTCCCATCAATTAAAAATTCCATTCAATCCTCTCATATCTTCCTTGGTACCATTTTCAAAATAAAAATCTTTCAAATCTTAAACCTATCTATTAAAAAATGTTCATATATTCCTTTTAATAATAAAAACCTTGATTTCATATGTATATTACCTTGTCAAATAAAAAAAAACTCCTTATATTATAAGCACACGTCTTTTCAAATGTACTTATGTCATCAATTTTTAAATATTTCACTTCTCCAAATTATCTCTACATGCCTATATTTTAATATCTTGGAGAGCAAGCAAATATATTTTATCATTATTTATGCATGTCCTTTTTTGTGACAAAATATTTTACTAGCATCTAGTCAAATCAATGTGGCTTGTGGAGGAAGCTAATATATTTTATCATTATTTATGCATGTCCTTTTTGTGTCCAAATCTTTAACTACACACCTATTCAAATCAACATGATGTGTGGAGGAAGGTAATATATTTTATTACTTGTCCTAACAAAGACTAGCCTTGCCCCACACACCTCCTTCTACATATGCTAATGCCTTAATCAAGGCTAGGCACTCATATCTTATTTCCAATATACACCCTTAATTTAAGTGCCTACCTCCTATTCACGAGGAAGGTACTTAGTTGATAGGCTTTTATATGTGAACATTATAGTGCTCGGAATTGTCTCATGCCGACAAATTTTCTAAGGTCATCGGTTGTTTCTATGGACGTATTCCTTGAAACTCCTATAGTTGCAAGTGGTAGTATATTTTATTGCTGACAACGACTAACCTTACCCCACACACCTCCTTTTACATAGGCTAATACCTTGACTTCGGCTATGCGCTTCTCCAACGTTTTCCTTGCATGAGCGTCAACATCTGGCCTACCACTGGAAAAAAAAGTTAGTGGGGAATACCTAACAGGCGGTGGGCGGAAGAGATGGCTACTTTCTCTGTTTCTTTGGCGGCCATTGACTTAAATGGGCAGTTTTGCTCAAAACTTCAATAGACATTTTGGCCTGCACGAAAGAGCATTCCCAGTTTAGCTCAATACTTCAACAGACTTTTTGCTCTGCACTTAAAAGCATTCCAGTCTGCACAACACAGGAAGATTGTTAGGGCAGCAAGAATGAGGTAGTTATTCCTCGACAGCTGTTGATTTTGTGCAAATTTAAATTGAAATCTGTTTCGTTTACTTAACAAGCTTCTGTGTGTATGTTTTTCCATCGATGATGTTTTGGATTCTAAACAACTGCTGTCTGTTTTTTCTTAATGGAGATCATCCACAAGATTGTTTTTGCTATTTGATACGAGAGCATCCAGCCTTAGCTGAACCTTTTCAGCTGAGAGCCAGCTTGGCTACTGTAGTTGATGTATTGGTTATTTATGTTTGTTGTAAACAGTTGGTACATTGTGATTAACATGTTGACACTTTAGTGGAAGGGTCCCCCAACTTAAAGTGCTGGAATGTTGATTACAACGTGCTGGTGGTTTAAGCTCTTCGAATTGTTTGTGTAAAATTTAAATTTTTATATAAACAGTCCATATACATGGCTTTTTAGTTCTTTCTATCAGATCAGATCACATTAGATGACCATTTTTCATTATTTTGATAATAGATTTCGGATTGATTTAAAATGTTCTGTGGCCATTCTTTCTCATCTTACGGATGAATCATGAAGTATGATAAGGGTTCCAAAAGCTTAGTCAAATAAATCTCTAGACTAAAAATCTTATGTTCATAGCTATTTCATTCTTCCTGAGTTATTTATGTTGATATGAATTGCAGCTATTCTTCAATATCATCCACTTCAACAGTCAAAGATCAATTTTGGCCAACAAAAATAGGACAAACATTTACCACTTTTTGTTGTGGATGAGGTGTAAAATTGCTATTGATTGCTTGACCATTGAAATGGGTGATGTTTAAGTAGAATGGAAAGCTGTTCTTAAATATCATCCACTTCAACAGTCAAAGGTTAATTTTGGCCAATAAATGTTGGACAAATATTTAACACTTTTTATTGTGAATGAGGTGTAAAATTACTATTGATTGTTTGACCATTGAAGTGGATGATATTTAAGTAGAGTGTTGAATTGCAGGCTAGAAGGAAAGATAGCCGTAATCACGGGAGGTGCCAGCGGGATCGGAGAGGCAGCTGTGAAGGTCTTTGTAGAAAACGGCGCCAAGGTGATAATAGCCGACGTGCAAGACACGGCTGGCGAGCGGCTGGCAGCTTCGCTGGCACCACACATTGCCTTTGTCCACTGCGATGTGTCCAAAGAGCCCGATGTTTCCTCCATGGTGGACTACGCCGTGGAGAAGCACGGGCGGCTGGACATAATGTTCAGCAATGCGGGTGTCCTAGGGAAGCTCTTTGCTTCCCTGGTAGACACGACGCCGGAGGACCTGGACCGCGTGCTGGCCGTCAACGTGCGAGGCTCCTACCTCTGCACAAAGCACGCGGCCCGGGTCATGATCCCCAACCGCCGCGGCTGCATTCTCTACACAGCCAGCCTCTCCACAGTCATAGCCATGCCCAAAGGGGCATTCTACACTGCGTCTAAGCATGCGATCGTGGGGATCATGAAATCTGCAGCCGCGGCCTTAGCCCCCTATGGCATCCGAGCCAATTGTGTTTCACCCGCGGGTCTGGCCACCCCCATGGTGGTCGACGCCTACCAGGCCGAAATTCCTGGCTTCGACAAGAAGGCTGTCGAGGATATGTATGAGGCTCGTGTTGAGTTCAAAGGCGTCAAGTTTGAGCCCGAGGACGTTGCCAGGCCTGCTCTTTTTCTTTGTAGCGAAGACGCCCGCTATATCAGCGGCCATAACTTGGTGATTGATGGAGCTTTCACAGCTTCCAAGAGATTCTCCACTACTAATTCTATGGATTCCTCGAAGAACCTTGCTCACCAAGCTAATGAAGAGGTGAGTAATGGTACAGTCCAAGGCGAATAATCATGTGGATTTTATTTAAGCTTTCTGAAATTGGTGGATAACAATACGTGACTAATGGTTAACCTTTATGGGTGTCGCTTAATGTATGTTCTTTCTGAGGCAGAATTTGACATCACTTTCATTGTGGGGTTATATTAGTATTGTGGGGTTATATTAGTAAAAGTATTTAAAGGTGTTATCAAAGAGTTCATATTTATATTTTTTGGTCAAGTACTCTATATTTATATTTTTAAGTCATTTTCAACAATGTTAATGTTAATGTGACTCTTTTCAAGAATTTCACAAATTTGATAATTTATCATATTTTTGATGATTTTAAAAGAAAGAAAAAAGTTTGAAGGTATTTTTAACTTATTAACATTGCTCATGATTTCCAAATAAATTCAATAGTGAAAGAAGAAGGGTTGACCATAAGAATGAATAATTTATAATTTATGTTTAAGGCAATGTATCTTTCCAATGACACTATAATGTTTTTAGGATACGTTACATAATAAGCAACATTAAAAATGCATTATTCTTAAAAAATAAAAGGAATTCTTAAACCAGAGAAGTGAAGAAAAATTATGGCTAACAGATAGCAAGTTGCAAGTAGAGAAAAGATGGAGAGCAAGAAGCCATTATGGCCACTCCTATTCTCATCAATGCAGAGCACAATTTGTGCCTTAAGTATAAGAAACACCCATTTAAGGCCATGGAGGTGGGCCTATAGGGAGCATTCTCATTCATTTTAGTAGATGTCCTATACATAGAAGACATGAGGAAGTACATTCATATTCCATTTGTGAGAACCAAGTGTTGGATTTACGACAAACAACTGAGAAGGGGGGGGTGAATCAGTTGTCACAAAACTTTCTTTGTTTTTAACACTGAAATCCTTCTTGTGTTTCAACAGTATAAAATAAATTAATCATGGAAGCACAATACAATAATTCAATTGATCTAATTCGCAAGATCCACTTCAACCTTTGGTCTATTATCTTCCCTTTGAATGCCATCTATCTAACCGAGCTTTCAAGTTGAATCGGTGTATCCACCCCCAAATTCACCAATCCTTCAACAACCACTCAAACTACAATCCTAGACCTTCCTGCCATTCATGCCAATTTGCAAAGAAAACCAAAATTTTCTTCTAAATAAACAAATGAGGAATGAGAAATGATGAAACCACTCAAATCTCATCCGAGCCCATTCAAACCCATGAAGAATCTAGAAAGCCATCCCATCTCCTTTCATCGAGTTAACTAACCATTATTGCCTGCATGCCATGAAAACACTATCCAACTCTGACTTACTGATCAAGTGTGTCTAGCAATCATCGATAATAGCAATATCCATTTGATAAGACACTTTGCCAACGCTTAACCCTTGTGAACTCCAATTGACTATATGATGGTATTTAGTCCTTCCACTGTGGCATTCTATCTTCTGACTTGGCCAAACCCTAGACTTTCCACACCTTTTTGTGTTGGAAAGTCGCCCGCCCTTCCTCCCATGAATTCCTTTTAATTTTTAAAAATGTATTCATTTATAATTTACTTTTAAGGCAATGTATCTTTCCAATGATCCCATAATTTTCTTAGAATACATTATGTAATAAGAAACATTAAAAATGCATTATTCTTAAAAATTAAAAGGAATTCTCAAACTAGAGAAGTGAAGACAAATTCTAGTTGATATGAATTGCAGCTATTCTTAAATATCATCCACTTCAATAGTCAAAGATCAATTTTGGCCAACAAAAACAGGGCAAACATTTACCACTTTTTGTTGTGGATGAGGTGTAAAATTGCTATTGATTGTTTGACCATTGAAATGGGTGATGTTTAAGTAGAATGGAAAGCCGTTCTTAAATATCATCCACTTCAACGGTCAAAGGTTAATTTTGGTCAATAAATGTAGGACAAATATTTAACACTTTTTATTGTGAATGAGGTGTAAAATTACTGCTGATTGTTTGACCATTGAAGTGGATGATATTTAAGTAGAGTGCTGAATTGCAGGCTAGAAGGAAAGATAGCCGTAATCACGGGAGGTACCAGCGGGATCGGATAGGCAGCCGTGAAGGTCTTCGTAGAAAATGGCGCCAAAGTGATAATAGCCAATGTGCAAGACATGGCTGGCGAGCGGCTGGCAGCTTCGCTGGCACCACACGTTGCCTTTGTCCACTGCTACGTGTCCAAAGAGCCAGACGTTTCCTCCGTGGTGGACTACGCCGTGGAGAAGCACGGGCGGCTGGACATAATGTTCAGCAATGCGGATGTCCTAGGGAAGCTCTTCGCTTCCCTGGTGGACACGACACCGGAGGACCTGAACCGCGTGCTGGCAGTCAACGTGCGAGGCTCCTACCTCTGCACGAAGCACGCGGCCCGGATCATGATCCCCAACCGCCGCGGCTGCATTCTCTACACAGCCAGCCTCTCCACAGTCATAGCCATGCCCAAAGGGGCATCCTACACTGCGTCTAAGCATGCGATCGTGGGGATCATGAAATCCGCAGCCGCAGCCTTGGCCCCCTATGGCATCCGAGCCAATTGTGTTTCACCCACGGGTTTGGCCACCCCCATGGTGATCAGCGCCTACCAGGCCGAAATTCCAGGCTTCGACAAGAAGGCTGTCGAAGATATGTATGAGGCTGTTTTTGAGTTCAAAGGCGTCAAGTTTGAGCCCGAGGACGTTGCCAGGCCTGCTCTTTTTCTTTGTAGCGAAGACGCCCGCTATATCAGCGGCCATAACTTGGTGATTGATGGAGGTTTCACAGCTTCCAAGAGATTCTCCACTGCTAATTCTATGAATTCCTCTAAGAACTTTGAAAAACTTGCTCACCAAGCTAATCATGAGGTGAGTAATGGTACAGTCCAAGCCGAATAATCACGTGGATTGTATTCCTCGTTCTCTAAGCTTTCTGAAAATGATGGATAACAATACATGGCTAATGGTTAACCTTTATGGATGTCGCTTAATGTATGTTGTTTCTGAGGCAGAATTTGACATCACTTTCATGGTGGGGTTATACCTTTAAAAGTATCTAAAGGTGTTATCAAATAGTTCATATTTATATTTTTTTAGTCAAGTACTCTATATTTATATTTTTTAGTCATTTTCAATAATGTTAATATGATTAATTTTCAAGAATTTCACAAATATGATAATTTACCATATTTTGGATGATTTCAAAAGAAAGAAGCAAGTTTGAAGGTATTTTAACTTATTAACATTGTTCATGATTTCCAAATAAATTGAATAGTGAAAGAAGAAGGGTTAACCATAAGAATGAATAATTTATAATTTATGTTTAAGGCAATGTATCTTTCCAATGACACTATAATGTTTTTGGGATACATTACGTAATAAGCAACATTAAAAATGCATTATTCTTAAAAAATAAAAGAAATTCTTAAACTAGAGAAGTGAAGAAAAATTATGGCTAACAGAAAGCAAGTTGCAAGTAAAGAAAAGAAGCGGAGCAAGAAGACATTATGGCCACCCCTATTCTCATCGATGCCAAGCACAATTTGTGCCCTAAGTATAAGAAATACTCATTTAAGGCCATGCAGGTGGGTCTATAGGGAGCATTCTCATTCATTCCAGTAGATGTCCTATACGTAGAAGATGTGAGGAAGTACATTCATAATCCACTCACTGAGATAGATAATATGACCTTGAGCCACTCTATGGGACATTATTAAAACTAGGGAAAAAAGAAAATCTACCACAATATCAATAAGTTTCTAATTTGAAGTTGGATGTGTGAAAATATTTCATTGACTTTACAACAGAGCATGCCTGGCTGTGAATAATCCTTAGTCATATCCATGATGACTATATGTACATAGACAAACCCTATAGAATTGCCAAGGATGCACTACATGTTGTGATAGGGTTATACAATAGAGGAGATTTGTCATCAAAGAAGAGCATCAACAATGCAAAGGTCACTCAGTTAACTGACACCAAGACAAATGGGTGAAACCTAGCGGTATCAAAAATCACAAATCTTGCCATACAATATGCAATCTTAGGGATAGTGCACGAAAATCTACTACACCAACCGAGAGGGATTTGCAACTGGCACCACCATCTTCACTACCCATCAGATGGTTGTCCATGGAAAATAAATAGATTTGTGCGAAGAGGGATCAACTACTAAAATATCCAATGCACAAAGAACACCAACAACTAAACATTTTAGTATGGTTCACTCATTATCTACCTTGGATTTTAATTCATGAATAGATTGCCTAATTTTGTTGGTAAAGTATGGAGCCAAGACTTCATGATTATCACACAAGTTAATGAATATGTAAAGTATTTCAAAGACAACACTTAGGATATACAAAAGTTTTTTTGGGGGTTTTCCAATCATTTTAAAAAGATAGGCAAGGAAGGGATAGAGTATCATTTAAAATAGTTAGGAAATATGGAGATCAAATAAATTTTGCGATCGACAAAGATCATGTGTTTATAGAAGCAATAGAGCGACCTCATGAATACCCCTGCTTCTATATGAAATAGATGATATTATAGATGTAATTTAAGAAAATATGTAGGCACTGGTAGCTCACCCCATATACCCAAAGGAGGAAAGGTTTATAACCTACAAGGAGATGACTAATAAATAGAGAAAGAGGAGTGCTGAAGGGAAATTTGAGAAGAAAAAGGGAAAATTTCATGAAACCTCAAGTTTGCAGCAAGACCCTACAACACCATAGGTCACATTACTTCCAAATTCCCTCGCCACTGAAGAAGGAAAGCCATCATAAGAAAATTTGTGATTTTTGATACTATCAGGTTTCACCCATATATCATGGTGTCAGTTAACTAAGTGACCTTGACATTGTTAATGTTCTTCTTTGATGGAAAATCTCCTGTATTGTATAACCCTGTCACTACATATAGTGCATACTTGGTAATTCTATAGGGTTTGTCTAGGTACACATAGTCATCATGGATATGACTAAGGATTATTCACACCTAGACATGCTCTGTTGTAAAGTCAAGGAAATATTTTCACACATCCAACTTCAAATTAGAAATTTGTTGATATTGTGGTAGATATTCTTCTTGCCATAGTTTTAATAATGTCTTGTGGAGTGGCTCAAAGGTCATATTATCTATCCCGGTGAGTGGAATATGAATGTACTTTATCATGTCTTCTACATATAGGACGTCTATTGGAATGAATGAGAATTCTCCCTATAGACCCACCTCCATGGCCTTAAATGGGTGTTTCTTATACTTAGGGAAGGGATTGTGCTCTACATCGATGAGAATAGGAATGGCCATAATGTCTTATTTCTCTACTTCTTTTCTCTACTTGCAACTTGCTTTTTGTCAACTAGAATTTGTATTCACTTCTCTAGTTTAAGAATTCCTTTTAATTTTTAAGAATAATGCATTTTTAATGTTTCTTATTACGTAGTGTATTCTAAGAAAATTATGGGATCATTGGAAAGATACATTGCCTTAAAAGTAAATTATAAATGAATATATTTTTAAAAATTAAAAGGAATTCATGGGAGGTGTTGTTATGTGGAGTCTAATCAGACTCAAAGGTTACATTTTCCCCACTTTTATCGGCGCGGTTTTCCCCAAATTCCTACGGGGTCAAGGGGCAGCACCCCTGGCGCGTTCCCTATCGCGATACAGGGCGAGGTTGAGGGGCAGCACCCTTGCGGGGGCTCGGGGGCAACGCCTTCAAAACCTCACATGGTTTATTATTATTTTATAAAGGCACCGGGAGTTATTTTTCATTGACCGACATAAGAAAACCCTATTTTTGTAACCGACAAAAAGCTTGATAAAAGTGGCTAAGGGTTAGGGTTTTGATATTGTATTGTAGCATTTTTGCAGTGGTATTGAGTTACAGGGATTGCTGATTGTAATCGGTTTGATTTACTGGATAATAATATTGGACTCTCTGTTTAGTGGATGTAGCCCAAGTTTGGGTGAACCACATTAAAACTTGTCTCTCGTTGTTATTAATTCTGTGTATTTCCATTTCTCTGTTTAATCTTTATTTGCATTTAATTGATATCTTCTACCAGCTAACCTTAACAAGTGGTATCAGAGCGGGTTGTGTTCGATTATTGTCTGCAGAAAAGTCTCACGATCGAATGGGAGCAATGGCGGATGAGGGTAAATTGAAGGTTGATAAATTCAATGGGCAGAACTATCAGTTATGGAAGATGCAGATGGAGGATTACCTCTATCAAAAAGATTTATGGATGCCGTTGGAAGGAGTATCCAAGAAACCGGCAACAATGTCTGATGAGGATTGGAATCTTCTTGACAGAAAGGCATTAGGAACCATTCGGTGGTGCCTGGCACCATCGGTGACATTCAATATAATGGGAGTGAAGACAACAGATGGTCTGATGAAAGCTTTGGCTAAATTGTATGAAAAACCCTCAGCCTCAAATAAGGTATTTCTCATGAAGCGTTTGTTTAATTTGAAAATGGTTGAAGGTGGATCTGTGATAGGTCATTTAAATGAATTTAATACGATTGTCAGTCAATTGACTTCTATAAATGTAAAATTTGATGAAGAAGTTAGAGCTCTCTTGATATTATGTTCATTGCCTGAAAGATGGGATAGTTTGGTAATGGCAGTTAGTAACTCTGTTTCTGGTTCAAATATCCTGAGATTTGATGATGTTGTTGGTGTTATTCTGAGTGAGAAAATTTGTAAGAAAAGCTCAGGTGGATCCACATCAGGCAGTGTTTTGAATGCAGAAAGCAAGGGCAGATCAAAGGAGAGAGGAAAAGGTTCTGGAGGTCATGGGAAGTCACGAGGAAAATCAAAAGACAAAAGATCCCAAACCAGAGGATAGAAGGATTGCTGGTACTGTGGGAAACCAGGTCATCTAAAGAAAGATTGCTAGTCTCAGAAAAATAAAGAAGGAGACAAACAAGAAGGTAATAAGGAAGCAAATTTGGTAAGTAATAAATCTGAAGATGACACTTTGATTTTTTCCCTAGATAATGCTGATGATTCATGGGTTTTAGATTCAGGGGTCTCATTTCATGCTACACCCCATAGAAGTTATTTTCTTGATTATGTCCAAGGGGATTTTGGGTTGGTTTATTTGGGAGATAACGAACCCTGTCAGATTGTTGGAAAGGGAAGAATCAAGATTAAGTTGCAGAATGGGAATCATTGGCTACTACAAGAGGTAAGGCACGTTCCAAGGCTCAGTAAGAATTTAATTTCAGCAGGGCAGCTAGCTGAATAAGGTTGTATTGTTACATTTACTGATAAAAATTAGAAGGTTTCAAAAGGTGCCTTAGTAGTAGCAAAAGGTGTGAAAGTATGCACCTTATATCTTTGTACAAGTCATACTATTCCTTCTACTTTAGCTTTTGCAGAGAAAAAACAAACAGGTTCAGGAACAGTTGCTGCAGGTTCGTAGGAAGAGACTGAAATAGTTGTTGTAGGTTCTGAGACAATGCTGTGGCATAACAGACTTGGGCATATGAGTGAAAAAGGTATGAAGGTACTTCATTCTAAGAAAGTTTTACCAGGTCTGAAATGTATTAATATGGATTTCTGTGAAAGTTGTGTGTATGGAAAATAAAAGAGAGTCAGTTTTCTCAGAGATGGGAGGCAAAAGAAAAATGAAAAGTTGGGGCTTGTGCATACAAATGTATGGGGACCAGCTTAGGTATCTTCTCTTGATGGCTCTCAATATTATGTTACATTCATAGATGATGCAACTAGGAAGGTCTGAATTTATTTCCTTAGACAAAAATCTGATGTATTTGAAACATTTAAGAAATGGAGAAGCTTGGTTGAGAATGAGATAGGTAAAAGATTAAAATGTCTCAGATCTGATAACAGTGGTGAGTATTGCAGCAAAGAATTTGAGGATTATTGTTCCTTTAATAGAATTCGTAGGCAGAAAACGGTTCCAGGGACTCCACAGGAAAATGGAGTGGCTGAACACATGAATAGGACAATAATGGAGCGTGCAAGGACCATGAGATTGCATGTTGGGCTGCCTTTAAACATGTGGGTAGAGGCTGTCAACACTACTGTATATTTAATTAATAGAGGTCCTTTAGTTCCTTTGGGCTGTGGTATTCCAGAGGAAGCATGGACAAGTAAAAAGGTGAGTTATTCTTTTCTCAAAACTTTCAGATGTGAAGCATTTGCACATGTAGATTCTGAAAATAGAACCAAGCTGGATGCAAAATCAAAAAAATGTACTTTTGTTGGATATGGCATTGATGAATTTGGTTATAGGCTTTGGGATTTTGAAAATCAAAAAATTGTGAGAAGCAGGGATGTCATATTCAATGAGAAGGTGTTGTACAAAGATTAGTTGCAATAGCATGAGAAGAAAGCAAAAGATTATGTGGTGCTGGATGATACTTCAAATAGTGATGTTCCAATGGTTCCTCATGCTCCGCAATAGCAACCAGAAATACCACAAAATCTAGTGAATGTTAGACGGTCAACAAGGCTAAGTAGACCTCCTGAAAGGTTTTCTCACTCTTTGTATTCTATTTTGTTAATAGATGCTGGTGAACCTGAAGGGTATGATGAAGTTATGCAGGTGGATACAAAGGTTCAGTGGGAGCTTGCTATGAAAGAAGAAATGGACTCCTTGCTGAAAAATCAGACTTGGGAATTATGTAAGTTACCTGCAGGTGAAAAGGTTTTACCAAACAAATGGGTTTACTAGTTGAAAGAGGAAGATGGAGGTAAGAAAATATTTAAGGCTAGGTTAGTTGTAAAAGGATTTGCATAGAAAAAGGGCATTGATTTTGATGAGATATTTTCTCCGGTTGTCAAGATGACTTCTATTCATACTGTTTTCAGTATTGTGGCTGCTGAAGATTTTCTTTTGGAATAGCTAGATGTGAAAACTGCCTTTCTCCATGGTAATTTGGAGGAGGAGATATACATGGAACAGCCCCATGGATTTGAGGTCAAAGGTAAGGAGAAACAGGTGTGCAGGTTGAAGAAGAGTTTGTATGGCCTGAAACAAGCACCTCGGCAATGGTATTTGAAATTTGATAGTTTTATGGCTGAGCAAGGCTACAGTAGGTGTAATTCTGACCATTGTGTTTATTTTAAGAGGTTGGATAATGACAACTACACTATTTTATGTTTATATGTTGATGACATGCTTGTCGTTGGGTCTAACATGGATCACATAAGAGAGTTAAAACAGCAGTTAGCACAGTCATTTGATATGAAGGATTTGGGGGCAGCAAAACAAATCCTTGGTATGAAAATTTGTAGAGATAGGAAGAACAAAAAATTGACTCTATCTCAGGTTACTTATGTTGAAAAGGTGTTGCAGAGATTCCATATGGAGAATGCAAAAGCTGTCAGTACACCTTTGCCTAGTCATTTGAAATTGACTAAGGAGATGTGTCCTAAGACACAAGAGGAGGAAGAGAAAATGTCTAAGGTACCATATGCTTCAGCTGTAGCAAGTTTGATGTATGCCATGGTATGCACAAGACAGGATATTGCACATGTTGTAGGAGTCGTCAGTAGGTATATGAGTAATCCTGGATTGGAGCATTGGAATGCGATAAAATGGATTCCCAGATATTTGAGAGGTACATCCAATAAATATTTACGTTTTGGGGGCTCTAATGCTGATTTAGCAGGTTATGTAGACTCAGATTTGGTAGGAGATATTGATACCAGGCGGAGTACTACAAGTTATGTCTTTACTGTAGGTGGAACAACGGTGAGTTGGATTTCCAAGTTGCAAAAGGTGTTTGCTTTATCCACCACAGATGCAGAATATGTAGCTGCAACAGAGGCAAGCAAGGAGATGATATGGCTGCAATCTTTCATGGAAGAATTGGGTAGACAACAAGTTAATTATTATTTGTATATAGACAGCTAGAGTGCCATACATCTTGCAAATAATTCTGCCTTGCATTCAAAGACCAAACACATACAGTTGAGGTATCACTTCATTCGATCAATGTTGGATGATGGACAATTATAGTTGGAAAAGATACATACAGATGATAATCCAGCAGATATGTTTACAAAGGCAGTGACAAGGGAGAAGCTGAGCTCCTCTTCAGGTTGGTCTTCTCGACTGAAAACAAAAAAAATAGAACAACAGAGTCCAGGGTGCTTATTTCGAGTGGGAGCTACAGGGTCAGTGGTGTTATGATCAGTCTCCAAGTGGGAGATGATATGGTGTGGAGTCTGATCAGTCTCCAAGTGGGAGATTGTTGTTATATGGAGCCTAATCAGACTCGGAGGTTACATTTTCCCCACTTTTATCGGCGCAGTTTTCCCCAAATTCCTACGGGGTCAAGGGGCAGCGCCCCCAAGATGAGGTCAAGGAGCAGCACCCCTGGCGGGGTCCCTGTCGCGATATAGGGGAAGGTCGAGGGGCAGCGCCCCCAAAACCTCACACGGTTTTTTATTATTTTATAAAGGCACCGGGAGTTATTTTTCATTGACCAACATAAGAAAACCCTATTTTTGTAACTGACAAAAAGATTGATAAAAGCGGCTAAGGGTTAGGGTTTTGATATTGTATTGTAGCATTTTTCCAATGGTATTGAGTTGTAGGGATTGCTGATTGTAATCAGTTTGATTTACTGGATAATAATATTGGACTCTCTGTTTGGTGGATGTAGCCTGAGTTTGGGTGAACCACGTTAAAACTTGTCTCTCGCTGTTATTAATTCTGTGTATTTCCATTTCTCTGTTTAATCTTTATTTGCATTTAATTGATATCTTCTGCTAGCTAACCCTAACAGGAGGAAGGGTGGGCGACTTTCCCACACAAAAGGGTGTGGAAAGTCTAGGGTTTGGCCAAGTCAGAAGATAGAATGCCATGGTGGAAGGACTAAATACCATCCTATAGTCAATTGGAGTTCACAAGGGTTAAGCATTAGCAAAGTGTCTTATCAAATGGATATTTCTATTATCGATGATTGCTAGACACGTGTGATCAATAAGTCAGAGCTGGATAGTGTTTTCATGGCATGCAGGCAATAATGGTTAGTTAACTCGATGAAGGAGATGGGATGGATTTCTAGATTTTTCATGGGTTTGAAGGGGCTAGGATGAGATTTGAGTGGTTTCATCATTTCTCAATCCTCATTTGTTTATTCAGAAGAAAATTTTGGTTTTCTCTACAAATTGGCATCAATGGCAGGAAGGTCTAGGATTGTAGTTTGAGTGGCTATTGAAGGATTGGTGAATTTGGGGGTGGGTACACCAATTCAAATTGAAAGCTTGGTTAGACAGATGGCATTCAAAGGGAAGATAATAGACCAAAGGTTGAAGTGGATCTTGCAAATTAATGACGGCTTAACGGTGGTTGCAGTGAAGGTAATTCTTGGTAGAGGATTCTTGGAGGAAGGAGAATTTTACAGGGTCGATTCTAGCATTGTTTCTCGGTTCTTTGCAGCTATTTTAGATTTCGACACTCCCAAGGATGTTTCAGAGCAATTGGTAAGAAAGCTTTTTAAAGCTAAGTTAATCATTGGTTTGAAGGATGTCATCGGTGTAGCTTCGTCAGGGCTGCGAATACCTCGACTAAGTGATCTCCCTTATTTGAAGGATCTCGATGAAGTCATAAAGGTGTTTCCTTTCCTACTTGACCTCAAAGGATTGTCTCTTCTCGAGCATAGAGGAAGGTAGAGGTCAGTGTGAAATTCCTCAAGAAATTGCTACATTTGGAGTCGGTGGGGGGATAGTTTGAATGGGTTCCCAAATCTCAAACCTTCGCCTATAATTTGGGCTTCATGTGATGCTGGGTTGTGGGTATTCTCTAGTATTCTCTAATATTCTGGTAGGCTTCTTGCTTGTTTTTTGATGTAAATCTTTGTAAAGTTGGGAATGTTATCTCTTTTTGTCAGCTGAAGTTTGGATTGATTCCCATAGTTTTTAGTTTCAGGGGTGGGTTAGGGTAGGCACTGTGTGGCCGATTTCTATATGTTTTTCTTTTTAGGCCCTGCGTGGCTGGTTCTCTTCTCTTTGGACCCTATGAGGCCAGTTTAAGAATTGCAGCTATTCTTAAATATCATCCACTTCAACAGTCAAAGATCAATTTTGGCCAATAAAAATAGGACAAATATTTACCACTTTTTGTTGTGGACGAGGTGTAAAATTGCTATTGATTGTTTGACCATTGAAATGAATGATGTTTAAGTAGAATGGATAGTTGTTCTTAAATATCATCCACTTCAACTGTCAAAGGTTAATTTTGGCCAATAAAAATAGGACAAATATTTAACATTTTTTTATTGTGAATGAGGTGTAAAATTACTATTGATTGTTTGACCATTGAAATGGACGATATTTAAGTAGAGTGTTGAATTGCAGGCTAGAAGGAAAGATAGCCGTAATCACGGGAGGTGCCAGCAGGATTGGAGAGGCAGCCGTGAAGGTCTTTGTAGAAAATGGCACCAAGGTGATAATAGCCGACGTGCAAGACGCGGTTGGTGAGCGGCTGGCAGCTTCGCTGGCACCACATGTTGCCTTCGTCCACTACGACGTGTCCAAAGAGCCTGACATTTCCTCAGTGGTGGACTACGCCATGGAGAAGCACGGCCGGCTGGACATAATGTTCAGCAATGCGGGTGTCCTAGGGAATCTTTTCGCTTCCCTGGTGGACACGACGCTGGAGGACCTGGACCGCGTGCTGGCCATCAATGTGCGAGGCTCCTACCTCTGCACGAAGCACGCAGCCCGGGTCATGATCCCCAATCACCGTGGCTGCATTCTCTACACACCCAGCCTCTCCACAGCCATAGCCATGCCCAAAGGGGCATTCTACACTGCGTCTAAGCATGCGATCATGGGGATCATGAAATCAGTAGCTGCAGCCTTGGCCCCCTATGGCATCCGAGCCAATTGTGTTTCACCCGGGGGTTTGGCCACCCCCATCGTGGTCGACGCCTACTAGGCCGAAATTCCTGGCTTCGACAAGAAGGCTATCGAGGATATGTATGAGGCTCATTTTGAGTTCAAAGGCCTCAAGTTTGAGCCCGAGGACGTTGCCAGGCCTGCTCTTTTTCTTTGTAGCGAAGACGCCTACTATATCAGCGGCCATAACTTGGTGATTGATGGAGCTTTCACAGCTTCCAAGAGATTCTCCACTGCTAATTCTATGAATTCCTCTAAGAACTTTGAAAACCTTGCTCACCAAGCTAATCATGAGGTGAGTAATGGTACAGTCCAAGTTGAATAATCATGTGGATTGTATTCCTCATTCTCTAAGCTTTCTAAAAATGATGGATAACAATACGTGGCTAATGGTTAACCTTTATGGGTGTCACTTAATGTATGTTCTTTCTGAGGCAGAATTTGACATCACTTTCATGGTGGGGTTATATTAGTAAAAGTATTTAAAGGTGTTATCAAATAGTCCATATTTATATTTTTTGGTCAAGTATTCTATATTTGTATTTTTAAATCATTTTCAATAATGTTAATGTGACTAGTTTTCAAGAATTTCACAAATATGATAATTTACCATATTTTTAATGATCTTAAAAGAAAGAAGCAAGTTTGATGGTATTTTAACTTATTAACATTGCTCATGATTTCCAAATAAATTCAATAGTGAAAGAAGAAGGGTTAACCATAAGAATGAGTAATTTATAATTTATGTTTAAGGTAATGTATCTTTCCAATGACACTATAATGTTTTTAGGATACATTACATAATAAGCAACATTGAAAATGCATTATTCTTAAAAAATAAAAGGAATTCTTAAACCAGAGAAGTGAAGAAAAATTATGGCTAACAGAAACCAAGTTGCAAGTAGAGAAAAGATGGAGAGCAAGAAGACATTATGGCCACTCCTATTCTCATCAATGCAGAGCACAATTTGTGCCTTAAGTATAAGAAACACCCATTTAAGGCCATGGAGGTGGGCCTATAGGGAGCATTCTCATTCATTTCAGTAGATGTCCTATACATAGAAGACATGAGGAAGTACATTCATATTCCACTTGTGAGAACCAAGATTGTGGAAAGACTATCAAACACGAGATTACAAGTGAGAACAAACAATTTGTATTAAAAAATAACACCTATAGAAATAGTAGAGGTTGCATACCTAACTCTCCACGAAACAAGGATAGGTGGCGATATTCAAAGCAAGAGAATAGCATAACTACCCTAGGAAATAGAGGCGATGTGTCAAGTCTATTGACACCTATTACGAATGACTCACCAAGTTGAAAATGTCAATTGGCATGTGCTATAAGTTATCTAACTATGATTGAGTTAGTGTTAACTCATGGAGTTATACACCAACACCCCCCTTAAGCATAGCTTAGGTGAGTTTATGAATGATGAGTCCTGGCAGTGCGCCATTTTAGGTACTCATTTACAAATGTATCTCTCAGAAAATGGAGAAAGAAAGAAAACCCTGTGGGAAAAACTTTCTTCCAAAAGAAAGAAAACAAAGAAAAAGGCTTAGATAGCCCCCCCAGAAGATTCCCCCCATAGGAGAGAAAATGATAGAAGGTCTATGAGACCCCCCCATAATACATATCCTTCTGCAATGATGTTAAGTAGTCGATAGAGGATGCAGATGTAGATCCAAGAATGCCAAACAATGTTCCTTCCCTTGGGAAGAAAAGAAACCACTTGAAGATGTAGGATATCTTCCCATGCGAGAAGATGTATGTATGATCTTGAATCATGCTGAAACTAATTTAAGGATGATGGTGCCCATGTCAATGCCTTCGAAGAGTGCTCAGGTGTCCTCATGTCAATGCCATAATCAAATTCGGTGCATGCGCAATAGATGAGGATGATGACGATCTAGAACTATGTGTAGGATAATGTAGAGCATGAATATCTGAAGTGGATAATGTTGATGCACCTTCATCAAAATTGTCATCGAAGAGAACAATGATGTCCTCAATGTGTGCTTCCATGTCAGTAATGCAGGACTCTACAAATAGACAAGTGATTTCAGGCAGAAATGTGTCCCAATCAACAATGTTAGGAAGACTAATATCCTATTGCAAACAAGCACTGGAAGCTTTTGAAGAAGCGACTCTGGAATCTATTGAATTAACAGTAGGAGTGATGACTTATGCTATGTCACTTGGAACATTCTGTTTCTGTATCATGATTAGGGATGTGAGTTGTGATCAAAGTAGGATCATGTGGGAATAGAGAAACATTTGAGTCTCCATACATCTCCCAAATTTTGATCCATAATGCATGTGGACAGTCAATATCCATGATGGCATATAAAGCAGCATCTGGTATATGTAAACTGATCAATCCAACAATGTGATAACAATGATTAAACCACTTAGCCTTCTGAGATTGTTTACCAGGTTTAGGGACAAGTCCATACAGATGGGGTATGAGATTATGGATCTTGAGATGTTTTAGGATGCCTTCACACCAGGACTTATAGTTTCCCTTGGTTAGGTTGATTACATAAGAGTGAGTTTCATACCCCATGATTAGAACAAGTTAGTTCATCTAGACAATAGAAATCAACACAATTAGGCAACCCAGATTAGTTAGATCCCTAATAGAACTTTGTGAAGTGGCACTTTATAAGTTGAGTGTGTGATTTTGCTTAATTTCCCCCCTTAAAGTGGCACTTGATAAAGTTAGTGCATTGTGAAAAATTATGATGCAACACTATCCCCCTTAATTATGTGTTTTTTTGAGTGGATTCCCCCCCCCCAAGTTGCGCAATTAATGGAATGAGTGCTTATCATCTCCCTACAAAAGCATGATCAGGCACTTTATAATGATAGTACAATATCAGCTTTGTTGGATAGAGGATGAAAAAAGAACCACCTTTGCAAAAGGAACGACTCAATTTTGAGTGAATTTGCAAAAGTTATGGTCCTTTGAAAATTTTGCATATGCAAAAAAAATACACCTCCAGAAAATAATTTTCCATTGTGTTTGGAAAAAAAATTGCATACAAACAATGAAGGAAAAAAAACTTGTGTGTGAGGGAGAAATTTAAGCCCCCTGTGGTAGAGCGTGACCAAGAGCTTATTTGCCCATTTGACCAAGGGCTTAGCTCTTAAAATTTTGCCACCCCCCCTTTTTGGCTTTTTGCCTTTGATGATGTCATCCCCCCGAGTTTCTTACATCAACATTTGAATACAAATTACAAATGAATAGTGCCACAATATATGACATTAACCTTGACAACCATCACAATAAAAAAGCTTTTTCAAATTACTTTCCCTCCTTCTTGATCGGCGTCGTGGGTGGGGCCCTCAAAGGGCATTTGAATGTGTTGTTGGGTGGTCGATGGGGTGGCCGTTGGGCGCATAAAGTACTGACTATGGCAATGCAGGGTGGTGCGGTGGTGACCACCACGTGTGGTGGTTGACACCCACGTATTCGCTGAGAAAGAGTCCTTTTTGGAATGTGATGCCGCTGGCCTATATGGCTGCTAGACTCCTTTGATGGCTATGGACTTTGTTGAGGATGGCACTGCCTGTGGCATCCCTTGTCGGCCTTTGTGGCCTAGCAAATGCTATCCACCATCGGCCTTGGATGGCCTCTACTAATGTATGCTCCCTTTGGTCTTAAATGGCCACTACGAATGCAAAATATATATGGCCTTTTGGCCACTGCGTATGCAGTAAATGATCAACCTTTTGTGGCCGCTGAGGATTTTCTCTGGTTCGGCCTTTTGAGCCGCTATCGATGCTTTAAAAAATGGCCTGTGTGGCCTATCTCTGGACATCATCTATGAGCTTTCAAATGATTTTGGCCTATGCGACCTGTGTGGCACTTGCAAGCGAGGAACCACACTGCCCTATGTGGGTGTTTGAAGCAATAAGATGCACACAGAAATGTTAAATAGAAAAACAACTGAAACTAAGTAAAAATGCAGACATGCAAACCCGATTCACACAACAAGCAAACAAGATTTGATGTTGACCATAGTGCTCTGATACCATGTGAGAACCAAGATCGTGGAAAGACTATCAAACATGAAATTACAAGTGAGAATGAACAATTTGTATTAACAAATAATAGGTCTAAATAGTAGAGGTTGCATACCTAACTCTCCATGAAACAAGGATAGCATAACTACCCTAGGAAATAGAGGTGATGTGTCAAGTCTATTGACACCTATTACAAACGACTCACAAAGTTGAAAATGTCAATTGGCATGTGCTATAAGTCACCTAACTATGATTGAGTTGGTGTTAACTCATGGAGTTATACACCAACACCACTTATCAAAGATAGATAATATGACCTTGAGCCACTCTATGGGACATTATTAAAATTAGGAAAAGAAGAATATCTACCACAATATCAGTAAATTTCTAATTTGAAGTTGGATGTGTGGAAATATTTCCTTGACTTTACAACAGAGCATGCCTGGGTGTGAATAATCCTTAGTCATATCCATGATGACTATATGTACCTAGACAAACCCTATAGAATTACCAAGGATGCACTACATGTTGTGATAGGGTTATATAATAGAGGAGATTTGTCATCAAAGAAGAGAATCAACAATGCAAAGGTCACTCAATTTACTGACACCATGACAAATGGGTGAAACCTAGCAGTATCAAAAATCACAAATCCTGCCATACAATATGCAACCTTAGGGATAGCGCACAAAATCTACTACACCAATCGAGAGGGATTTGCAATTGGCACCACCATCTTCACTACCTATCAGATGGTTGTCCAAGGAAAATAAATAGATTTGTGCAAAGTGTTAAGGGATCAACTACTAGAAAATATCCAATGCATAAAGAACACCAACAACTACACATTTTATTATGGTTCAGTCATTATCTACCTTGGATTTTACTTCATGAATAGATTTCCTAGTTTTGTTGGTAAAGTATGGAGCCAAGACTTCATGATGATCACACAAGTTAATGAATATGTAAAGCATTTTAAAGACAACACTTAGGATATACTAAAGTTATCTGGGGGCTTTTAAATCATTTTAAAAAGATAGGCAAGGAAGGGATAGAGTATCATATAAAATAGTTAGGAAATATGGAGATCAAATAACTTTTGTGATCAACGAAGATCATGTGTTTATAGAAGCAATAGAGCCCAGGACCTCATGGATACCACTGCTTCGATATGAAAGATGATATAGTTGTACAAGAAAACATGTAGGCACTGATAGCTGACCCCATAGACCCAAAGGAGGAAAGGTTTATAACCTACAAGGAGATGACTGATAAATAGAGAAAGAAGATTGTTGAAGAGAAATTTGAGAAGAAAAAGGGAAAATTACATGAAACCTCAAGTTTGCAGCAAGACCCTACAACACCATAGGTCACAGTACTTCCAAATTCCCCCACCACTGAAGAAGGAAAGCCATAATAAGTAAAATTGTGATTTTTGATACTATTAGGTTTCACCCATCTATCATGGTGTCAGTTAACTAAGTGACCTTTACATTGTTGATTCTCTTCTTTGATGGAAAATCTCCTTTATTGTATAACTTTGTCACCACATGTAGTGCATCCTTGGTAATTCTATAGGGTTTGTCTAGGAACACATATTCATCATGAATATGACTATTATGTCAAAAAATGTCCCCTTGGGGGATTTTCCCTCTTAAGGTTTAGCTCCTGGGTCTTGCAACTGTATTTAGAGCATCTTGCATGTTATTTCTGACTCTCAATGAGAAAACCCTTGGGTCTTGTGACAAATAGGACTCAGGGGGCTGCACTTTAATGATCACTGAGCAAAAATGGCAAGGTGGACTTGGGCGCTAGCACCCTAGTACATCACTATTTTGGGTTTGCCCTAATTTCAAATGTCGGTTTAGTGATTGTTATTTGGGTCTTATGCCGACATCTAAAGTTTAAATTACAAAATTCTTAGTGGGAATCTTTGTAGTTGCATATATAAGCATGATTAGGTCTCGTTTGCAAACTAGATGGACTCTAGATGAAAATTTGATAAGCATTGTGATTTTGTGAAAGTGATTAAAGGCATTCATTGTGTTGTAGAGCAGTTCTTTGTTGTTATTGTATTTGTATTTGCAGATTTGACATCCATCTCCTCATGGCATGAAGAGCATCTTCCTTCCATAAGATCTTCACTACAAGGTGATATCTATTGTGTTTTCAATCATTTATCATTTGGATTTTTGCCTCTATCCTGCCGAGATACACACTCTCATCTGACAACGATGTTTAGAAGACTTGAATGTCTCTCTGGAGCTTGACCAAAGAAAGGCTCTAAACACCACAACCCCCTCCCACACTCCTTGTGATTGCAGGTTATAGGTGTTGCATCTAGACGGAGTGGAGTTTTAGGAATGAGTGGCAGACATTGAGGATTTAGGATCTAAAAAGAAGCGGGACACTAGAGCTTTTCCTAGACTAGGGTGCTAGTCCCCGTGTCCTCCAGAGTTGAATTCTTGGAAACAGAAGTTGCAGTGCAGATCAGTGTCGGAAGGAGATCAGGATTTTGCAAAGAAATTGGTACCTTGGACTTGGGCACTAGTCCTCGTGTCCCTGACTTCTCTGCCTTCCAAACTTTGAAAAATAGTGAGTTAAATATCTTTTTCCCTTATCTCGGTCTGAAAGGATTTGCCATAATTTGATAATTTTCTTACTGATTTACATATTTAGGGTTTTTAAGTATAATTGACATTAAATTGAGATATTGTTTGACAAATCTAAGAGTCCACAGCTTCCCAAGTGATAGCCCAACCTGATAGGTGATTGTTCTTGCTTAGTGGAGATTCCACTTGGTTGATATGCCCTTGGAATGTTTGGTGTGAAAGGAGGATTTTGCATAAACCATTAAAACCCCAATTTCCCCCCTTTTACCTTCCTAAACAATGACTAAGGATTATTCACACCCAGGCATGCTCTGTTGTAAAGTCAAGGAAATATTTCCACACATCCAACTTCAAATTAGAAATTTGTTGATATTGTGGTAGATATTCGTCTTGCCCTAGTTTTAATAATGTCATGTGGAGTGGCTCAAAGGTCATATTATCTATCTTGGTGAGTGGAATATGAATGCACTTCCTCATGTCTTCTACATATAGGACATCTACTAGAATGAATGAGAATTCTCCCTATAGACCCACCTCCATGGCCTTAAATGAGTGTTTTTTATACTTCAGGAAGGGATTGTGCTCTACATCGATGATAATAGGAGTGGCCATAATGTCTTATTTCTCCACTTCTTTTCTTTACTTGCAACTTGCTTTTTGTCAACTAGAATTTGTCTTCACTTCTCTGATTTAAGAATTCATTTTAATTTTTAAGAATAATGCATTTTTAATGTTTCTTATTACGTAATGTATTCTAATAAAATTATGGGATCATTGGAAAAGATGCATTGCCTTAAAAATAAATTATAAATTAGTAATGTATTTTAAAAAATTAAAAGGAATTGGGTATATGCAAAATGATGAGGGACAAAAAAGTCACCACATGAAATACAAGTCATAATGCGAGCATGTTATAACACACTCATGTTTTGCAAAAGAAAAACTCAAAACTCTCTCTCTCTCTCTCTCTCTCTCTCTCTCTCTCTCTCCCTCTCCCTCTCTGATGCATGACTAAACTTGGGGATCTTATCAGACAACATAGTTAAGAAACAAATTCAAACAACAATAAAAACACCATGCTACAAAAATGATTTTATTATTATCAGCAATAGAATGATTAAAGGAGTACAAAATGTCATTACATAGTCATCAGATACATCAATCTTCATTTATGGAGATTTCTCCAACATATCTCTCCTCCAAGAGATCAAACTAGATAGAATTAGTTCACCAATCAATTCACCATCGAATCCCCAAACATAAAATCCTCCCAGACCAAACCCCCAATCTGGTCGTAGCAATCGTATTTATGACTCTTCACTCAAAACAATTCAACTACCCCAAATTGTTATACAATTGATCAAAACTATCAGAGCAGAACAAACTTCCCACCGCCATTACATATTCATTAGTTTAGACCTCTTTGACTCTAGGAAATCACTGGCTAAAATACTCTTTTAAGCAACCATAGAGCCTTCTATCGGCGAAACCAAAATTTGCGAAACTCTCCACGTTATTGGCAATTGTCTAATTTTTTGAACTTGAGAAATAAATGGCTATCGACAAACTATCAGTTTTTTGAACCTTCATTATAAAGGATTATCGACAAAAGTCCACTTTCTTGAACTTGTCAGTGAATTGACCTATTCTTGAACCTTTCTTTTGAATCACTATTTGGCAAAATACATTTTCCACAAACTTGGGAACACCCCTTTGTTATTGAAAAAATAAAGATTTTATGAAGTTAGCCACTTGCTCAAGTTATCAAAAAAATATGACTTTCACAAACCTTGGGGTCCCTTAAGCATGAATCAACACATGAGTAGAAACAACACGAACATACAACACCAGAATTTGTTGACGTGGAAAACCCATTTAAGAGAAAAACCATGGTGGGGGTTAACCCACAAAAATGTGTACCCTGTTAAAAGTACTTAAGAAAATAGAAGGCACATGCCTTCGGGCGCACTGCCCAGAGCTCACTGCTCAAAAGGAGGCTCACTGCCTATAAGAAATTATGATTTACACAGAGATAATGAACTGAGAAATAGCATCTACATTCATTCCTGATTCAGTCCCTTTAAAGGCTCACAGAAACTTTCACTTCTATCTTTAAATTCTTCTTCACTGACTCTTCACTCTATACTCCTTTCACTCCTCTTCTTCTCTGCTTTGCTTTAGATCCTTTCTTCAGATTTAATTCATTTTGTACAAGGATCATTTTCAACAACTCTTCAACAAGTATTTATACACTTTATCAACCTTGGAATGATCAACAAGGTCGTCTAAACTTAACGTGGATCATTACACTGTCAGCCAAACACAACTAAGACTTGAATATTCCTCTACACATATGCCATGCTTCATAAAATGCTCTTAGATCATCCGCAACATGCTAGGAACATCCGGTTGGCCAGGAACTGGGAAGAATAGCAACCTCAAAGAAGAAATCTTCAACAACAAGCTCAAACTTCAATGCGGACCTCCAACATAGTAGCCACATGATCCAGAGACCTCCACAAGCACATTGAATTCACCAATATCATCCACTCTATATCAAATTACCAGAATCATTTGTATCTTCCTCCGGAACCTCAAGAACACTGTCTGCCATGACTGTCAAACTAGAAAGATAGCTTGCGGACCTCCAAACCATGAACCACTAGAGTTGATGATACACACTAACTTCCCAAACATGCCTTCAGATCCACATACCATAATATTTCACTGCAGAGCAATCCGGATCAACTTACTATCAATCTGTCTCTTTTGAACATAGCAAAATCTAGTTCTACTTAGAAGGCCATAACTTCTTCAAATATTCATGTGGATTTCTCAATTATTAACTGGAACAACCTCTGACAATCCTCTACATAGCCATATGGTCCGCGTACATTGAGTCTTCATTAATTTTCTCAATATCCTCAACATTCCAATCTCCTGAATAGGCAACAAAATGAGGCATAGTTAACACCAATGACAACAAGAATATGTTGACATCAATGACAACACTGCCTAGGATCATATTTGCAACAATCTCCCCCTTTGTCATTGATGGCAACATATGATGTGAAAAACTGATTCAACCATCATGACAAGAACTTCTCCCCCTAACTTCTGCAACCACTTTCTTCATTGCTCCCCCTTTGACATCAATGGAAAAGGGCACATATTTGCAATCTTTACTCCCCCTTTTTATTTCAGACTGATCTCAAAAATTTGCATACTGACTACTCCTTAGAGTAGTATTTTCTCAACATCAATCTAGATCTCAAGATATGACTGAGAATTCCATTAGACTGATGCACATAGGTGCATCTTAGTTCTGATTAGGAGGGGTAATACCCCCTAACTTCTCTCTGAGATACTCAAAAGTATCCTTGGGAAGAGGCTTAGTGAAGATATCTGCAATCTAATCTTTGGAAGACACAAACTCCAACTTGACTTCATTCTCATTTACCTTCTCTCTCAAGAAATGAAACTTGATATATATATATATGTTTTGTCTTTGAATGCAACACCGGATTCTTTGAGATGTGTATTGCACTAGAATTATCACAAAAGATTGTGACTGGCTCCTCAAACACATTTTTGATGTCCTTCAACATTTTCTTCATCCACAGAACCTGAGTACAAATATTTTCTACTATTATATACTCTGCCTCTATAGTAGACAGAGATATTGCCTCTTACTTTTTTCTCATCCAAGAGACCAATCTTTTTCCCAAGAAGAATGCACCACCACTAATACTTTTTCTGTCATCCACATCTCCTGCCCAATCAACATCTATATATGCATGAAGAGTGAAGTCATTATCGTTTGGATACCACAATCCATGATCAATTGTCCCCTTAAGATATCTAAAAATTCTTTTGACTGCCACAACATGTGATTCTTTTGGATCAACTTGAAATCTGGCAACAATTCCAACTATATTCATGATGTCAGGTTTGGTCTGAGTTAGATAGAGCAATCCTCCAATCATTGATCTATACCTTTTAGGATTTGCCTTGGGGGAGTCATCATCTTTACTTAACTTGCATCTGGTTACCATAGGTGTACCTACTGGCTTTGAGTCTTCCATTCCAAACTTCTTTAATAATTCTTTCAGATACTTGGACTGAGATATGAAGATACCTTTATCTAACTGAACAATTTGCAGACCTAGATAGAAATTCATCTCTCCAAACATTGACATCTCAAATTCACTTTTCATCTGATCAACAAATGCTTTGCACATACATTCATTTCCACCAAAAATGATATCATCAACGAAGACCTCAACAATTAGAATGTCCTCATCATTAATCTTGAAGTACATATTGCTAGTAGCAGTACCTTTGATAAATCCTAGCTTAAGAAAATGCTTATCCAATCTGGCATACCAGGCTCTTGGAGCTTGCTTGAGTCCATACAAGGCTTTTCTCAGTCTACAAACCATATCTCCCTGATCAGTCAACTGAAATCCTTCCGGTTGCTCAATGTAGACTTCTTCCTCCAAATCTCCATTCAAGAATGCTAATTTGACATCCATCTGATATACTTTAAAACCTCTGAAGGCAGCAAATGCAAGAAACAATCTAACTACCTCTATCCTTGCCACCGGAGTAAAAGTTTCTTCAAAATCAATTCCTTCAACTTGAGAGTAGCCTTTACATACCAGCCTTGCCTTGTTTCTTACAACCTCACCATCTTTATTTAGTTTATTCTGGAAGACCCATTTGGTTCCAATCACATTTTTGTCCTCAAGTCTAGGAACAAGATCCCAAGTGTGATTCTTTTCTATTTGCATCAATTCTTCTTCCACTGCTTTAACCCAGTTTTCATCTTTGCAGGCTTCACTTACTGATTTAGGTTCAATCTTTGAAATCAAACAAATCTCTTCTTGATCTTCAGCAACTCTTCTCCTAGTTTGAATACCTTTATTTCTATCTCCTATGATTTGATTTTCAGGATGAATAATTCTTATATACCTGGGGGTTTTAGGAATTATTTAAATTTCTATTTCTTGAACTTGTTCCTCATCATTTGCACTAACCTCTTGGGTTACTGGAGTTACCGGATCAATTTGGATCTGAGTCTGAATTTGAACTTTCCTTCGTTGACTTTGACTTTCATCTTGATCATCTAAATCATATCTGCAGTACCTAGAAAGTCCTACTTTGCTTTCATCAACTTTAACATTAGCACTTTCAACAATCTTATTCAACCTCTTGTTGAAGCACCAGTAAGCCTTACTTTGAGTAGAGTATCCCAAAAATATTCCTTCATCACTTCTAGCATCAAACTTGCCTAAGTCCTCATCTCTTTTGATACAGCATTTACTACCAAAAACTCTAAAATATCTCATAGTAGGAGGATGACCAAACCATAGTTCATAAGGAGTCTTACCAGAATTTTCTTTGATCTATGCCCGGTTAAGAGTGTAGACAGTATTACTCATGACTTCTCTCCAATAAAATTGAGAAACATTTGTTTCCATCATCATGGTCTTGGCAGCTTCTTGAATGGTCCAGTTCTTCCTTTCCACAACTCCATTTTGCTAAGGACTCCTAGTAGCAGATAACTATCTTTTTATTCCATTCTTCTCACAAAAAGCATCAAACTCACTGGAAGTAAATTCTCCACCTCTGTCAAATCACAGACACTTCAGTTTCCCACCAATCTCATTTTCAACCATCATCTTGAACACTTTAAACTTATCAAGAGCTTCTGATTTTTCTTTTAGAAAAGTTACCCACATCATCCGGGAGTAATCATCAATTAGCAACATGAAATATCTATCTCCTTGCACACTCCTAATTCTAGCAAGACCATAGAGATTAGCATGTACCAGTTCCAATCGCCCACTAGAAGCTTGTTCTTTTCTTTTGAATGAAATTTTGTTCTGTTTACCCAATTGACATTCTCTACATATGCTATCAGGTTTCACAAGTCTTGGAAGATCTCTTACAGCTTGAGTGGAACTTATTTTGATAATGTTATCAAAATTAACATGACACATCCTCCTATGCCATAACCAACTTTGATATGTCTGAGCAATCAAACAAATTTTGCCAGAACTGCTTAAATAAAAGATGTTACCTCTAGTTTGAGTACCAGATGCAATTTTAGTTCCAGAGCTCTCCAAGATTCTATATTTTCCATCCTTGAATCAATGATCATAACCCTTGTCAACCAACTATCCAACACTAAGAAGATTATGTTTCAGTCCTTCCACATACAGAACATCATTGGTGCAATTCTTACCATAAAAAGAGATGGATCCTTTGCCACAAATTCTTCCAGCTAAGTTGTCTCCAAATTTCACAAGCCCACCTTCATATTTTTTAAAATTCACAAACTTACTCTTGTCACCAGTCATATGATGAGAACATCCACTATTAATCACCCATTCATCCTTTTCAACGACCTGAGCAGCCAAGGAACTTTGCACATTTGCACAACTAGTAGATTCAGTAGATATTGGATCTTCTTCTTTAATAGAAATGAACACCCAATCACCTTCTCCATGATCAGATTCATCATCTATGACTCCTTCTCCAGCTTCTTGGACAAAGGAGCAATTCTTCTGACTTTTGTATCTGTTAGGGTTTGGTTTTGGAAACCTCTCTGAACACCTTGAGGCAAAATGACCAATCTTATTACAAGCAAAACATTTTAATGACAACTTTCCTTCATACTTACTGGATCCTCTTGGCATTCTTTTAGCAATAAGAGCTTCAAGATCTGCAGTCTCAATTTCATCATCTTCAAGATCCTTCCTTGTCTTCAAAAATCTATTTGATTTTCCTAAAGAACTTTCTCCCAGATCATATCTTTGCTTTCCATATACACTAGCCTTGAATGTAGATTCAGACTTAGGGAGAGAGTCACCAAACTCACTCATTTCAAATGCTGAGAGCTTGCCAACTAACTGATCCTTTGTGACAGTAGTTACTGTCCTGATTTCTTCAATGGCTGCAACTTTATGCTTATATGCTGCAAGTAAGGATCTGAGCACTTTGGCAACAATTTCTGATTCTTCTAATACTCCACCTACATTTTTGATACCGGTCACAAGTTCATTTACTTTTTGCATATAGGATGTAATGTTTTCATCTTCACTCATTACCAATCTTTTATATTTACTCTTCAGGCTTTGTAACTTGGCACATTTGACATATTTGTCACCTTCATACAGATTTTCCAACTTACTACATATTTCATGAGTGGTTTTAAAATCAAGGACATTTTCCAATTTGGTATCAGATAGGACACTCAACAATGCTTCTTTGGCTCGAATGTTGTGTTCAGCCTCTCTGAGTTTGTCTATAGTTGAAGGTCCATTTTTCAGAATCTTATACACATTCTTGGTTATTAACCAAAAGGCATCACCCATACATTCCAGATGACACTACATGCATACCTTCTAGAGGGAGTAATTTGTTCCATCAAATCTTAGACTCTCCTTCTTGTAAGATGACATCTTGGATCTCCTCAAGCGGTCAAGCTTCTTTTAGATGAACTTGGCTCTAATACCAATTGTTGGAATTAGTCTGAACAACTAAGAGGGGGGGTGAATCAGTTGTCCCTAAACTTTAACCTTTTCTACACTTTTAATCTTCTTTCTTAATTTACAAACAAATTAATGATGTAAACATTTAAGTATGAATCAACACATGAGTAGAAACAACATGAACATACAACACCAGAATTTTTGACCTGGAAAACCTGGTTAAGGGAAAAACCATGGTGGGGGTTAACCCACAAAAATGTGTACCCTATTAAAATTACTTAAGAAAATAGAAGGCACATGCCTTCGGGTGCACTGCCCAGAGCTCACTGCTCAAAAGGAGGATCACTGCCTATAAGAAATTATGATTTAAATAGAGATAATGAATTGAGAAATAGCATCTACATTCATGCCTAATTTAGCCCCTTTGAAGGCTCACAAAAACTTTTACTTCTATCTTCAAATTCTTCTTCACTAACTCTTCACTCTATACTCCTTTCTCTCTTCATCTTATCTACTCTGCTTTAGATCATTTCTTCAAATTTAATTCATTTTGTACAAGGATGATTTTTAACAACTCTTCAACAAGAATTTATACACTTTATCAACCTTGGAATGTCAACAAGGTCGGCTAAACTTAACGTGGATCATTACACTGTCAGACAAACACAACTTAGACTTGAATCTTCCTCTACACATACGCCATGCTTCATAAAATGCTCTTAGATCATTCGTAACATGATAGGAACATCTAGTTGGCCAGGAACTGGGAAGAACAACAACCTCAAAGAAGAAATCTTCAACAACAAGCTCAAACTTCAATGCAGACCTCCAACATAGTGGCCACACAATCCAGAGACCTCCACAAGCACATTGAATTCACCAATATCATCCACTCTATACCAAATTACCAGAATCATTTATATCTTCCTTCGGAACCTCAAGAACACTGTCTGCCATGACTGTCAAACTAGAAAGATAGATTATGGACCTCCAAACCACAAACCATTGGAGTTAATGATACACATTGACTTCCCAAACATGCCTTCAGATCTGCAAACCATAATATTTCACTGCCGAGCAATTCAGATCAACTTATTGTCACTCTGTCTCTTTTGAACATAGCAAAATCTAGTTCTACTTAGAAGGCCATAACTTCTTCAAATCTTCATGTAGACTTCTCAATTCTTAACTGGAACAACCTCTGACAATCCTCTACATAGCCATATGGTCTATGAACATTGAGTCTTCATTAATTTTCTCAATATCCTCAACATTCCAATCTCCTGAATAGGCAACAAAATGAGGCACAGTTGACACCAATGACAACAATAATATGTTGACATCAATGACAACACTGCTTAGGCACATATTTGCAAAAGAACATGCCTAGATGCTAAGTCCAGTTCCGCAAGATTTGAAATGCAACTGTGGTAGAATGCGCACCAAAAAGTTGAAACTGCTTCTGACTGAACTACCTAAACTGAACTGGAAAATGAAAGGAAACAAACTGAGCTACTAACAAACTGAAATGCAAATATTTTTGGTTGATGCAAGATTGCTCTTGAACCAGGGATGCTCTTGCATCAGACATTTGGGGTTATTGAAAAAATGAGTCCCTCACTTTGCTAGGGCTAGGGGAGAACCAAGACGGTCCACCTCAACCTAAGAAATCCGTGATGAATCCTCTTCTAGTCAGCCTTTCCACTTCACAAGGTATTTTTTGTATTGTCTTCCTCTGGTGCTGCGTCTAACTCTGCTGTCCAAAATGTCTTCAATCTACTCTGGTGCTTGTTGTGGTAATTGTTTCTTCAAGTCTTCCTCCATGTTGTCACTGAAGTCTACTTCATGATACTGATATAGGTCTGCAATGTTGAAAATAAGTGATATCCCCAATGTCTTCGGTAACTCCACTTCATAGGCATTTTCTGAATCAAACTTCCTAAGTATTCTACAAGGTCCAAACTTCTTCATCTTCAACTTGTTATATATTCCAACTGGAAATCTTTCTTTTCTCAAGTACACCATCACTTCATCTCCTACTACAAATTCTTTGTGCCTTCACTTTACATCTGCTTGCTCCTTGTAGTTGTTGTTCATCTCCTCCAAATGTTTCTTTACCTGATTATACACTATCTTCATATGGTCTACAAATTCTTATGCTTCTGCACTTCTCTTTTCTTCCATGCTGACATCTCTCAATTCTGTAACTCCTCTAGGATTTACTTTAGTAACAATCTCAAAAGGTGTTCTTCCGGTACTCCTGTTCACCAAATTATTGTATGCAAACTCTTCATGTGAAAGAATCAAATCCCAACTTCCAATCTTCTCTCCTACCAAGCATCTCAACAAATTTCCCAAACTCCTATTCACTACCTCTGTTTGTCCATCTGTCTGTGGATGAAATGCTGAACTAAACTTCAAATTTGTCTTCATCTTCTTCCAAAGTGTCTTCCAAAAGTATCCAAGAAATCTGGTGTCTATGTCTAAAATTATGCTCTTAGGTAATCCATGCAATCTCACAATCTCCTTGAAAAATAGGTCAGCTACATGCACTGCATCAGTTGTCTTCTTACAAGGTATGAAATGTGTCATCTTTGAAAATCTATCCACCACTACAAATATTGAATCATGTCCTCTCTATGTCTTTGGCAATCCCATTACAAAATCCATGCTTAAGTCTTCCCAAGGTCTCTCCGGTACTGTCAAAGGTTTATACAATCCAGTGTTCTGACTACTCCCTTTTGCAACTTGACAAACTCTATAACTCTACACAAATTTCCTAACATCCTTATGTATCTGAGGCCAAAAGTAGTTTTCACTCACCAAAGCCACTGTCTTATCAATGACGAAATGTCTTGCCAATCCTCCACTGTGTTTCTCCTTGATCAAATTATCTCTCATTGAACTTCTAGGTATGCATAATTGATTTCCTTTAAACAACATATCTTCTTGAATGAAATAGTCCAACCATTTACTCCTATCTGTCACAACATGTTCCTTACATGCTCTCCAAGGTTTTGCAAAATCAATGTCTCCCTCATACACATTTTTCAATTCTTCAAATCCCAATACTTCAACTCTCATCTCTGTCAGCAAGTTCCTTCTCCTACTAAATGCATCTGCAACTTTGTTTGATTTTCCACTCCTATGCTTCAACACAAATGTATAACTCTGCATGAACTGTACCCATCTCATATGTCTCTGATTCAACTTACCTTGACTATTCAAATATTGCAAAGCTTGATGATCTGTATAAAACACAAACTCTTTAGGTAACAAGTAATGTCTCCACTTCTTCAAGGCTTGAATTATGGCATAGAACTCTTGATCATAAACTGAATATCTTCTCCTTGTATCATTCAACTTCTCACTAAAATATGCTACAGGTCTACCTTCTTGACTTAACATTGCTCTAATTACATTTCCACTTGCATCACAATCAACTTGAAATACCTTATTGAAATCTGGTAATGACAAAATAGGTTGCTCTGTCACCTTCTGCTTCAACAACTCAAAACTTTTATCTGCTCCTGATGTCCACTTGAAATCTTTTCTGTCACCTCTCATTGACTCTGTCATAGGGTTACAAACTGAACTAAAATTTTTGATGAACTTCCAGTAGAAACTAACTAATCCATGAAATGATCTAACTTCTCCAATGCTCTCCAGTGTAGGCCATTCAACCCTTCATGAAACTACACTTCTTGATATTTATCAATAATTTCTCCTCTCTCAGTCTCTACAAAACTTGTCTAATATGCCACAAATGTTCCTCTTTTGTCTTACTAAAAATTAGAATGTCATCCAAATACACAATAACAAACTTACCCAAGAATTTCTTCAAAACTTCATTCATCAATCTCATGAAAGTACTTGGTGCATTTGTCAATCCAAAAGGCATCACTAACCACTCATACAATCCTTCATTCATCTTAAAAGCAATCTTCCATTCATCTCCTTCTCTGATTCTAATCTAATGGTATCGAGTCTTCAAATCTATCTTTGTGAAATATCTTGCTCCAATCAAACAATCCATGATATCATCCATCCTAGGTAAAGGGAATCTATACTTAACTATTGTAGAGTTAAAAATCTACACTTTGAAACATTTGTTTTAGCTGCAGCTGTATTATTCAATTTCAACATTTTCTATCACATTCTGTTGTGTCATATTTTGCTTTGCGCAGAACGCAACACGTGGTAGTAAAGTAGGTGTTGGAGAGCTGGAAAAGATGTTTCCTTTTTGAAGGTGCACAAGGCAGACATGTGGTGTGGTAGCAGAGAAGCAGTAAGGTTGTGCTTGTTGCATCTGAGGAGTGCCATGTGTCATCCTTTCAGATCGTAGTTCTCAGATGCTTCTAAAGCCCACCATGTATTTCTAAGCTGTATGTTTCTTTTATAATTTCTAGTTGCTCGCGGAGAGCGCCAAGTGTCACTACCGTGAGGTTTTGAGAAGCATTTTGTATGAAGCTTTGGAAATGCGTGCCGGTGTGCCACATGTTACTTTGTTACATTATGCAGAAGCTGTCGCATGTCTCTATGTCTCTATATTTTGTTAAGTTTTGAGGAGTGACAAGATGTATGGTGGGCCCCATGATGTTATCACTACAGTTTCTAAAGCTATTGCAGAGAGTGACAAGTGTCATCACTGTGGGTGTTTGACAGATGCAAGATTAAAAATATTTTAAGATGCACGGAAGAGCGCCAAGTGTCCCAGTTTTGAATCCTCAGGTGGCACCACGTATTAGTTTCTAAGGTATGGTAGAATGCTACAAGTGTCAGTGTCTCAGCTATTCTGATAAAGCAAAGGAAATTATGCAACAAGCAGAGGGCACTGTGTAGCACATTTTGGAGCCGTTAGAAGCTCGTGGGTGATGCCATGTGTCTCAATGGAACTGTATGTTACAGTGCCGCATTTTAGTATCACTTAGCCAATGGGCTTACAGGGAAGATACAGTTGCAGATTCAAGAAGATTTTTAGTTCCAGTTGAATTCTAGTACAGTTGCAGGCCATTAAGATTCTAGCGGTTGGGAATGATTTTGAGTCAAATTTTGTGGCTATAAATTGGGGGAGGTTTTGTAACAAAGGATATATAGAGAAATATACACAGTCTTGATTGTGATCAGATTGTATCATTTTTGCCTTAATTTAGCTGTTTCAAGAAGGAAGCGGATAGATCTGTGCATGTTTCTGTGCCTTATGTATTTGCTGAATTATTAATGAAAGAAGCTCTATTTTGTGCCATTGGTGATATATTCTATGTCTTTGCATGAATCTTCTAAGTTTAGCCTTTGTTTGAATGTGTTCATAATCTGTTTATGTTGATCATGCTTTATTTTCTCTTTGACATAACTGAATCATAAAGGTTTAATCACTATGCTAGTTACTGATACTTGTATAAATCTGGCGCATCGCCATAGAATTAGAAGCTTTTGTTTATTGTATCTGTAATCTTGTTTTTTCTTCCCTTTACCTAAAACCCCATTGAAAAAAGGAAGAGCCAACTTATGTAAAATCTGGAGGTTGTTTCAAGTGTCAAGTCCCAAATTCTTGAAGCTTCCCATGTTGGTGCTAGAATCCACACAATTTTATCCATCAACAGTTTTTGGCATGCCCGATGGGACCTTTCTTGAAATTTTGATCAAGATCATATGAATCAGAGAGCATGGAGTCAAATCTATGGACCAACAACAAAAACATAGTCAGCCACTAATCTGGGGATCTTATTTCCCCCGTTAGTAGCCACTCCAAGAAGAAGAGTAAATCGAGTAGCAACAACATCAGGAACAATCGTGGCAATACCTGCTCCACCACGAAGTTATGCAAACTGGAACAATAGTAGCCCACTTGTTCTTCCGATGCTACTAGATACTTGGGATCTAATTCCAGCCAATGGTTTGAAGGCCTTACCCAAATTCAGTGGAGAAGATGCCAAGACACGAGGAGAGCATCTCCAAGATGTGTCAGATGTGTGTGCAGTACATGTTATTACAGTACAAAATGTTGCTATCAGACTGTTGGTGGCTTCTTTTAAAGGGAAGGCTCTAGATTGGTATAGATCTTTGCCCTCAAATTCCATATCTACTTGGGACCAGCTTGGAGACACCTTCTTTGCAAGATTCAGTGAAAAGGGTGATAAATCATCTGTACTACAACAATTGATCACTATAAAGAGAGCACCTCAAGAAGCCATAACAGACTTCAACACTAGGTTTCAAAAGACCTGGGATAGAATCCCTACTGCAGCTAGGCCACCATCAGGTATGGCTATTGTATTCTATCTCAAAGTTTTCAATTCTAATATCTATGTAATGATATAGTCCCTAGGAGGACAGACCCTACCAAAAGCATATGAGTTGGCTGTAAAAGCTAAGAATAATCTAATAGATGATGGAAAATTGCCTCTGAGGCCTCCCATGCCTATTTTCCCAGAAATTTCTATTCCCTTGCCACAAGAAGTCCCTAATCCACCATCTGTACCTGTGTCCATGTACACCTTCCCGACGCCTCAACAACCCATTGTATCGACACCTTCTGCCCCTCCATCTGAAATGGATGATGTCAAGAACATTCTTAGGACCTTTTCAAATGAGATTATCAATCTCAAAAGGCAACAGACTTCTTACCTGAAACCTTCTTACTAGGGATTCCAAGGTAATAGACCCCCATATCAGCTAAACCAATACCAAGGTGCTCAAAGACCTAATAATCCTCAACCTTCTAACCAATTGGTTACAGTTCCCACACCATTACAAGTTGTCCCATCTAACCTAAGTAGAGAAATGGTCCCTAGACAAAATAACCTAGCAAAAGATGCCAATGCTTGGTGTTTTCCTTGCAGCAATGCCCATATGCCTAGAGATTGTCCTAGGGGCAATTTATAGCAAAAGAGAGCAAAACAAAGAAGGATGGAAGGTCAAGTTATGGTGTCTAATGCTCCTTCGTATCAGTCACCTGGTGTTTAGAATGTAGTGATGGTGGCTCAAATGTAAGGAATGTCCATTCAACAAGAAGAGGAGATTGCCCCTAAACATGCTTTGTTCTCCTGGATTGAAGATGAAGAATCAGTGTTTCTAAATGAAGCATCTACCTCCAAGAAGCCCTTGCTATAGTTTGATTACTACACTAGGTCAAAAAGGAGAATGGTGGAATAACCTGAAGCTATAGGTAATGAAGCAGCTGGGGTCCCTCCTTTCCAAACCCACTATAATCCCACTTCGAGACAAGAAATACCTCAGCCAGCCTAGAATCAAGCAGTCTCTAACCCGGTACTAGAAAGGGCAAGGTATCCATACTATCCTAAAACATAGACATTAGGGCCCATGAATATGGTAGAACAGCTAAAGAAGACTCCTGCGCATGTGTCGATATGGGACATGCTGGCTATTCCTGAGCAAAAAACACTATTACAAGAAGCATTGCAGACTCAGACGGATCCTAAAGCTACTAGTACAAAAGAGGGAGGTAGGAATAAAGGGAAGACTCAAAACAAAGATACTCCACCTTTGCAAACAGCTGCTCTACTAAATGTTGCACTAGAGGTAAGAAAATCTAAGCCAGACCCATTTTATCTGACTTTAATAGTGGGCAAGAAACTATTGCACAACTCGATGATAGATTCAAGGGTGAGTACTACAGTCATGTTAAAATAAATACTGGATGCTTTAAAGATAAAATATGAGCCACTGGCTAAAGGGGTCATGAAATTAGATGGGAAGTCTGTCCAAACCATAGGAAGGATCAAACAACTCTCATTGCAGTTGTATACTTGCCCAAATATAATTGTCCTACAGGATGTGGTGGTTATTGATATTCCCCCTGTCTTTGGTCTATGCCTATCTAGAGACTTCACAGCTAAAATAGGAGGATACATGTCGCTTGATTGGTCACATTTGATTTTGAGAACTAAATATGGGATAAAGATGAAGGTGTTGTCTGAGCCCCTATCTAAAGATCATATCACTGAAGGACCAGCTCCAAGAATTGAAACATCTCATGCTATGATAAATAGGGAGGAGAGATTTTTTGTTGAGGAAATGGGAGACTAGAGTGAATATGATCAATAGGAAGAAGAAAAAATTAGTTGATGACCATGATGTAGAGTGACCCTTATGGTAATTATGACTCTACTGGTTTGGGCACTTATGTTATTTTTGAAGAGGGCCAAGAAATACCAAATATTATGAGAAAAGAGGTATTTGAAAAAGAAGATTTTGATAGAGGCTCAGAGATCTGGATGTTAAACTTTGATGGGGCCAGAAGTAAGAATGGTACTGGGGTAGGTATATGTCTCACTTCTCCAAATGGCGAGAAAATTCTTGGAGCCATACGCTTCCAATTTTCTTGCAAAAACAATGATGCTGAGTATGAGTCTTTGGTACATGGTCTTGTGGTGACAAAGAAGAAAGGGATAAAGAATCTCATGGTCAAAGGTGATTCAGAGCTGGTTGTGAAACAAATCAGAGAAAAGGTTGTGGCAAATAATGTAAGGATGAGATCTTATCACCATAGGATTTGGGATTTGATCGATGGCTTTGTGGCTTTTAACATAGAAGTTGTCCCTAGAGCCCAGAATGCAGAAGTAGACAGAATGGCACAAGTTGGCTCTCAATTTGACCCAACAACTGATTTTCTCATTAACAATGAGGTAGTGAAAGTCATAGTCAGGCCAGTAATCCTAGATAGCGTCTAGAATTGGCAAGTCTTTGACAATGATCTTCAGGTGCTTTTATTTCTGCAACAGTCAGGAGAATTTGCTGACCAATTACAGCCCAAGATTGAAGAAGCATATGGTGACCATATTATTCAATCCAAGTCTAATAAGCTCCCAAAGGGGTTAATCACACTGGAGAACCTGTTTGACCTAGATGATGTGAGCCTAGATCAGAGGAAGTTTAAAGCAAACAAAGATGATTATTCTGAGATTCTAGTCAGGGAAGGAAGAAAGTTGAAGGTAGGCAATGCTACTACTCAAGAGGAAAGAGATAACCTGATTTATTTATGTAACAAGTATGATAGAGTAATTGCATGGACCTATGATGACCTTCATGGTTATAATAGAGATGTCATTCAACATACCATAAAACTTGCTAAAGGGTCAAAACCAGTTCGTCAGAAATAGAGACCAGTGAATCCTAGGATTGAGCCTTTAATGGTAGATGAATTGCAAAAGCTTCTGGAATCCAATTTTTTTTTTTTAATTAAGCATTCAACTTGGGTGTCTAACCTAGTGCCAGTAAGAACAAAGAATGGAGACATATGGCTCAGTGTAGACTTCAAAGACCTGAATAAGGCCTTGTTAAAGGACCATTACCCCCTACCTTCCATGGAGCAGATTCTGCAAATAGTGGCTGGATCAAAGAGATTCTCTTTCCTAGATGGCTTCTCAGGATACAATCAAATCTGGTTGGTAGATGAAGACTAGCATAAGGCAGCATTCACAACAAAGTGGGGAACTTTCACATACGCTAAAATGTTGTTTGGTCTCTAAAACGCTGGAGCCACTCTTCAGCGCGCTATGGATATAGCGTTTAGAGGCCTAATAAATAAGATCATTTTGATCTATTTAGATGACCTTACTATATTTACCAAGGATGCCAAAGATCACTTTGAGCATTTAGAAGCTATTTTTCAGAAGTGTCAAGAATTCAGGATCTCCCTAAATCCTAAGAAGTGTGTTTTTACTATGCCACAAGGGAAACTTCTGGGACATATCGTTTCAAAAGATGGAATTTCCATTCATCTAGAGCGGGTCACATCTATACTGAATTTGTCTTTGCCAATCAAGAAAAAGGTAGTTCAGTCTTTTTTGGGTAAGATCAATTTTGTCAGTCGGTTTCTATCTAATTTTGCAGGACTAGTTAGGCCCATTACCCTGATGCTGAAGAAGGATTTAGTTTTCAAATGGAGAACTGAAGGGAGGGAAGCTTTTGAAGAAATCAAGAAAGCTATCTCCACCACCCCAGTCTTGAGAAATCCATATTTCTCTAAGCCCTTCATAATGTATGTATATGGAGGAGAACACAATGTTGCAGTTGTTCTGACCTAGAGGGATGATAAGGAAGACGGAGAACATCCAATTGCATTCTTCTCCAAGACCTTAAGGGAGTATGAATCAAGGTATAATTTCATTGAGAAACAAGCTTATGCGATGGTTAAAGCTCTTAAAAAATTCAGGCATCTAGTAACAGGAAATAAGATCTTAATACTAGTAGCTCACCCAAGTGTTAGGGAGTACATTATGGAAGGTGAGATTACAGAAAAAAGGGCCAATTGGATAACTAAAATTTTAGAATATAATGTAGAGGTAAGGCATACTAAATTGGTCAGAGGTAAGGGACTCTGCCAGTATATTGCCCAAGACACTGAGACATCAATATTACAAGAAATAGAGGATGAAGCAGTATTGAAACTCCAAGAGATTGATCAAGATTCTTGGGTAAGTGACAGAATACAATTCATAAGAACTGGTGTTTTCCCTAGTGAACTCTCCCATAATAAAAGAAGATATTATAGACAACAAGGAAGTCATTTTGTGCTAATTGATCATGTTTTATTTAGAAGGAATTTTGATGGAATACTATTAAGATGTGTTGAAAAAGATGAAGCTCAGAAGATATTGCATGAGTTCCATCATGGAGCCTTAGGGGGACATTTTTCAGCAAGAACTACTGCCATTAAAGTTACACAAGTTGGCTACTTCTGGTGAACATTGTCTGTAGATTGTTATCAGATGGTTAAAGAGTGTCAAGCTTGCCAATTTTATACTGGAAGGAGAAGGAATGCAGTGTTGCCTTTGAGTCCCATAGTAGTAGATGAACCCTTTGCTCGGTGGGATTTAGATTTTATTGGGATGATTAATCCAGTGTCAAGTATGGGATATAAGTGGATCCCTACTGCAACTAATTACTTTACCAGGTGGAGTGAAGCAGTGCCACTTAAAGAATCCACTGAAAAGGTAATCCTAGAATTTCTTGAGGGGATAACTACCCATTTTGGTCCTCCGCGCACCATTATATCAGACAATGCTAAAGCATTCTTAGGGACCAAACTATTAGAGTTTGCATTAAAGAATGGAATATATCCAAAGACTTCATCTAATTACTATCCACAAGGCAACAGCTTGGCAGAATCCACAAATAAGAACCTGATTAGGCTCATAAAAAAAATGGGAGTTGATCATTAGAGAGATTAGCATAAGTCCCTCAATTCAGCACTATGGGTAGACAGAATCACACCAAATAAAGTGACTAAGATGTCCCCATATGACCTAGTCTATGGCAAGAGTGCAGTAATGCCACTAAATATAGAAATTCCTGCCTTGCAGTTGATTAAACAGTTAGAGATAGAAGAAAATAGCTTGATGCATGAGAGGCTCGCCAAGTTACTGGAGGTTCAAGAAAAAAGAGAAGGGGCACATGAGTCTTTGATGAAGCATCAACATATCATCAAGAATTGGTTTGACAAAAAGACCTCTAGTTCAAATTTTGAAGTTGGGTCTTTGGTGTTGAAATGGGTTCAGAGAGCTGCTAAACCAAGCTGGCATAGTAAGTTTGACTCGTTGTGGGTGGGTCCTTTTAAGATTCATGCTTGTAAGCAACATAATGCATTTGAGCTGGAGAATATGGAAGGAGAGCCTGAAGAGATTCCTGTGAATGGGATCTTCTTGAAACACTTTACCTAATCTCGAAATCTACCCTTGTATCATAATTAATTAGGCGTCTTTTATTTCCTTTTCCACTTTCGTCTTGCTTTTCCCACTTTCTATTTTAAATAAGTGTTCTGAGAACACATGTCTGCGATGCAATGGCTTTTTTGTTGGTAGTTGCATTTCCCAAGGCCTTTAGACGGTTCCTTAAACCTTAAAGAAAATAGCTAATCATTTCAAAGGATCGCTGCTTTTAATGTTGATCTGACACACAGTCCTATATAGATTTAGAATGATACACTAGCCATATTTTTGGCTTTAATGCCATTAATAATATGTGATGGGTCATTTAATATGCTATTATGCCCCATCGAGCCAAGTATTAAGCCTCTTAGATAGTTGCAGTTGTTATTCCTTATTCTAATTCTTTGAGTTATCGTTGTCTGTGTCAAGAGTTTCAATTCCTACCTGCAATTCTAAGCCTAGTTTGGGTTCATTTATAGTTTCTAAAGATTTTAAAGAGATACAGAGATGTTAGAGGCATAGTCATCACAAGAAGGGCTAGGGCTTTTTGAGTTACCCAAAAAATGGATGGGTAGCAAATCTTATGCGTCTACAACAGCACAACCTAGAACAAGCTATCCAAGGACAAGGGTCTTGGATACAAGAGTGAGCGCAGATTCTACATAGGTGAAAGAATTTGTTGATGGTATCTTTGATACACATATGCAGAAAAATCTAAAGAATCTAAGGGAAGGAGCTCACCAGAGATGTCTCCGATGGGATGAGAAGGGAGAATCAGAAACCTTTGGTATGAGGGTTTGGGCTTCTCAGTTGGTGCAATTTGTGGTCCCTACTGTTCAGCCTGTTGACTTTTTCCCAGACTGGATGCTTATTCCCAGATATCCCTACAAGGTAGCCATCAGTGATCAACAGGATCTCTGGGCCAGGGGGTCAACAGTATAGGAGATAGACTCTATATTTTATCTCCTCTTCTTCTTCAGGCTCTGCAAGACCTAGGGGGGTATTCCCTATTCAACATCCATAAGGATATGCATGCAAGGCTGGGATGTTGACAGAAAGCAGATGAGTCCTCCTGTATGTAGACCAAAACTGAAAGATAAGGGCAAAGGGGCTAGCTTTGGGCCTATTTGCAGTTGTAGACAAAGGACTGAGGATCCTAAACTAACTCTAATGTCCTAATGTTGGTTTTAGATTTTGCTTTGGAGTTTAAGTGTGGATGCAAAGCTGGATATGGTTATAACACAAAACAAAGCCTGATTGGTGCCTATCCAGGGCCTGGAGTCAATAGACATACACCTGTGAATGATCAGCATAAACAGCTACAACTGGATTTCAAGGGGATCTATGTGATACCTGCCTTACAGGCATCTCCCAATACAAAGTGTTAGGTTATCTCTACTTATGGTATCCCTACTGCAGTATACCCTTCCCAATGTTCAACCTGAAAACAGTTTAATCTACCCCTTGAGTAGAAGTCAGAAGATCAGACAGTCAACATAGGAATTCTATGCTCTAGAATCTAAACATTACCAAACATCCAGATTCAGAAGAAGAGTACATGCAATACTGGAGACAGAATTAACACAACACATGCTAAACAGCATTTCTCATATAAGTTTAATCATGAAATCAGTGGGTTCATGCCAAAAACAAACAACAAGAGATACATAAACTCACAGGTAAGCTGTACAGAGCAACCAGATCAGCTTGTTATGCATTACAGAGCCAAAATCATCAACTTTCAACAACCCCTGAAATGAGCAACACCACCCGCTTATAACAGCCAGGTAGGTGCTCAGCAATTAATTACATTGTTGACCAAAATTTTGCCAGATACACAGTATCATGAAAATGGCACTCAAACACAACCGGATTGGCGCCCAAACTTGAATGCAGCAGGTAGGGGAGGAGACAGGAAGATTTCTCGAGCCCTGCGCCATCATCCGCTGATTGACACCTTCAGTCGGGTACCAGATCGACCCACGCCATCGCCCATACCTCTGCAACCTTCGCCATTAATGGCGCACCAACCCGCGGCCTCGGGAAGAACATCATACAGACTATCGCAAGCATTTCCTGCCGAGATTCATCATCATGATATTTGAAAATGCAGGATAACAATATCCCACATGCACCCCGCGATGACCTCAATAACACTTTATATACTAGGTCATGAGCATATATCATGTCGGTGCTTTTGCTCCTGACGACACTAGTATAGACTTCATCATCATCATCTTCCAGCAGCATGATATCCTGTTGTTCGAAAAATCACCCTGACGTCATCATGATATTTGAAATATAACCTTCATGATAATCGGCACAACCTGATCCTTCGGAGGAACATCCTCCTGCTGAGCTTATAACAAAAGTCTGGCTGATGAACATCCTGATGACGTCATCATCATATCCTGCTGACGTCATCATCATATCCGCCTACTGCGCACCTCCTCACATCCGGATGACATCATCATCATGTTTGCAAATATCAGGAGGTCTCTTCAAGATGATCAGTTGTTAGAAATATGACCCCCGCGGACCTTGATGACGTCATCATCATATTAACATCATCATGATATTCGGAAGACAACCGGATATTTGGAAATATCCTCCTGATGTTCAAATATTAGGTTGCACTGTAGCTCCTCTATAAGATCGGGGCGATAACTGAATATGATGATGCTGCTTGAAAAGATCACCCCCAGTAGATAATGCGCGAAGCTAGCAGGCGGATATCTCCTTAATATCAACATCATCATGATGTTCGAACAAACATATATCCGGGTGATATGAAAATATCACCCCCTCCTTCGCGAATATCATGATGCAGATAGGCAGAAAGAAAAATATCACCCTGATATACGGATGACGTCAGCATCATCAGGATGAGAAACAAAGAACAAGAAGTGATACAACATCATCAGGATGATATTGACTAAGATCATCCTGACGTTCCAAAATATGATGACCCTAGTGAATATCGGGTCGCAATTAGAACTCTTCAACAACATCATCAGGATGATCATAACCAAGATCACCCGATGATAAAAATATCACCCCGGCGAAATATCATGAAGGCAGAAAATATGATGACCTCCGCAAGCAGCAGGATGATAACTGGAAATATGATGATGATGAAGTCGACCCTTAGGAAAAAACAAGTTAGGTCGAGCAATTCAAAGAATAAGCAACATCATCATCATGCTCGCGCAAGGTGATAAATGGAAGATCACCAGAGACTTTGAAACATCACCCTCGCAAGCAGATGAGGGCGCACTGTAGCTCGGCAGCATCATCATGATAAAAACCAAACATCACCCGATGACTGAATATGATGATGACGATGAAAAACCCAGTCGACGAAGAACATGATGATGCAGACCATCGAAGACAAGATGATGATGATGACCTCCTCCTCAGGAAAACATGATGCTGCAGTTGAAAAATGCTGAGGAGGTCCAACACTTAGAAAAAATGGGCAAGAAGATAAAGGCTTCAAATGAAGAAACCTCCTGATCATGACAAATCAACCCCTGGTCAAAATGAGTGTCAACAGTGGCTCCGAATGGGGACGTGCAGGTGAAAACCTGCAGCGAGAACCAGATCTCCGGGCAGACCTGACAAAAAGCCAAAAAACGCGAGCTGTACAAGGCATTTACACTACATACATATTTTACAAATGTGCACAGCAACCAGTCATTATGCAAAATAGAACTTAAGGAATTGGCCATGCACAGGCAATTCCAGAATTTCACCATCTAGGGCCTGGAGGAAATAAGAATCCTCCCCATGAGTATTGCAAACCTGATATGGGCCCATCCATAAGGGTTGAAACTTACCATGTTTACCCTTTTCCTGATCTTTAGCATTCCAAATGAGCACCAGATCATTTACTTGAAACTTCCTTTTTGTAGCTCTCCTGTCAAACTGATATTTCACCCCTTGTTGTCTTTTGAGATTGATCTGGTGGGCTCTCCTTCTGTCTTCATCCAATGCAACCAGCTGATTCACTCTTTCTGTCATGGGATCTTCAATCTCCTCATCATACTCTTGAATGAATCTGTAAACTGGTAGGAGATTGTTTATGGGCAGTCTAGCTGATGCACCATATACTAGCTCAAAAGGTGACTTCCCAATAGCCCTTTTCACAGTCACTCTATCAGCCCATACTGCTAAATTCAACTTTGAGTCCCAAGCTCTCTTGTTCTTGTCCAGTATCCTCTTGACAATTTTCATGATGCTCCTATTGCTTGATTCTGCTTGACCATTTCCTTGTGGGTGATATGGTGATGTATATGACAGGCTTATCCCATACCTGTTGCAAAAATCAACAAACTCACCTGATCTGAAGCACATAGCATTATCAGTGATTATTTTAGATGGTACTCCAAACCTGATGATGATGTTCTCTAGTATGAAGTCTGTCACCACCTTACTTGTAGCTCTTTTAGTTGGAATGGCCTCAATCCATTTGGTAAAGTAGTCAGTTGCCACCAAAATCCAACTGTGTCCCCCACTTGATTTGTCTGCAATTTCCCCTATAAAATCAATTCCCCATTGCTGGAATGGAGCATCCACAGGTGCAGTTCTGAGGGGTAAAGCACCATGATATTTCAGCTTTCCTGAGAATCTCTGGCAAGGGTCACACTTCCTTACTAACTTTTGTGCATCTGAAAAGAGAGTGGGCCACCAATATCCTGCCCTGAGAATTTTATGAGCTGTTGTTTGGGCAGTATAATGGCCACCACATAATCCTTTATGCATGTCAATCAAAATATTGTTAGCCATGTTCTTATCCACACATCTCAGCAGCACACCATCAGGATTTTTCCAGTACAGCTCACCTTGAACAACAACATACCTGATTGCATGTAGCTTCAGAGTCCTCTTTTGATTGTCACTGAAATGGGAAGGACAATTCAGATTTTGCAAGTAATAGATAATATCCTTGTACCATTCAGATCCTGATGCACTTACATTCTCATCTTGGACTGCATTAACTTGGCATGCTTCCAAGTTTGATTGAGTCATCATCTTGGCTAATCCTTGTCCCCTTATCAACTTAGTAACTTGTATGTCTATGTTGAATTCCTGCAGTTTGTTTATCCATCTGCACCTTCTTCCAGTCACCTCCTGCTGAGTGAATATGTCTTTGACTGCAGCATGAGGTACATATGCAATTATATGTGACCCTACCAAGTATGGTCTGAAACTTTTAATGGCTCTAACAAGTGCATATGCCTACTTTTCCATAATATCATACTTCAATTCAGAGGCCTGCAGGGACATACTGAAGAAGGCGATGGGCTATTCAAAACCATCTTCATTTTTCTGTAACAAACATGCAGCTACAGTATGAAAGGAAGCAAATGAGAACACCTAGAATGGCCTAGAAAAATCAGGAGATTTAAGAACAGGGGCCATCTTTATTGCCTCTTTGATATTCTGAAATGATTCTGTTGCTTCCCTTTCCCAATTTATAGTTGCATCCTTCTTCATCATCTTGGAAATGTTCCTTGTGATCTCTGCAAAGTTGGGAACAAATCTTCTGACAAAGTTTACCTGTCCAAAGAAGGACTGAACTCCTTTCACAGTTTTTGGCATTTGGATCCTGTCAATGGCTGCCACTCTCTCTGGATCTATCCTGACTCCATCCTTGGAAACAATATGTCCCAGAAGCTTTCCTTCAACTACTCCAAAGGCACACTTCTTTGGGTTTAAAGAAATACCATATTCTAGTGCTTTTATGAAGATCTGCTCCAGATGCATACAATGCTACTCCTCTTTCTTTGAGTAGGCAGTCAGGTCATCCTGATATACTGCCAGGATTGAATCAATTAGCCCTGCAAAAGCAACATCCATTGCTCTTTGAAATGTAGCACCTGCATTTGTTAGTCCAAATGGCATTCTAACATACACATACGTTCCCCATGGAGTGGTAAAGGCAGTCTTATATTGTTCTGATTCCTTTACCTTTACCTGATTATATCCTGAAAATCCATCCATCATGGATAGGAGTTCACAACCAGTCACTCTCTGCAACATAGCTTCCATATTAGGCAATGGATAGTTATCCTTCAAAGAGGATACATTCAAGTTCCTGAAATCCACACAAAGCCTAATATCACCATTCTTTTTCCTGACCGGGACAAGGTTAGACACCCAAGTTGAATGTCTGATGGGCACAATTATTCCAGCATCCCTGAGCCTTTTGAGTTCTTCCTGCATCTTGGGAGCTAAGGTAGGATTTATAGGCCTTTGCCTCTGTCTAAATGGCTTAGCTTCAGGCTTCAGTGGGATCTCATGCTGGAATAAATCTTCTCTATAAGCTTTTAGGTCCTCATATGACCAAGCAAAAACATGTTTATACCTTTTTAGCAATGCAATCAGCATACTTCTTATGTGTGGTTTGAGCTGTTTGCCAATATATACCTTCTGAGGGGCCTGAGATGTCCCCAAATTTATTTCTTCTAAATCCTCCTTATTTGTGGGGGATGTCTTTGTGACCATTTTGTCTCTACTGTCAAAGGCTCTTTCCAAAGCCACTAACCCTCTAGGGATCTTGTTAGTCTTCAACTGGATGATCTCCTTCCCTATAAGAGTCTCTTTTCCATCTACAGTTTCTACAAAAGCTTGGAAATCAATCTGTTGGTTCTCATACTCATCTATGCAGTGCAAAAATTTCAGCAAATCCCTATCATCATTAAAAACTTGCCAACTGCATATGTTTTCTGGTATGGCAGGCCTAATTTTAACTTCTACATCTGTGACACCTGACAGAGTGATGTCATCTGGCCTTATTGCAACATTGGCTAAGAAATCAGCCATAACATTTTTTGACCTTTCTACCCAGCCAATTGAAAATGCATCAAATAACTCAATAGTATCCCAAACAGCATGCTTGTATTGCTTCAGTCTTTTATTCTTTGCAGCATACTTATTTCTGATTTGGGATACAATCAGCTCAGAGTCTCCAAATACTCTTAACATCTTAATTCCATGTTTGAGAGCAATATTCAGGCCTAAAAGTAAAGCCTCATATTCTGCAATATTATTTGTGCAATCAAACCTCAGCAAGAAAGAGGATTTGAGGAGCTTACCAGTTGGAGACAGGAAAACAACTCCAGCTCCAGAGCCTTCTTTTGCACAAGCTCCATCAAAAAACATGGTCCATAACCCTTGCTGATCTAGCTTTTCAGTGCAGACATTTTTCTTTTCATCTTCTGTATCATCTGAGACAACCCTGAAGTTATCACAGTCAGTGTCCACAAAGCATACCTGTTCATTTGCTTCTTGGTCTTCCACTGTCTCTGATGATCTTTGCTCTCTAATTAGCTTGACATCCCTGCCATTCATTGGAATCATGGCATATGATAGGTCCAGCTGCATACTTCCACCAATTAGTGCTGCCCATCTTCTTGACAGCAGCATACCATACTGTGGCTTGATGTCAACCACTGTTATATTCATCTTATATTTCTTCTCAGGAAATGCTGCCAGTTTGAAATCTACATCCTTCATGATTCCAATAACTGGTACCTCTCTGGCATCCATAGCATAACACTTCCCACATGCCTTGTCAATTTTTAATCCAGTTTGCTGCATGATAGCCAAAGGCATGACATTTGTGGATGCTCCAGAGTCAAGCATACAATTTCTAATTATTTTACCATTTATAACCAGGGAAACATAAAATGGTTCCACCTGTGAAGGACACTTTGTCATGGTCATTCCTAAATAGACTTCAGGAGTCTCATCTTCTTCATTGCACATGACCTGTTTCTCACCCTGGGTCTGATCATTTTGCTTAGCTTGAAAAGGTACCCCTGAGATTAGGGATATTGTCCTATTCTTGATCTCTTCCACTTTCATGAGTTCCATAAGTGGAACAGAGACCTTTACCTGAGAGAGGATCTGGGCTATATCAAATGGAGCATAGTTTTGTACAACAGTTGTAGCTTGCTCCACAACCTTGCTTTTATCCTGAGCTGACTTAGCTTTCATTTTCATAGTTCCCTGATCATCATTCCTGTCTTGGGAACCTCTACTTTGATCTTCAGCCTGAGGGGTTTTGTTTTCTGGTCCTTGGAAATCATGACCTGTTCTGTATCTAAAGTTTTGCTTGTTATTTACCCACTGCCTTTTTTGTGGTTCAGTTCCTTTATGACCATGCACCAGCTGACCTGCAGAAATATCCTCTGGCTGATGTGAGCTGCCAACGTGATTTCTACCTCTAAGATTGTAGTTGCTCTTAACCTGAGCAACTGCTGCAGCTGTGAAGGCTCTAATCTCCTCATCAGAAGGTCATTGTAGGTTACTCAGAAAATTGTGTGAGTTCTGAGCATACACATAATTATCTTCATCATCTTCATCATATGGGGATTGTTGGCAGGCCTGAACTTGATAATCTGTATTGTCATCAGCATCATAAAGAGTATATCCGTTGCCTATAGACATCATGTTAACATCATCATCCTGCACATGATGTGGCTCATTGCACTCATTACAAGATGTAGCATTATCATACAAAGATTGGGCAATCATGCACTGTGACTGTGAATGTGGCATCTGACAGATTATACACCACGGAGCATCATCAGCAATATTTATAGTTTTCTTCAGGGGATCAGGAGTTTCCTTGGCATGTTGAGCCCTCTGATTTGTGTTGTTACGTGAAAATACAGGCTTACCATCATGCCAATTGGTGTTATAAGGCATATCATGTAATGATGGCCTCTTTTCCTGCCTTTGATAGACTTGCCTATCAGGACCCATCCCTTTTTCACTTCTAGCTAATCTATAGCTTAGGTCCTTAACAACATTTGCCAGTTTGTCTATCTTATCTTCAGGAGCAGATGTACTACCTTGAGTGTTCTGAGGCTTGTTTGGATTCTGCAGAATTTTTACATCATCCCTTCTATTTGTCTTGCCTGATGCTTTCCTATTGTTTTCAATATTTACTGCAATCCTGAAAGCATCCCTGAGAGTGGCAGGACCTTTATCTCTCAGTCCATATGCAGTCTTTGCATCAAAGGCATTGATGTACAAAATTATGCACATTGGTTCATTTGGCCTCATATGATGTGGCAATTTGTTCAACACTTTAGTAAATCTTGCATTAAAGTCTGCAACCTGCTCATTTGACCCTTTGGTGATGCTGGTGAACTCATTTACAAAGAAGCTAGGGTCAGTTTTATCACCATATTGCTCCTTGAATATCCTCTTAAAATCATCCCATGATGATATGCTCCGGTCAGGCAGATTCCTGTACCATTCTCTTGCCTCATCTATTAAGGATTGCATGAATGACTTCATGAAAACATCCTCATGCTCAACCTCAAAATTATCCATGACATTTTGAAAGGCCTTTAGATGATCTTCTCCTGACACTGTGTTGTTTCCTGAAAACTTAGGCACTTGCAGCCTCAGATGCTTATCAATAGGGTTAGGATACCCAGGAATACCATCAAACACCAGCTGTCTGAATCTGTCCAACTGCATGGGCTGTCTGTTTGGCTGATTAACATTAACATTTCTATTTGCATTTTGGTTTCCTGCATTGTTCAGTGGTATCCTAGCATCATTCACATATTGTCTGTCATCATGATGCTGATGTTGCATTCCATATCTTTGCTGATGTCTTTGCATATTTGCATTCTCTAGAGTAGGAACTGAATTATTCTAGGCAGTTCTCAAGGCTTGCACTTTCTGCTGTATATCATCTCTGATTTTCATGGCTTGTAGGTATTCTAGTTCTGCTCTTAGGCTTTTGATTTCTTCAGCTAGCTGTTCATCCTTAGGTCTGGAGGTAGATGGTCTCATGCCATTCTGGTCATCATCCTCATCATCCCTTAGAGACTCTGCCTCTTCAAATCTTTCACTTGGGTCTAGAAAAGGGCGTTCTTGGAACACCTCTGACCTCATTCTCATACTACCACCCTGTTGCCTCTCATATGCACCTTGGATATCAGCTTCTGCACTTGAAAAATAAGGAGCATGCTGTCCTGATGGCCTAGGGTTATCTTGTACCTCATCACTTTTTCTGGGGGAGCTCTCATGACTAGCTGAGACAGTTCCCTTTCTTCTATACATCATTCTTTTTGTTAATGGTAACTCTTCAAATAAAGGAGTTTGTTGGGATCTTCTCCCCTGCATATAATTTTACTTTGACCGGTTGAGAGATTACTTCGGAGTCGCCACCTATTTCTAGGAATTGTTTTCTTCTGAAAACCAGGGTTCTTTCACAAGGTTCCCCAGGGTGTTTTCTTCTATTGCTGACTCAGATGGGTCACATATATATCACTGGAGATGATTAGATAGCACTTTTACTCCTCAGTCCCCAGCAGAGTCGCCAATTTCTGTTGACTTTTTCCCAGACTGGATGCTTATTCCCAGATATCCCTACAAGGTAGCCATCAGTGATCAACAGGATCTCTGGGCCAGGGGGTCAACAGTATAGGAGATAGACTCTATATTTTATCTCCTCTTCTTCTTCAGGCTCTGCAAGACCTAGGGGGGTATTCCCTATTCAACATCCATAAGGATATGCATGCAAGGCTGGGATGTTGACAGAAAGCAGATGAGTCCTCCTGTATGTAGACCAAAACTGAAAGATAAGGGCAAAGGGGCTAGCTTTGGGCCTATTTGTAGTTGTAGACAGAGGACTGAGGATCCTAAACTAACTCTAATGTCCTAATGTTGGTTTTAGATTTTGCTTTGGAGTTTAAGTGTGGATGCAAAGCTGGATATGGTTATAACACAAAACAAAGCCTGATTGGTGCCTATCCAGGGCCTGGAGTCAATAGACATACACCTGTGAATGATCAGCATAAACAGCTACAACTGGATTTCAAGGGGATCTATGTGATACCTGCCTTACAGGCATCTCCCAATACAAAGTGTTAGGTTATCTCTACTTATGGTATCCCTACTGCAGTATACCCTTCCCAATGTTCAACCTGAAAACAGTTTAATCTACCCCTTGAGTAGAAGTCAGAAGATCAGACAGTCAACATAGGAATTCTATGCTCTAGAATCTAAACATTACCAAACATCCAGATTCAGAAGAAGAGTACATGCAATACTGGAGACAGAATTAACACAACACATGCTAAACAACATTTCTCATATAAGTTTAATCATGAAATCAGTGGGTTCATGCCAAAAACAAACAACAAGAGATACATAAACTCACAGGTAAGCTGTACAGAGCAACCAGATCAGCTTGTTATGCATTACAGAGCCAAAATCATCAACTTTCAACAACCCCTGAAATGAGCAACACCACCCGCTTATAACAGCCAGGTAGGTGCTCAGCAATTAATTACATTGTTGACCAAAATTTCGCCAGATACACAGTATCATGAAAATGGCGCTCAAACACAACCGGATTGGCGCCCAAACTTGAATGCAGCAGGTAGGGGAGGAGACAGGAAGATTTCTCGAGCCCTGCGCCATCATCCGCTGATTGACACCTTCAGTCGGGTACCAGATCGACCCACGCCATCGCCCATACCTCTGCAACCTTCGCCATTAATGGCGCACCAACCCGCGGCCTCGGGAAGAACATCATACAGACTATCGCAAGCATTTCCCGCCGAGATTCATCATCATGATATTTGAAAATGCAGGATAACAATATCCCACATGCACCCCGCGATGACCTCAATAACACTTTATATACTAGGTCATGAGCATATATCATGTCGGTGCTTTTGCTCCTGACGACACTAGTATAGACTTCATCATCATCATCTTCCAGCAGCATGATATCCTGTTGTTCGAAAAATCACCCTGACGTCATCATGATATTTGAAATATAACCTTCATGATAATCGGCACAACCTGATCCTTCGGAGGAACATCCTCCTGCTGAGCTTATAACAAAAGTCTGGCCGATGAACATCCTGATGACGTCATCATCATATCCTGCTGACGTCATCATCATATCCGCCTACTGCGCACCTCCTCACATCCGGATGACGTCATCATCATGTTTGCAAATATCAGGAGGTCTCTTCAAGATGATCAGTTGTTAGAAATATGACCCCCGCGGACCTTGATGACGTCATCATCATATTAACATCATCATGATATTCGGAAGACAACCGGATATTTGGAAATATCCTCCTGATGTTCAAATATCAGGTTGCACTGTAGCTCCTCTATAAGATCGGGGCGATAACTGAATATGATGATGCTGCTTGAAAAGATCACCCCCAGTAGATAATACGCGAAGCTAGCAGGCGGATATCTCCTTAATATCAACATCATCATGATGTTCGAACAAACATATATCCGGGTGATATGAAAATATCACCCCCTCCTTCGCGAATATCATGATGCAGATAGGCAGAAAGAAAAATATCACCCTGATATACGGATGACGTCAGCATCATCAGGATGAGAAACAAAGAACAAGAAGTGATACAACATCATCAGGATGATATTGACTAAGATCATCCTGACGTTCCAAAATATGATGACCCTAGTGAATATCGGGTCGCAATTAGAACTCTTCAACAACATCATCAGGATGATCATAACCAAGATCACCCGATGATAAAAATATCACCCCGGCAAAATATCATGAAGGCAGAAAATATGATGACCTCCGCAAGCAGCAGGATGATAACTGGAAATATGATGATGATGAAGTCGACCCTTAGGAAAAAACAAGTTAGGTCGAGCAATTCAAAGAATAAGCAACATCATCATCATGCTCGCGCAAGGTGATAAATGGAAGATCACCGGAGACTTTGAAACATCACCCTCGCAAGCAGATGAGGGCGCACTGTAGCTCGGCAGCATCATCATGATAAAAACCAAACATCACCCGATGACTGAATATGATGATGACGATGAAAAACCCAGTCGACGAAGAACATGATGATGCAGACCATCGAAGACAAGATGATGATGATGACCTCCTCCTCAGGAAAACATGATGCTGCAGTTGAAAAATGCTGAGGAGGTCCAACACTTAGAAAAAATGGGCAAGAAGATAAAGGCTTCAAATGAAGAAACCTCCTGATCATGACAAATCAACCCTTGGTCAAAATGAGTGTCAACACAGCCCTATCCAGAGTTGATTGACATGTGTGCAGATCTTTTTCACCCTCAAACTGCCTCGATCCAATGTGGTGCTTTCATGGTCCAGATATCTCCCAAAGCAATTCGAGATATGTTGGGTTTGTTTTATGACTGGACTGCTACATTTCCTATAATTCCCAAGCTGCAGCATACATGGGGTGGTCTCCACAGTAGGGTATGGTTTTTAAATACTGAGATGGATTTAGATGAGGATAATACTCAATTACCTCAGCTGCCCACTGGCCAAACTTAGTTTAATCCTGATGTTCATGATGCCCTCTCCATGTTGTCTTTTATCTTTGGCCAAAATGATGATTCAAGGGTATATGATTGGCAATTAGCAGCAAGTTTTAGACTCAAAATTATAGACAAGTCTTTGGAGTACCGTTTCAACTTTTCAGAACAAATCTCATAAGCTATCATGGAACAGCTGACAAATTTCTCCCAGAACTGAGTTTTTAGGTATTCTGCCTATCTTTTTCACCTGATTCTGTATCAAAATCATAGTCTCTTCCAGCAATATATGCCTTTGAATATGTATGACCCTGAGTCGAGTAGTAAACGAACAATTCCAGTGTCTACATGGCCTCATGTTCTCATAGATACTTCAGATCCGGATGAGTTTGTTGAGTGTTTTGTAGCCCCAGTCTTTGGGCAGTTATGGTCTGAGGCTATGGAAAATAGAATGACAGAAAGCATGAGTGGTTTCTTGACAAATTTGAAAATTCCCTATGATTATTTCTTTGGTGCTCACATGACCATTATCAGACTTCATGGGTTTGTTGGAGAGCCTATTTTACTCCCAAAGGTTTTAACCCCTAGGGTCACATTTTAGAGGTGGCTCATCAATTGTCTATCATTGATAATAATTTTGGGAATAAGAAGAGAAAGAAGACGATGTATGATGTTCCTTGGAGCAGAGGAAAGGTTACAATAGAAAGGAGAGAAACTGAGAATCTCCTACTAAGGAAATTGGCAGCTTATGATTTTCTAATAGTAGAAGATAAATGGAAGTATGATCCGGATAGCTTCTTAGCCTCTTGGATTGTGAATAACAAAATTTCAGCTACTTTCATCCATGAGAAATGCCCCTTTTGGGAAAAGAGGAGGTCACCGAAGTAGGATGACCCTGTATTTTATGCAGAATTGAAGGATCTGCCAGAGGAGGGTCCCAAGCCATGGGAGACATTTTACAAGAAAAAACAAGAATATGATCCCAAGAAACTGATGACTCTGGGCCTAAGGCAGACTCTAAAAAAAAGAATGAAATGCTAAGAAAATAGCTGCTTATTGGAAGTACAGGCAGGAGATTTTTGAGATTACCCATACTTTTGGAGGTGTCCATACAGATGAACAATGGGAGGTAATCTAGGATGAATATCATATGACCCCTATGTCAAGCCCTGATACAAGTAATCTTCCAGGTAGTTCACATGAGGAAGAGGAGACAAAAGAGTCAAAGAAGGTTCAAAGGGCAGAGGCATTAGAGGAAACTTAGGAGTTAGAAGAAATAGAGCAAGCAACAATAGAAGCTCCTATAGCCCCATGGCCTCAATCTCTTAGTGCTCTACAAAAACAAAAGGCTACAGTATCGCCATCTCATGAGACCCAAATAGATTCGGCATTGGGGGGTCTTGGAGTGGCACTTTCTCACCAAATATTAATTGAATCACAAGAGGCGATAGGGGAAGAAGACCCTGAAGATGTAGCAAATAGGCCTTTGAAAAGAAGGCAAAAATTGGAGTTACAAAAGGAAGATACTGAAGGTGACGTCTTGGTATCCCCACAACAACAAATTCTTGCAACAACAATAGTGGAACAGGTGAGTATCCTTTCCCCTCTTTCTCCTTCTTCAACTTCTTCTTCATTAGGGGTGGCAACCCAAGTAACCCATTCTTCCATGTCTCTTGCCACCTTTGTTGTGCCATTGCAAACTTTTTCCCCTACTGCCAGTTCATTGGCTATGTCATCACAGGCCATATCATTACCCCTGTTTTCCCCAACCATGCCCAGACAAGCTTTGTCTCGAATTGATCCTAGTGGATAAATTGCCGCTATACCATATGGCTTACCCTAGGGGCATCCTTTTGTCGAAGGGCTTATTGCTTCTCCACCTACATTCCAAACATAATCAGATGCTACTAGAAAGGCAAGAGAAGCTAGGATGAAGAAATAGAAAAAGAAAGAAGGGAAAAGCCCTGTTGTTCCCCATATGAAGTCATTGTTTGATCCCATTCAACAATCTTTGACAATCACCCACTTGGCCCCTAATGTGGTCAAGCCTATAGAACAAATGCAGCCACAAGACTATTCAATGAATGTAGTAGCTATGGACCTAACTCAATTCAAGCCACAAGATAGAGTGGAATTGATGAATGAAACTGCCACAGTTGTTACAACTGATTATCTAAGGTGACAAAAAGGTTGCAGAAAGTAGAAGCAAAACTAGCAAAGGTAAAAGACAATAACATTAGCCTGACATCAGAAATAAAGGCTAAGGATAAAGAGATTGACACTCTTAATAAGGATTTGCAGTCCACTATGTCTTTGCAAATACATCAAGCATCATAGGCTAAGGTTGCAACTTTGTAAAATGAAATAGCACAAGAAAAGGCTATTGTAGCTGCATTGAAACAAGAAAAGGCCATGATTGAGAAAAAGTATCAAGACAAAATGCAAGAAGTATCATAGTTACAGTAGACCTTGTTAAAGGAACAAAATTAGAATAGTGCCGCTCAGGCCCAATTTATGGCTGAACAGGAAAAGACCAAGTAGTTAACTATTGAGCTGAGTCAGAGACCACAAAATGTAGGGGTCTTGGCAATGGTGAAGGAGCTCTATGTGTCTGCATGGGTAAGAATCTCTGAGGAGATTTCATAGCTCAAACTTGCCCTCAATTTCCTATTAAATGCTCAACAGTTATGTGAAAAGTTAGAGTCTTCAGTTGAAGCAACTTTGTCCATTGTTTCTTTGAGAGTTTCAAACTCTCAACTTTTGTTGTAGAAGCTCTATGAAACAATTAATGAGACCTTGTCAGTTGCTGGTGTGAATGATAGAATGGTTACAACAAAGAAGGTAAATGAGATCTTAAGTTGTAATGAAGTTGCTAAGAGTTGTAAAGCACTATTGAATGTGGTAAAGGAGGGTGTCAAAAATATGAAAAGACACATTGAAGAGTTGTTGTAGTTGGGGTTACCATCCCCTTTTCTAGATGATAGTATAGTTCTAATGACTGATACAATAAAATCCCTCTTGCTGACCAAACAAAATGATCAAACTATTTTCCAAGCTCTGAGTGGTTCTTCCAGTGTTGAGGAAGTGGAGGCAGTTCTTGTTCCAATGGCTTGTCTTGAGTTTTAGCTACATGTTGTGATACAGGTTCTATAGTCCTTTTCTCAAAAGGACATCATCAGTTTAGATTTCACCTTTCAAGATCTGTAGAATAGACAAGGTCTATCAGATTTAGAATGTTCTGGATATCAGGCTGCATTGCAGAAATTATGATTCACTGATAGTGGCAATACAATTTTGTTTTTTAACACCTTTTTTGATGTTTCTGGAGTTCTCTTTGAGTAGGCACAGAGGTCCATGTAGTCGCCAAGAACTATAGAGTTAAAACTCTACACTTTGAAACATTTATTTTAACCACGACTGTATTATTCAATTTCAACATTTTCTGTCACATTTTGCTGTGTCATATTTTGCTGTGCGCGAAACGCACCACGTGGCAGTAAAGTGGGTGTTGGAGAGCTAGAAAAGATGTTTCCTTTTTGAAGGCACGCAAGGTAGACATGTGGCGTGGTAGCAAAGAAGTAGTAAGGTTGTACTTGTTGCATATGAGGAGTGCCATGTGTCATCCTTTTAGATCACAGTTCTCAGATGATTCTAAAGCCTGCCACGTACTTCTAAGCCATATGTTTCTTTTATAATTTCTAGTTACATGCAGATAGCGCCAAGTGTCACTATCATGGGGTTTTGAGAAACTTTTTGTATGAAGCTTTGGAAATGCGCATTGGTGTGCCACATGTTACTTTGTTACATTATGTGGAAGCTACCACGTGTCTCTGTGTCTCTATATTTTGTTAAGTTTCAAGGAGTGACTAGATGTATGGTGGGCCCTACGATGTTTTCACTATAGTTTCTAAAGTTGTTATGGAGAGTGACAAGTGTCATCACCACGGGTGTTTGAAGGATGCAATATTAAAAAGCTTTTAAGATGCGTTGAAGAGCGCCAAGTGTCCCAGTTTGGAATCCTTAGGTGCCACCATGTATCAATTTCTAAGGTATGTTGGAATGCTACAAGTGTCAGTGTCTTGGCTATTCTGATAAAGTAAAGGAAATTATGCAGCAAGCGGAGGGCACCGCGTAGCACATTTTGGAGCCATTAGAAGCTCACGGGTGACACCATGTGTCTCAATAGAACTATAAGTTATAGTGTCGCGTTTTAGTATAACTCGTCCAATGGGCGTGCAGGGAAGATACAGTTGCAGATTCAGGTAGATTTTCAGTTCCAGTTGAATTCTAGTGCAGTTATAGGCTGTTAAGATTCTAGCGGTTGGGGATGATCTTGAGTCAAATTTTGTGGCTATAAATTGGGGGAGGTTTTGTAACATAGGATATATAGAGAAATATACAGAGTGTTGATTGTGATAAGATTGTATCATTTTGCCTTAATTTAGCTATTTCAAGAAGGAAGAGGATAGATATGTGCATATTTCTGTGCCTTATGTATTTACTGAATTATTAATGAAAGAATCTATGTTCTATGCCATTGGTGATATATTCTATGTCTTTGCATGAATCTTCTAAGTTTAGACTTTGTTTGAATCTTTTTATAATCTATTTATGTTGATCATGCTTCATTTTCTCTTCGACATAACTAAATCATAAAGGTTTAATCACTATGCTAATTGCTGATACTTGTATAAATCTGGCGCATCGACATAGAATTAGAAGCTTTTGTTTATTGTATTTGTAATCTTGTTTTTTCTTCCCTTTACCTAAAACCCCATTAAAAAAAGGAAGATCCAGCTTTTGTAAAATTTGGAGGTTGTTTCAAGTGTCAAGTCCCACATTCTTGAAGCTTCCCATGTTGGTGCTGGAATCCATGCAATTTTATCCATCAACAATTGTGAACTTGTTTATTTCTCTAGAGTCTGTACACATTCTCCATTCTCCATCCTTCTTAGGTGCTAACACTGCAGGTACTACACAGGGACTCAAACTTTCTCTGATCAAACCTTTCCTCAACAATTCTTGTATCTGTCTATTCAGTTCTTCATTCTCTATCAGTTTCATTTTGTGTGCTTCTTTATTAGGCAAACTAGCTCCAGGTATAAGGTCCATGTGATGACTGATACTCCTGATTGGTGGCAATCCTTGAGGTACATTATCTGATATGATGTCTTCGTACTTTGTCAGCAATTCTTTTATCTCTTCTGGTTGTGATTCTTCAGTCTCCTTAGATTCAATGTTTCAAGTTTCTTAGGAATCAAAGCATAACACATATTCTCATGTCTCAAACCATCTAGAAATTTTCTTCCATCTACCAAACAGATTCTAGCATTCCCACATACTTCACCCTTAAGATCATCTTCTAAAGGAATCAAAGTAATTCTCTTCCCATTTGATGTTATAGTGTATGTATTCTTCCTCCCACCATGTATAGCTTTTCTATCATACTGTCAAGGTCTACCCAACAAGATATGACAAACATCCATAGGCATAATATCACACAATACTTCATCATCATATGATCCAATATAAATTTTTACCAAACATTGTTCACTCACCAGTACCTTATGATCATCCTAAATCCATGCTATCTGATAGGGCTTAGGGTGTTTCAATCTTTCCAACTTCATCTTACTCACCATCTCCTTGAAACTAGATTATCTGAACTACCACTATCAATTACAACTTTACAACACTTACTTTCTGATTTGCATTTGGTTTTGAATAAACTCTTCCTCTGCGATGGTTCCTCATTTGTCTCTACTTGAAATAGTGCTCTCCTCATCACAAGTGATTCTCTTTTCTCAAGTTTACGAACTGAATTTGGTGATCCAACAGGTTCTTCTTCAACATAGGGTGCTCTTCCATTGTTCTCTGTCCTCTTGCTTGTACTACCCTAATTACACTCTAATGCTCTATGTCCTTCACCTCCACACTTGAAACAAGTACCTCTAAATGTTCTCTTATCAAATCCTTTTCCCTCTCTACTGTATCCTTCATTCCAGTATGCACTAGGGTTTCCTCTCTAGTAAAAATTTATGTCATCTCTCTGGTAAGCATTATTATCTCTATCATCCTTCTTAAATGGGTTGTCAAACTTGTTCTACTCCAAATGTGATATGTCTCCTTCAGAAAATGTTCTACCTCTTTGAAATTTACCTCCTTTAGCTCTTTGTCTCTAATCATACCTCTTATTCATCTTCTCTTCAACTTTCAGGGCAAACTGATATACTTCCTCCAAAGATGTCATCCTCACCAAGCTTAGTTCTTCTTCAATGTTCAATCTCAGTCCATTAATGTATCTAGCCACTTTCTCCTTGCTTTCTTCACTATGTCCTATTCTTATGATCATCTTATGAAATTCCTTAGTATACTCCTTCACATATTTCTCCTTTTGTCTCAGGTTCTGCAATCTTTTCAATAGTTCTAACTCATAGCCAGTAGGTACAAATTGATTCTTCAATTTTGTCACCATCCTATCCCACTTTGTAATCTTTTCTTTCTCTCTTCTATTTCTTTCCAACTGAACTTCTTTCCACCATATAGCATAATGCCCTTTCAACATTTTCTTTGCAAATTTCACCTTCTCCGGATCTTCAGCTTCCTCATATTCAAAGTATTCTTCCATGTCATTTATCCAATCAATCAACTCTTCAAGATTCAAATTGCTAGTGTAATTTGGTACATCAATTCTAGGTCTCTTTCCAATCTTTGAAATAGCTCGCAACATCTTGATTTGATCTGATTCTTCTTCTTCATGACCTCCTAGGGTTTTGCCAATTCGTTCAATAAATTGAAATTTTTCTTCATCATCACTTTCAACATTAGGTCTAGGTGTCAATCCTCTACACCTGTCTTCTTCAACAACATCCAAATAAATTTGCATTGTTTTCATCATTTCCATCATCTCATCCATTCTACTGGCCATTGTTCCAACAACAGCAACTCTCCTCGGCAGCATTCTTCCTAGGATCAATTGCAAACTACATCAAGTTTGGTGATCAAGCTACAAGGTGACAACTACCTCACAATCGATGATTGGTTGTGACACAAGTAACCTACCTCAATTCGGTGATCTATCCACAGCAAAATCTTATGGAATTCTCTTGCCAATTTTGCTCAATTCATTCCCAAAGATTTGAACTTTCACTCTGATACCACTTGGTGCAGTCACTATAGGAGGGTTCATAGAATGAACTGTCCAGACTATGCAGCAAGAGTAAACGTGATGGAAACAACTCAAAGATATGAAGTAAATGCAGATTCAATCATTCAGTATAACATAGAATTCAAATACAGATTGGCTGGCCACATGTAGGCTTACAATTAGAGCTCAAAGGCCTAATTAGAGAATATCAGAATATGCACAAGATATAGCTTTGAGGCTCCTTCATGCAAATCCAAACTATGAACTTACGAATTAATTTCTAACTATGAATTCTCTGCTTTCGTAAGGATCTATTACATCTTTATATATTATCTCTGGAATAATAGATTCCTCCTCATCGGCCAAGGAATATCACAAACTCCAATGAAGAGCTGTAACGTGTGTATATGGACAGGTCAGACCTAAATGCATTGAACTCCTCTGCAAATGAGTGGAATGGTGTGCAGATCTTAGGGAGAGTTGGCTATGAACCAAAGATCATTAAATGATGTGTCATTAGGCTCCACAAGTTGGGAAATGATCTATGGATGTTCTCCTTTAGCTGATTATCTGAGATTGTCAGGATGCTCTACTATGAGAAAACAGTCAATCTTCTGATAGTGATATCTTTCTGGTACTTAATCCAAATGCTCTAAATTCTGGATATGATGTAGATAAACATGCCTAGATGCTAAGTCCAGCTTCATAAGGTCTGAAATACAACTACGATAGAATGCAGACCAAAAAGCTAAAACTGCTTCTAACTAAACTACCTAAACTGAGCTGGAAAATGAAAGGAAACAAACTAAGCTACTAACAAACTAAAATGCAAATGTTTTTGGTTGATACAAGATTTCTCTTGAACTAGGGATGCTCCTGCATCAGAAAATTATTTATCTTGAACCATCAAAGGTCTTCAATTTCCCTCTATCGGTAAAACTAAGCTTTTTCGAACCTAGTCAATGAATCAACAACTTTTGGAAGTCCTGAACTAGTTAGAAAATCTTAAGGTGTGCTGACTATGTGATTTTCTTCTATCGGCAAAATTTATCCTTTCAAAACTCAAGATTTAGTCAATAGACTTCAACACCATCGGCAACTTGGAAAAAATGCAAACTCCATGCTTGAGCCTTTATCTTCTTATTGGTGAATGTTAGAACAAACGAACCTCCATGCTTGATCCTTTATTAGCTTATCGATGAATGTTAGAACCCATGAACTAGTTAGAAAGTTGAACTATTTTCTGACTAAATGATACTCTTTCAATTGACAGTTTCATTCATTCATTAACCAAAGGCCTGACTTCAGCTAGGAAAGGTTAGGCGACGATATAGGCTATTGATGAACTTATGATTTTGCTAACTCATGCTTTTACCGATAAAGTTTGAAATCTTAAAATTTCATCGATCGAACATTGCGGAGCCTTTATATTTGAAAAATGAACATTGAAAAGAGAAGCCTGTCAGTGAAAGAGACTATTGGAAAACTCATGAGTTTGCTAACTCGCAAGATTGCTGATAAAGTTTTGAAACTCGAGAGTTTGCTGCTAATGAGATCTATCCACACTATGAAGTCGAGATAAATGCAAAAGAGCTTTGTATAAAAGCCTATCGGTGAACTGAGCCAATGGCGAACTGAGCTGCCAGTGAACCTATGAGTTTGCGAGCTCAAGATTTCTTTGACTAGCTATAACTTAGCCAAATTTCATGCAATCTTCACCAAAATTAAACTGCAGATACCTATTTGGTTCTTCTACAAGACGATGTCTTTAGATTGACTGAAATTACTCCTAAAACACAAAAACCAAAATTGCAAGGAAACAAAGCTAAACAAATTAAGAAATAAAAACATATTTTTGGTGACACAGGATTGCCAGTGAGCCCAGATGCTCCTGCATCAGACACATCGGGTAAGAGAAATGTTTCTTGAGGCTACAATTCAAGAACATTTTGATAACTTTGGAATAGAAATCCCATACTTAGCCAATTCAGAAGCTTGCATCCATTAGGGGAAATTTACATAAAAAATGGGCCTCCTAAGGATTGTTAGAATCTGAAAAGATTATTAACCTAGAAAACTAATGCAAACAAATAGATATTTAAACTATGAATGCAAATGATATGAAATCAAAATAGCAACACAGAGTTAGTCTACAAGAGAGTAATGCAAATGCTAGAAGCAAAATAGCATTAAGAGGATGCAAAAGCAAAAGATATAAAATACAAGACAGGTAGCATGCTTATATAGACCAGGGAGAGGGAGGAGGTGGCAACACTGACCAATCAGGAGCAACCATCTATCACACTAAAGATAGAAAAGTATCTTCCCAAGATAGCTAATGGATGCTCACACGTAGGAAGGTGACACCTCACAACCACTCACCTAATAAGACATGACTTATTAACATAAACAAGATTAATAGAAGTGTAGGAAAAACCTAGGAATATAGGAAAAAATAAATAACCCAACTAGGAAATAAAAACCTACAAGAACATTTTGATAAGTTTAGAATAAAAATCCCATACTTAGCCAATTCAGAAGCTTGCATCTATTAGGGGAAATTTACATAAAAAATGGGCCTCCTAAGGATGACATCATCAGTTTTTAGAGTTATCAAAAATCAACTAAAAGATGACATCAACTTGTATGGTGACATCATCCAAAATAAAAATAAAAATATTTATTTTATAAAATAAAAGTTTCTTAAATCCTATGAATTAACTCATGATGGTTAATTTAACTCTATATATCCTATTCTATCTCAATCATCCTTCTAAATAGTAAAGATTGTTTTTATTTTTTTATTTATATTCTTAAGTTCTATTATATAAATTATTATGTTTTCTAAAAAATACTTTCATTCTTCAGGAACAAGAAAAACTAAAAAGCATTTCAAAAATATTTCAACAAATCTTTTCTTAAATTTTTTTTTTATTCCTTAATTATGCCGAGACGCATTTATAGTCACATCAGGGTGGGGATGAGAGCACTCATTTTTTCTGCCTAAATTTATTGGAAAAAAATAAAAATAAAAACCAAAAAATAGAAAAAAATTAAAAATAATAAAAATAAAAAAATTGAAGAAAATAAAAAATAAAAAACCCAAAAAGAAATTAGAAACTTTAAAAAAAGATGGAGGAAATCACCAAAAAAGAAATTGGAAAAATGAAAAACAAAAAACGATTGGAAAATACAAATAAAAATTAAAAAAAGAAATTGGAAAAGGTTGAAGGAAAAATAGTGGAGAAAATCACAAAAACTATAGAAAACACAAAAAAACACAGAGTCAAGAAGATATTTCTCGGCGTACTTTAGATATATTTTTTAAAATATAAATATACTATTTATGTTGAGAGGCATTATACAGTCACATCAGGGTGGGGATGAGAGCACTCATTTTTTTTGCCTAAATTTATAAGAAAAAAAATTAAAATACCGAAAAGGAAATAAAAAATAAAACTTAAGAAAATTTAAAAAAAAAACAAAAAGGAAATTACGCCGAGAGGCGTTATACAGTCACAGTGGGGTGGGATGAGAGCACTTATTTTTTCTGCCTAAATTTATAAGAAAAAAATTAAAATACCAAAAAGGAAATAAAAAATAAAACTTAAGAAAATCAAAGAAAAAACTAAAAAAGAAATTGGGAAAAATTAAAATAAAAAGAAAAAAAGAAATTGGAAACTCTTGGAAGGAGAAAAAGATGGAGAAATTCACGAAAACTATGGAACCAAAAAAAATTGGAAAAATTAAAAAATAAAAACTAAAAAAGAAACTGTAAGAGAAAATCAAAGAAACTAAGGAAAAAAGATATACCTCGACGTATTTTAGATATATATTTTTAAATATAAATATTAGATATATTTTTTAAAATATAAATATACTAGTACAGTCACAGCACGGTGGGGATGAGAGCACTCATTTTTTCTGCCTAAATTTATACGAAAAAGAATTAAAATACTAAAAAGAAAATAAATAAAAAAACTTAAGAAAATTTTAAAAAAAAAAAACGAATATACACCGAGAGGCGTTCTACAATCACATCGTGGTGGGGATGAGAGCACTCCTTTTTTCTGCCTAAATTTATAGAAAAAAAAAAATTAAAAAACCAAAAAGGAAACTTAAAATAAAACTTAAAAAAAATTAAATACAATAAAACTTTAAAAAATTAAATTAAATAAAGGATGCAATAGTTATACAAAAAAAATCACTGAATTTCTAAAAAAACATTACCTTTTTACTGATTTCTCTAGCGCATTATTACACATAATTTCCTTTTGGGTTTTTATTGTTTATTTTTTCCAATTTTTTTATTCATAATAGATAGTTTAAATTAAAAGATCTGTCAAAAAGATATAGTTTCCTCAGCTATTACATGGCTGGCAGTAAGTTTCAGAGCTACCATCCTTTGAGAGCTAAGAGTTTAGAAGAGAAGACCACGCAGGGTCAAGACTATTAACAACCAAAGAAGACTATAACTACCTAAGACAAGCATAAACTTTGCTTTTGCTATACAAAATGAAGCAAAAGTTACATCAGTATCTAATTAACTATCATACTCTATTGTTTCAAGCTGAAGTCCTCCATCCATTGAAAGCCATTGACCGCAACCAGGCCCAAAACCTTTTTGATGTAGTCCACCGCCACCGTCGCCTGATCCTTAGCACCACTAGGTTGAATCCTTTTATGTCCAGGATAAACAGAAAGATTTTGATCACTGCTCTGGGGTCGTCGAGAAGGCTCCAGTCTTCTGGTTGAGGGATTCCAACACCAGGACTGGCTACCTATAGGGTCATCTCCAAATCCCCTAAGTGTTTGGGATTGAAGATGCCTTTCATTAAAGATTTTGCGTCTGCTTTTGCCATCCCCAATTCTAGCAGCATCGCTAAGACCCTCAAAGAAATGTCTGTGTCCACCCGATACCGTTTATCGTTCTCCATGAAAACTCTACCCAGGATCATTCTCACAGCCCCCACCATTAAATCGTCTGACCTGCACATCATCCTCTGCAGTCTGAGGTTGGTGATAATGCCAATGAAGGCCATTTGCCTCTTCTTGCTGATCAATCTGATTGGGGTTTCCATCCCCCCATAGCGGATGGACTTTGCCGAGACAATAGCAACAAAGTGTGTAGGCATTTGACAGTGAGCGATGAAGTGAATGCAGAATGGAAAGCCGCCTTCCTAACTATCCTTTTCTGGACTGCCCACTAAAGATTCTTGAAAGCAGAACTGAGGAAGATTTTCCAGCTATCACTAGGATTGCCACTTAAGAACATAAATGCCGACATCCCTTCTACCCATGCCAACTTCCAGCCACTGCAAACCATGATTACCTGCCAATCCTGCCTCGACCTTGCCACCCATGTTGAGGTGGGAAGGCTCCCTCCCAACCTCCCACATGAGCCTTTCTTAAGCTGGATCGGATCCTTTTGTGGAGAAGATTTCTCTGATTGAGACCCCATCTTCTCCGAAGTTGGACAACATATCTGCATCTTGGTTTCCTTCTCTCAGAATGTGTAAATGTAACTTTATCAAAGCCTTCTAGCAATGAGAGAGCCTGATCCAATTTAGCTTGAAGTCTCTAGTTTACCAATCTTTTACTTCTAAGCCCATTGATGACAATCATTGAGTCCCCTTCTGTCTCTAGATTTTGAATTTCAAGCTCACTACACAACCTTATACCTAGAATTAAAGCCTGAATCTCTGCCTCATTGTTGGTACCAAAACCTGAGGGGAACCACTAGCTTTCCCACCATTTTTCCTTCTGAATTCTTGATAATACACCCTGCCCCAGAAGGACCCAGGTTACCTCTAGAGGCTCCATTGAAGTTTAGATTCATCCACCCGACCTCTAGAGGAGACCATCAGACATTTTCCTTGCTTCCTTAGTTTTAAGGCCTCCTTCTCCAACCTGAGGAGCCGGGGAGAGCCCCTTCCATTTTTTAATCATTTCTACATCCCATCCTGTAAAGAAGAGATGGGCTGGATCTCTATCTGTTAGTCTGGAGTTTACTACTTCCACTATGCTCGTTTCAACTTTACTAAGAAGTGATTGCCAAGGCATTTCTTTTTCTTGAAAAATTTTTCTATTACATTTTTTCCAATTTCTTTTTTGGTTCCATAGTTTTTATGATTTTTTATTTTCAATTTCTTTTTTGGTTATTATTTTTTATTTTTTCCAATTTCTTTTTTAGTTTTTATTTTTTAATTTTTCCAATTTCTTTTTTGGTTTTTATTTTTTATTTTTTCTAATTTCTTTTTTGGTTCCATAGATTTTGGTGATTTTCTTATTATCAATTTATTTTTAAATCACCAAAAATATCGAACCAAAAAAAATTAAAAATTAAAAAATAAATGAGAAATCAAATAAACTATGGAAAAGAGAATACCCTCAGCGTACTTTAGATATATTTTTTAAAATTTAAATATACTAGTACAGTCACAGCGGGGTGGGGATGAGAGCACTCATTTTTTGTGCCTAAATTTATAAGAAAAAAAATTAAAATACTGAAAAGAAAATAAAAAATAAAACTTAAGAAAATAAAAATAAAAAACCAAAAAGGAAATTATGCCAAGAGGCATTCTATAGTCACATCGGAGTGGGGATGAGAGCACTCATTTTTTTTGCCTAAATTTATAGAAAAAAAAAAAAAAAAAACCAAAAAGGAAACTTAAAATAAAACTTTAAAAAAATTAAATGCAATAAAACTTTTAAAAATTAAATAAAATAAAGGACGCAGTAGTTATACAAAAAAATCACTGCATTTCTAAAAAAATTGCCTTTTTACTGATTTCTCTAGCGCATTATTACACATAATTTCTTTTTGGATTTTTATTGTTTATTTTTTCCAATTTCTTTTTTGGTTCCATAGTTTTTATTATTTTTTATTTTCAATTTTTTTTTGGTTTTTATTTTTTATTTTTTATTTTTTAATTTTTCCAATTTCTTTTTTGGTTTTTATTTTTATTTTTTAATTTGTCCAATTTCTTTTTTGCATTTTATTTTTTATTTTTTCTAATTTCTTTTTTGGTTTCATAGATTTTGTGATTTTCTTATTATCAATTTATTTTTAAATCACCAAAAATATCAAACCAAAAAAAATGAAAAATTAAAAAATAAATGAGAAATCAAATAAACTATGGAAAAGAGATACCCTCAGCGTACTTTAGATATATATTTTTTAAATATAAATATACTAGTACAATCACAGTGGGGTGGGGATGAGAGCACTCATTTTTCCTGCCTAAATTTATAAGAAAAAAAATTAAAATACCGAAAAGGAAATAAAAAATAAAACTTAAGAAAATTAAAAAAAAACAAAATGGAAATTAAAAACTATTGAAGGAGAAAAAGATAAATCACAAAAACAATAGAACCAAAAAAGAAATTAGAAAAAAATAAAAGAAATTGGAAAAAATAAAAAATAAAAACCAAAATAGAAATTGCAAACAAAAAAAAGTGAGAAAACCAAAGAAACTATGGAAAAAATATATCCCTCGGTGTACTTATATATATATATATATATATATATATATATATATATATATATATATATATATATATATATATATATATATATATATATATATATATATATATATATATATATATCATTAAAAATCATAAAACCTACTATAAACATATTTAATTACGCCGAGATGCGTTCTACAGTCACATCGTGGTGGGGATGAGAGCATTCATTTTTTCTACCTAAATTTATAGGAAAAAAAATTAAAATTCCAAAAAAGGAAACTCTTTTTTAGTTTTTAGTATTTATTTTTTCCAATTTCTTTTTTGGCTCCATAGTTGTGATTTTCTTATTTTCAATTTCGTTTTTGGTTTTATTTTTTTTCCAATTTCTTTTTTAGTTTTTAGTTTTTTTATTTTTTCCAATTTCTTTTTTGGTTTTTTATTTTTTATTTTTTCCATTTTTTTTTTCAAATAAACTATGAAAAGAGATATCCCTCGGCGTACTTTAGATATATATTTTTAAATATAAATATCTAGTATATTAATTATGTTGAGAGGCGTTCTACAGTCACATTGGGGTGGGGATGAGAGCATTCATTTTTTGCGTAAATTTATAAGAAAAAAAATTAAAATTCCAAAAAAAGAAACTCTTTTTTAGTTTTTAGTGTTTTTTTTTCCAATTTCTTTTTTTGGCTCCATAGTTGTGATTTTCTTATTTTCAATTTCTTTTTTTGGTTTTATTTTTTATTTTTTCCAATTTTTTTTCAAATAAACCATGAAAAGAGATATCCCTCAGCATACTTTAGATATATTTTTTTAAATATAAATATACTAGTTCTAAATCTATAAAATTATAAATTTAAATACATATAAAATAATAAATATATAAAATCATTAATCTATTATATAAAATGATAATATGAAATTTCATTTAATATATAAATTATAAAAATAAAATATTAAATATAAAATAAAATATCTAAGCTACTTGTACTTTGCTACTATTTTTTTTTGGTTCGTAATCGAGAATTATATTAAAGTCAGTCAAAAAGTTACAATTTTCATAGCCCTTCCATGGCTAACCGAGAGGACTATTCCATACATCCTTTACTGACTACCTTGATTAGGAGACAATTTCTAAGACCACGCAGGGTCTATACTATGCCCTTTCTACAGAGATTAAACTAACTATAGCTATAATATCCTTGCTTCTTCTATACAAAACGAAGCAAGGAGATTAGGACCCACTACTGGAATATCTCAGACAATTTAAAACTGAAGTGTTCAACCCAGTCCATACCATCCGCCACCAACAAGCCAAGGGATTTTCTAATGAAGTCGGCTGCAATCACCGCCTGGTCTTTTAGAAGCACCAGGTCAAAGCCTCTGGTATCCAGGATGAAAGGGAAGATCTTAATGACTTCACCAGGATCTGTAAGAAGACCCCAGTCATGGGGATGGGGGATACCTATGCTAGGACTGGCCACCTGCAAGGAAAAATCTAAATCCCCAAGATGCTCAGGGTTAAAAATCCCTCTCATTATAGCCCCTGCCTCTGCTTTGTCTATTCCTAGCTTGAGGAGCATTGCGAGTACCCAAGAAGATATGTCTGTATCTACCCTATACCTTTCGTTGTTAACCAGAAGGGCTTTTCCCAAGATCATTTTCACTGCTCCCACCATCAACTCGTCAGCACGTCGAAGCATTCTTTGCATCCTTAGATCGGTAATAGCCCCAATGAAGGCCATCTACCTTTTCTTGCTGGTGAGTCTGACGGGAGTGTCCATACCCCCACAACGAATGGCCTCCATAGATACTATGACAACGAAATGTGACGGCATTGAACAGAATGAGAAGGAGAAAATGGAATGTAGGCTCTGTCATCATAGACTGAAAATCTCTAGACCCTCTGAAGCTTCTCGACACCCTGCAGGGAGAACTTCCAGCTCATGCCACCCATACCACTCGAAGGAATGACAGTCTAACATCACTTCCCCTCGTGCCGTCGAACCACCCTAATAATTAATCAATGCATCTTGTGTCGACTCGGCCTTGCCACCTATGAGGAGGTGGCAAGGCTCCCACCCAACCGCCTACGTACTTTGCTACTATTTATAAATAATATAAACATATTTATTTAAATAAACATACATAAAAAATAATAGATGAATATTTTAAAGCTACATTCAATTTTTTTTTTAGTACCTTTTTTAAGCTAATTTAAATTTTATATACTAAAAAAAATTCTTTAGAAATAAAAATTCTTCTCTCATAAATTTTTAAAAAATTATCTTCAAAATGACTCAATGTAGAATGAAAAATAAAAATTTATTGGAAAAAGAAAAATAAAAAGCTAACAAATATTCACAATAAAAATATTATTGAAGAGAGAAAAATAAAAACACAAAATATATATATATATATATATTCATGATAAAAATTTATTGGATAAAAAAGCTAACAATTTTTATTTATATTTTAGAGAAAGAAAACAAAAAAGCTAAAAAAACTATTGTAAAATATTATTTTTTGGCCGATAGGCCATTCTATATGTGCACACATCTTGTAACCGCCAAAAATTTGGTAGTCCCATTATTTTTTGGTCATCCAAAAATTAAAAAAATTAGTCTTCCCAAGAAAAATAGTTGCCAAGAAATAAATACAAAAACCTATTTGTAAAAGGTGGAAGGAGGAGTGGGGAAGGTGAAAGGACTGGAAATAATTTTTAATTCTACATGACTCATTACAATGATAGTTGTGGACATGATATTTCCACAGTCCATGATGTTAGAATTTTAGTGCTTCTGGATTAAACGGTGTATGCTTTTTTAGCCTCAATGTTTTGGATCACACTCCATGATCCATCATCAGGAGAAAAGAAAGTGAATGTAAATGAATACGAAATGTAGAGAGTTTTCTTAAAAAGAGAGAGGAGGTGGGCACGGAAGGCAAGAAATATAGCTAAAGGAGTCATAATAGGGACAAGCAAGGGAAAGTTAAGTATCAAAAAAGTTGAAATTAATAAACATCAAAGAGCAAGCAAGAGGAGAATAAATACAAGAGGATCATTAGAGGGATGTCAAAAAGGTAAATAAACAAAGATCATTAAGAGTAAGATTAAAAAGTTGTGTAACTTATAAAAGCAGATACATAAATAAGTAAAAAATGCAAGCAAAAATAATATATACAGATATAAATATAAAGAAATATATATATATAAAGAAATATTTATATATATTTCTTTATATATATAAAAAGAAATATATATAAATATTTCTTTATATATATATATATATAAAGAAAAATAGGGAAAAATTAGCAACGTCAGAAAAAGAAAAAGAAAAAGAAAAGAAACGAAGAAACCCAAGAATTGTAATCAAATACATCCATAACTATGAATACAAAAAATGTGAGAAAGGTTAAGTAAATCACAAAAGTTAAAATGGATGTGAAAAGATGGAGAAAAAGTAGCCAACGTAAAAAACTTAAGGAAGATAAAACAAACCAAGAAGACTCAAGAGAAAGGGGAGGAAGAGGGTCACAAACCCTGAGGCAAGGAACAACGAGAGCATGATACAAGGGTGAAAAAGAGGTGAAAAGAAGAACAAGAGGCAAGAAAAAGAAGAAGAAAGGAAAAGTCGAGGAGTAAGGGACAAGGGGACGGAAAAGATAAGAGGGATAGGCAAGGGGGGAGAAAGGATGGATGGAGACAAGAGAGAGAGGTCTCAAGGGCAAGTGTGACAAGAACGAGAGCAAAGGTGGGATGAAAAAGAAAAGAGAGGAGAAGAGTAGAGTGGGAGGAAGGGAGAAACAAGGACACTGGTAGAGGGTGGGGACAAGAGGGGGCTAAGGGGGGATATGGAGGGGGGATGGTAAAATTTAAGGGGACATTAATAGAGGGTTACTGTTAAGAATAGGTTTGGTAGGAACAATAGAGTAAGGGTGGGAAGAAAAAGAAAAGAGAAGAAGAGAACGTGGGAAAGGTGAAAAACAAGGACACTGACAAAGGGGGACAAGAGGTGGCTAAGAGGGGGATTAGGAGGAGGGATAGTAAGAATTAAGGGACTCTAATAGGGGGTTCCAAGTTTGGCTTAAGTTCCACCCCTCATCTCTATTTAGGTTGGAGGGGTGGTTTCTGATGAAAATGGCCTCTTTAAGTTTTCTCTTGTAGAAATTGTCTTCCTTGGCAAGGACCTAGGTGTCTTCTAGGTGAATGTGATGCTTAGTGTTAGAGGAGTGATCAATGAGGGCTGATTTTGTGACCCTTTCATGTCTAATATCTGCACTGTGCTCTTTGATTCTCGTGCAAATAGATCTTCCTGTCTCACCAATGTACGGGGTACCACAGGAGCAATCTATTTTATAGACACCCGAGTATAAGAGACTATCAGTGGGGTCTTTGGTTGAAGAGATGAGGTTTCTAATGGTTGAGAAAGGTCTGAAGGCACAGTTAAGTCCTTTCTTATGAAGGATTTTAGCAATTTTATTAGAGATACCTTCGATGAAAGGTAGGGTGGCACTAAATCCACTGTTAGAGTCTTGGTTGCCAGGTTTGGTCTGAAGGTAGGTTTGGGCTTGCTTAAATGCTCTTTTGATGTATTTGTTTTGGTACCCATTAAGTTGGAAGACTCTGGTAAGGTGGGACAACTCTTGGTTAATGTGATCTTTATCACAGATGCGAAAGGCCCTTGTAGCCAAGGTTTTGAGGATGTTGGACTTGTGGTTAGGGTGGTGGTGGGAGGAAGCAGGAAGGTAGAGGTCTATGTGGGTGGATTTCCTAAAGACCTGACAGCCAAGGGAACCATCCTCTTTTCTGATGAGGAGGATGTCAAGGAAAGGGAGTTGGTGATTGGTTTCCAAATCTTTGGTGAACTTGATGCAAGGGGCAATGTTGTTGAGGTGATTATGGAAGGTTTCAAGTTGTTCAAGGCCATGTGGCCAACATATGTTTGTGTCATCCACATAGCGCTTCCACCAAGTTGGTTTAAGAGGGAAAGAGTTCAGAGCCATCTCTTTGAAATGCTCCATGTAAAGGTTGGCAATGATCGGGGATAAGGGGGATCCCATGGCAACACCATCGGATTTCTCATAAATCATGCCTTGGAAGGTGAAGAAAGTAGATATTAAGCAAAGTTTGACTAGGGAAGAAATTTCTACATTGGTATTTTGTTTGACCAGCACAATGAAGTCTTGGAGAGGTACTTTGGTGAAAAGGGAAACATCAATGTTGACCAGAATGTCATCATTGTTGACCTTCTTATCTTTGATGAAGTCGACAAAATGGGTTGAGTCCTTGATGAAGGAAGAAGTCTTACCAATGAGAGGATAAATCAACTTAGCCAAATAGGTAGCAAGTTTATAGGTACCTAGGGAATAGGTGGTGTCGACAATTGGTATCAAAGGGATGTTGGGCTTGTGAATTTTGGGCACCCTGTAAATGTGCGGTGTAACTTCTTTGTTAGGCAACAGACATTTTTTGGTACAATCATTAAAGGAAGAAAGAGAAATGGAACTTTTCACTTGTTTAAAGATTTTGGACATGGGATTGCGGGGAAGAATTGTATAGCTACCACTATTGTTCAGGTGGTCCAGCATTTTAGTGGTGTAGTGAAGTTTGTTCATGATGACTAAGGTGTTCCCCTTGTCTACTTTAACGATGAGAATATCTTGGTTATTGACCAGTCTCTTGAAAGCAAGAAACTCATCTTTGGGGATGTTGCATTTGGGGGGCCTGGCATGTCTAAGGGCGACAGCGCAATCTTGTCTAACTTCTTCTGCTACATCATTGGGAAGAGAATGAATGACATTTTCAATTTCAATGAGAAAATATATTTTGGGAATGTAGGTGGGGGTTAAGGCAAAGCCAAAGCCTCTTCTTAGAAAATTGAGGGCTAGAGGTTCGATATTGAGGTAAGAAAGATTGAGGATGAGTTTATCTTCCCAATTACGTGTAGAGGCAGTTGATTGAGGAGTTAGAGACAAGGCAAAAATAAGGTTGTCACCCACATCATAAGAAGCTAGAGCTGGGTTAAAAATGACTGTAGGAGTGAATAAAGGGTTGAAAGGGGGCAGGTTAAGGCAAGAGTCAACTGTAGAGTTAGGAGAACTCTACTCAAGGGGGTGTGGGGACAATCGGTTGATATGGCCGATTGGTGTGGGAAGAGGAGTATGGCCAACAAGAGAAAGACTGAGGTGAGTGGTGAAGTCCATGATGGAAGATGAAGAAGTTGGTCAGAGGTGAGAATTAATACAATCTCCAAGGGTTGGCAAGCATTGGGTGTCATGATGTAGGTGAGGGATAGGTTGAGTAAAGTCAGCGATAGTCAGAGGCTCATTGCTCAATGGGGCAATAGAATGAATGGGAGTAGATACAGATAAATAAGAAAGATTGGAAAAGATCATATCATAAATGAGAGAGACGTTGGACGACCAACCTAGATCCGTGGGAGGGGGATGTTGGAGAATGGGCAGCTGAGGGCGAACCGTTGCTAGAGAGGATGGACTGGTGGTAGGAGAGAGCAACGAACTAGTAGGAGCTGGGTTGGAGTGGCCGCTACTAGACAATGAGCTGGTTAAAAAACTGGAGGAGGAGCACTCCATAGGCAACAGGGCCGATAGGTTGAGAGAACCACCAGTAGAACAAGAAGATTGTTTCCTGGGCAACAAAGTTGAAAAGTTGTTGGAGCTGCTAATAGAACCAGAAAAGGATCGCTCCAACGGCAAAGGGGCTGATGGTTTGATGGAAACGATGGGGGAACTAGAAGAGGGTCGATCGGCGAGTAGAGATGTTGAGTTGGAACCGATGGTAGAATAGGAAGAGGAGTGTATAGTATGTAACAGAGTTGATCAAACAATAGAACCGTATATATATATATATCTATATATATATATTTCTTTATATTTATATCTGTATATATTAATTTTGCTTGCATTTTTTACTTATTTATGTATCTGCTTTTATAAGTTACACATAGCTTTTTAATCTTACTCTTAATGATCTTTGTTTATTTACTTTTTGACATCCCTCTAATGATCCTCTTGTATTTATTCTCCTCTTGCTTGCTCTTTGATGTTTATTAATTTCAACTTTTTTGATACTTAACTTTCCCTTGTTTGTCCCTATTATGACTCCTTTAGCTATATTTCTTGCCTTCTGTGCCCACCTCCTCTCTCTTTTTAAGAAAACTCTCTGCATTTCTTATTCATTTACATTCGCTTCCTTTTCTCCTGATGATGGATCATGGAGTGTGATCTGAAATGTTGAGGCTAAAAAAGCATACACAGTTTAATCCAGAAGCACTAAAATTCTAAAATCATTACAATGAGTCGTGTAGAATTAAAAAAATTATAAAATGTTGAGTAGTGTAATGGTATTTATAAGAAGCATTCCATTGTTCAAAAACTTCAATGCTTTTGATGGTACTGTGTCTCTACACGATGTTGGTGGTTTTTACTTTCATTTTGGTTTCTCTATTAATTTTTTGTTTTCCTAGCACAATTTTTTTCAATGCAAGATATTTACATTGCCTCATTTTTTTAACATACAAATAAGATTTCAGGTGAGCTCAAGGAGAGTGCCAACATAAAATAAAAAAAATCAGGAGGAATCCATCCAAGGTCTGGAGGAAGTTTTTCAATCTCCTCTTTATCTTCATACTTCAATTTCATTCTTATTTGTGCATATTGTGGCTTTGCATGTAGTTTTCCCCTGCTAGGTAAATTTTTTTTGAGTTTTTCCATTAGTGCCACTCCTCTGCTTTAGAGAAATCTGTAAAGACTATTTGTGCTTTGGAGAAATCAAATCAAACCCTACTACTATTACTTTTATTCCTTCAGATTTAAATCCAACTTTCATCAAATCCCTTCATATTTTCATCCCTGCACAAGAAAACAATTAAAGTGAAAATGAAAAAAATAGTGAAAGAGTAAGTTTCTTTATATGTCATAGGTTTTGTGTTTTTTTAAATATTTAAAACTTAATTAAAACAATTTACTTAGGCTATTTGTTTTAATTTACTTTGTGTTATTTAATATGAATTTGTTTTGTGTTTTTAAATATTTTTTCTATTTAGTTTAATAAATTTAGAATAGAGTACAATATAAATTTAGTTTTTTTAATATTTAGTTTTTTATATTTATGATGTTTATAAGCACAATAGAATATAGAGAAATATACTAGAATATAATATAAATTTAGTTTTATTTTTATGTTTACTTTTTTTATATGATGTGTTGATAATCTTATATTCATCATGTTTATCTTCAATTCTTTTATAAATTTATATTTATATTTCTCTATATTTTATTCTAAATATAAGAGGAAAAAATATTTATATGCATTCTTTAGTTTTTTATATGCCTTTTGTGTAAGTTTTAATATTTTTCTAAAATTAGTGCTCCACCACCTGAATTATAGCCTAAATTAATGCTCCACCACCTCCTAAATTATTATTTTTAAATAAATTATTATAAAATATATATTTTAAAATAAAATAAAATAAAATACATAATTAAAAATAAAATAAAATAATTAAATTTTCAATTAAAAATAAATACCTTACAAAAAGGAAGGGCCACGACCTATGTAAAAGCATGTCGTAGCCATTTCTTATAAAATAAAAAAAACTAAGGAAAAAAGATATACCTCGGCATATTTTAGATATATTTTTAAATATAAATATACTAGTACAGTCATGGGGATGAGAGTACTCATTTTTTCTGCCTAAATTTATAAGGAAAAAAATTAAAATATTGAAAAGGAAATAAAAAATAAAACTTAAGAAAATTAAAAAAAACCAAAAAGGAAATTACGCTGAGAGGCATTACACAGTCACAGTGGGGTGGGGATGAGAGCACTGATTTTTTCTGCCTAAATTTATAAGAAAAAAATTAAAATACCAAAAAGGAAATAAAATAAAAAACTTATGAAAATTAAAAAAAAAACAAAAAAGGAAATTAAAAACCATTAAAAGCTAAATCACAAAAACTATGGAGAACCAAAAAAACAAATTGGAAAAAATAAAAATAAAAATAAAAACTAAAAAAGAAATTGGAGATGGGGGAACGGAAGGATGTTGATTTTTTCTCTGCATGTCGAGCTAGGGCTTTCGTGCCCTAGCCTGATCCTCTGGTTTTTTCCTGGTTGTGCGAAGTGTGGGGAGTGCATGCATTTTGGGGAGGTCTGGGGTTGTGTTTTTTTATCAGTGCAAAGTTTTTTCAGCGGCATCGGTGTCTCTTTCTCCCTAAGCGTGCGGGGGTTTTGTGCCTGGTTGGAGGCCGTGGGTGGGGTTTTTGTGCCTGGTTGGTTTGGGTCTGCAGTTCGAAGGCAATGCTGGGTGGTGGACCGGTTAAACCCTAGTGGTGGTTCTTTTTTCTTAGGGGCCTGCTTGCCTGCCTTGGATCTTGTTTAGTTTCAATGCCGATCGGGGAGTCTTCAGGGGCTAGTCCCAAGATGGATTTTCTCTCAGCAGCAGTTGGTGCAAATTCTCCTTCGCATGCTTCAAAGGTTTTTAGTAATAACTTGTTCTCACCAGATCCAGGGTTGGTTGGTTCGGGTTTGTCTGGTGGTACTCGGATTACAAAGATCAATGGATGTCTTGAACGTTGTGAGGAGAGGCCAAAATTGGATATCCCATTGGAGATGATTGTGGAAGATATTGATTATTATTCGAAGCATGCATTGCTGTGCAAGTTTATGGGGATGCGGGTTTCTTTACAATTTCATGAATCATGGGCCCAACGAACTTGGATGCCAGAGGGAGAAATGGAGGTTATGCTTTTAGCAAATAACTTTTTCATGGTTTCATTCAATTGCTTGGCAGATCACAATAAGGCCTTTGAAGGAGGCCCTTATTTTCATAATCAGATTGGGTTATTCATTAAACCTTGGCATGCGGGATTCAATCCTGCTGAAGAGCTTCCGAACCGGGTTCCAGTGTGGGTTCAGCTTCCAAGGTTTCCTATGGAATGTTGGCGGGATGATGTTTTACACTTGTTAGCTTCAATGCTAGGAAAACCAATTGGTGCTTCACAGTAGACTTAAGTTAAAAAGGTGATGACTTTTGCTCATATATGTGTTGAGATTGATTTAAGTAAACCCTTGCCAGATTCGGTGGATATGTGTGCGGGTCCTTACTCTTGGGTGCAGCAGTTGGACTATGAGACTCTTCCTTTTCGGTGCCGTCTTTGTCATGAATATGGACATTTACAGAGGAGATGCCCTAAGGCTAGGCCTGTGGACTCCTAGCCTTCTCAGCCTCCCCGCAATCCCCCTAGAGTTGAAAAGGGGAAGGAACCCATTCCTGGTGATGTGGATGGGGCTGATGGTTTCGTTCCTGTCAAGGCTCGAAATAGGAATCGAGGTCAAAAGAGGACTTTGAAGGAAAGGCAGGCTGAAGATTCTTTCAACAGATTTGAAGTTTTAGATGATCTCAGCCAACAGGAAGTGAATCCAAGCTTGGTGAATATGGATCAGGGTGCTTCAGGTATAGGACAGGAGGGCCTTCTTTCTGAAGCTACTCAGGTTTTACAGGATAATAGGGCTTTGCAAATGGACACAGACGTTCAAATGGAAGTCCAGGTGGAATCGGTTCCTATTATAGTAGGGAAGAAGGGTGGTGAGGATGGATCTCCTCTTGTTTCAAATGTAGGTACTGAGGGGGTGAAGATTAATAAGTCTTCTTCTTCTCATTTGGGTCTTCATCAAAAGGATCCAAAAAAAGGGGCTAGGGAGAAGTCTTCCAAGCTTGGTAGAAAAAAAGATTTGGATAAGATTAAATTAACAGGGGAAACTTTGGTAGAGTCAGGGTCTATTAAGACTCTGGATTCTCTTTTTTTGAGCCCCTTGAAATGATTGTTCTATCCTGGAATGTAAGGGGCTTGAACAGTGGCCCTCGACAAAAAGCTATTCGTTATTTGGTTAGAAGTCAATCTCCTGATGTTCTTTTCCTGTAGGAGACTAAGTTATCAGTAGAGTGTATGTTTGGTTTAGTGCCTAAGTTGTGGGGGAGTGGAGAGTGCCAGTGTATTGGTGCTCAAGGGTTTGCTGGAGGAGTGGCTTGTTTATGGAATCCTCGAAAGATCCGCCCTCTTTGGTGGTTGTCCTTTCAGTCTCCTATCTCTATGATTGCTTCTTGTTATGAGACAGGGGAGTCTGTTCTCTTCTCCAATATCTATGCGCCTACTGAACTTCAGGGTAAACAACTGTTGTGGTCCCATATCCGGTTTGTCCGAAGCATGGTTCCTTTCCATCCATGGATTATGGCTGGAGACTTCAATGCTATTTCTGAGTTGGCTGAGAAGAGGGGTGGTATTGCGAGGCTTGAGCCTTCTGCACTGCTACTTCAGGATAACATTTCAACTTTAAATCTGGTGGATATCAAGCCCATTAATGGCCAGTTTACTTGGAATAATCAGAGGATTGCGAATAATTGCATTGCGGAATGACTTGACCGCTTTCTGGTTTCTTGCTACTGGGTTGGTGGGTTGTGGTCTTCTAGCTCTAAAATTTTGGATTGGAGGGGATCAGATCATTGGCCTATCAAGCTGGCTATTTCTTTAGCTCGTGTGCATCGGTCTCCTTCTTTCAAGTTCCAGCTTATGTGGTTGCGTGACTCCTCTCTCCATGACTATATTGCTGAGTGATGGAGGTATGGTAGACCTGCTTATGGTACAGCAATGTATACTTTTGCTAAGTTACTTCAATTTGTCAAGTATCAGCTTAAACGTTGGAATCGGCAGTGCTTTGGAAACATTTTCCATGCTAAGACTGCTACCCAGGCTGAGTTGGATGGTATTACGAGGTTGATCAGGGAGGATGGAGTGACTGAGGACCTGCTTCGGGAAGAGACTAGGGCTTTGAAAGCATTGGAAGAGTGTGAGCTACGAGAGGAAGTTTTTTGGAAACAAAAGGCTCAGATTGAGTGGCTTCAGGAAGGGGATAAAAATACCACTTTTTTCTTCAACTCGGTGAAAGCCAGGAGACATGGCAATTCTATTTCTACTCTGGTGAATGATAGGGGTGAAACTCTTTCTTCTTTGTAGGAAATCACATGTGAAGCTATGCAATATTTTGCTTCTTTATTTAGGGAGGACTCGCAGGGGGGTTCTGATGAGGAAGCTCAGGTCCTTTCTTGTATCCCTTCTTTGGTTTCTAGGGAGATGAATGAGCATCTTATGAGTGATATTTCGATTGAGGAGCTAGAGGGGATCGTGTTTCAAATGAAGAGGGGGAAAGCTCCTGGCCCTGATGGTTTCCCGATTGAGTTCTTTCAAGAATTCTGGGAGATTATCAAGTTGGACTTGTTGGCATTTGTTCAGGAGTCTCATAAGAATAAACAGATGTTACGAGCTTTGAATTCTACCTTCCTTGCTCTCATCCCAAAGTGTGATGGGGCGGATAGGTTAAGTCAATTTCGTCCTATCTCTCTTTGCAATGTGATTTATAAAATTATCTCTAAATTGATTGGTGATAGGTTGAAAAAGTGGCTTAAAGTGCTGATTTCTAAGGAACAGAGTGGTTTTGTGGCAGGACGTTAGATTCTGGATGGGGTTGTTATTGCAACTGAAACCATTCACTCTATGGCTAATTCCAAAGATAAGGCAATGTTCATCAAGCTTGATATGGCTAAGGCTTATGACCATGTTCAATGGTCCTTCCTTCGGAAGGTTCTTGGTGCTTTTGGTTTTGGGGATGCGTGGATTTATTGGGTTATGAGTTGTGTTACTTCAGTCTCCTTCTCTGTGTTAATAAATGGTGAGCACTCTGAGCTTTTTGGTGCCTCTCGGGGTTTGTGGCAAGGTGACCCCCTCTCTCCTTACTTGTTTCTTCTTCTTGTTGAGGGTCTGGGACGCTTGATAAGAAGGAATGTGGAGTTAGGTTTCATTCAGGGCTGGGGGTGGGGAGGTGGTTTACCTCCACAATCTCACTTGCAGTTTGTTGATGACACTGCTTTGATGGGTATGGCTACAATTAGGGAAGCTTTGAATTTGCGCAAGGTGTTGGATGTTTATCTTCTAGCTTCGGGCCAATTGATCAATGAAGATAAGTCTTCCATCTTTTTCTTCAATACTCCAAGTTCCATTCAGAGGCGAATTGCTCATATCTTGAGATTTCAGATTGGGGTTCTCCCTTTGACCTATCTTGGTATTCCCATCTCTATTGGAAGACTTCCCAAGGAGTCTTGGCAGAATATTCTAGATAAATTTCGTGTGAAAGTTAATCATTGGACCCATCGCTGGTTGTCCTTTGCGGGTCGTGTTCAGTTGCTCAAGTCTGTGGTGCAGGCCCTCCCCATTTATAGATGTATGATTCAGGTGGCCCCTTTGGGTTTTGTTAGGGAATTGGATTCCTTAGCAAGACAGCTTTTATGGGCTGGTAGCTTATTGTCATCTAAATGGAGCCTTGTTAGATGGGACATTGTTTGTAGCCCGAAGCAGTTTGGCGGCCTTGGGTTAAGGCAGTCATCGTTGTCAGGGATGGCGTTGGCTACTAAATTGTATTGGCGGTGGTGTGTAGAGCAGGATGGAATCTGGGCCAGGATATTAACTCAGAAATACTTCCTAGGGATCCCTCAAATTGATACTCCTCGGTATCCACTGGTGGGGAAAGGCTCGGTGATTTGGAGTACGCTCAAGAAAGGGACTACTCTGGTCAAGGATGGTTTATTTTGGATTTGTAAAAGAGGGACAAAAGCTCATTTTTGGTCTGATTCTTGGGATGGTTTTCCTCCCATTGTTTCTCAGTTTCCTAATTTGGTGACTCTGTGCCAGAGGTTCTGTGAAGTTGGTTGGTCAAGGGTGAGTGACTTCAAGTCCTTTTCTTCTCATGGGCAGTTGGTGGTGGCAAGATGGAAGAATCCTGATGAGTGGCCTGTTGTTGGTATGGAGGAGGAGTGTGCTGAGCTTCATAGTATCCTTTCTCGTAGACGTTGTAGCTCCCTCCAAAAAGGGGATGTTCTTTCTTGGTCTCCTAATCCTAAGGGTGTCTATACTGTTGCTTCTGGATATCAGGTGTTGTTATCTAACCAGCTGGAGGGGGTGGAGGTTCATTGGTGGAAGAAAGTGTGGAATAAGCTTTCTTGGCCGAAGTGTAACTACTTTATTTGGACTTTGGCTTGGAATAGGTGCTTGACTTGGGATAATATTCAGAAGCGGGGTTTTCAAGGTCCTTCTATGTGTGTTATGTGTGGATGTGGAGAGGAGGACTCCTCTCACTTATTTTTTCATTGTCCCTTGACTTTGCAGCTTTGGCATTTTTGGTGGGAAGTTTGGAAAAGCCCCTGTGTTCATGCTTCATCCCTGGTGGATTTTTGGAGTAGTCTGGGTAGACCTCCTTCTATGACCTCTTTCTTGCAAGATGTGTGGTATGCTGGGCCTTCCTTCATACTATGGCAGATTTGGTTGGAACGGAATTGTAGAATATTTCGAGGTGAGAAGTTGTTGATTCAACAAGTTTGGCACAAAATTATGAGTATGATTCGGGAGACGGTGGAATCTAAGTGTGATGTGGTGTTCCCTTTGGAGAAAGGAGATGCTGAGTTGGTGGATAGATTGGGTATTCAGGGGTTGTCTCCAGCTTCTGCTTGTGTTAGGAAAGGAAGGCGAGTGAAAAAGAAAGTGCAAAGGGTGGGAAGATGGCTTCCCCCTCCATTTGGCATTCTGAAGCTCAATACTGATGGTTCTTCAAGGGGCAATCTTGGGCCTGCTGGGATTGGTGGGACTGGCAGGGATTTTTCGGGATCGGTGGTTTTTTTCTACTCTGTTCATGAAGGATGGCAAACTATCAACCTTATGGAAGGTTTGGCGATCCTCTATGCTTTGGAAAGGGCTTATGCTTTGGGATGGCGCAAGGTTATCTGTGAGTCTGATTCACAGGTTTTGATTAAATTGCTGAATACATAGAAGGTTTCTGATGTTAGTTGGCAGTTGGCTATGATGGTGCAACAAATTCTGCAGATAAGTTCTTTGATGGAGATGGTGTCTTTTGTCCATATTCCTAGGGAGTGGAATAGGGAAGCAGATTGTTTGGCTAAGTGGGCTTCTGAGCATTTAGATGGTTGGAAGATTGATGAATGGGAGCAGGTTCCTCATGAGCTCCGATATGACTTGGAGAAGATTCTTGTTGAGGATGGGAATGGTATTGGTGAAGGATGATGTTGTTTCATGCTTTGTATGGCTGTTTCTTATGGATTACTAGGGCCTTGGCCCTTTGATGCTTTGTAATGTTCTTTTCTGAATTTCAATAAAGTTTTTACCCCTTTAAAAAAAAAAAAAATTGGAAAAAATAAAAAATAAAAACCAAAAAAGAAATTGGAAACTATTGGAAGGAGAAAAAGCTGGAGAAAATCATGAAAACTATGGAACCAAAAAAAAAAATTGGAAAAATTAAAAAATAAAACCCAAAAAAGAAATTGCAAGAGAAAATCAAAGAAACTATGGAAAAAAGGTATACCTCAGCATATTTTAGATATATTTTTTTAAATATAAATATACTAGTTGATATTTAGTTTTTTATATTTATGATGTTTATAAGCATAATAGAATATAGAGAAATATACTAGAATATAATATAAATTTAGTTTTTTTTTATATTTACTTTTTTTATATGATGTGTTGATAATCTTATATTTATCATGTTTATATTCAGTTCTATTATAAATTTATATTTATATTTCTCTATATTTTATTCTAAATATAAGAGGAAAAAATATTTATATGCATTCTTTAGTTTTTATATGCCTTTTGTGTAAGTTTTAATATTTTTCTAAAATTAGTGCTCCACCACTTAAATTATAGCCTAAATTAATGCTCCACCACCTCCTAAATTATTATTTTTTAATAAATTATTATAAAATAGATTTTTTAAAATAAAATAAAATAAAATACATAATTAAAAATAAAATAAAATAATTAAATTTTTAATTAAAAATAAATACCTTATAAAAAGGAAAGGCCACGACCTGTGTAAAGCATGTCGTAGCCATTTCTTATGGCTTAGGCCTTATTAACTTACAAAAATCCTTTTATTATTAAAACTAAAAACTTTTCCTTTAAAGATTAAATTTTAAACTTATTAATATATTTATTAGGTATTAATAAATTTTATAGCTAGATTTTAAACATTCAACATAAAATTTAATAATAGATTGCATTCACATGCATGCAAAAATTTAACTCCCCCTATTTTATTGTAGATACCTGTTATGTAGTCCTACCTAAAAGACCAATCTCCTTGATTCTTTCCATTGACGGCCCCTCTGATTTGGAGAAAGTTGTAAAGACTTGTTAATCAAATCAAACCCTACTACTAAACTCCAGCAAGAAGGGATTTTGGAAAAACCACGTTTCTTCTTCCTCTGCATGCAAACCAAACCCTCCATACAAACAAAAATAATATCATCAACAAATGAGATATTCAGACAGTTGTGAGGGTTTGTCTTCCTCAGGAGCTCGCAAAGTGTGCAGTCGCTCATTATTCAAAGATTGTTGTTGAGTTCATGAAGGCTTGATCTTTTGTATCTATTTTGAATTAAGTTTTAGTTTGTGTAAAGGGATATTATCCTTAACTTTTGTATAAGTGAAGTCTCCATAAATTATTTATGAAGAATTTTTTGGTTTTAGATTATTGAATCTTGTTATTAAAATTTCATATTAATCTTTCAAATTATGTCTTACTTTTAAAAAATAAAACTATAATTTTATATATTTCCATTTCTAAATTAAATTATACGTAGGCTTAACATATGATTGTTTTATTTTTAAATAATAATGTATATTAGTTTGTGTAAAGGGTTAGACTAAGATTTTTTAATAAATACTCATAAAAACTAATATGAGAAAGTCCTTTAAAGTGCAAGTATAGATCATACTACATAAAAAAATTCCTCAATATAAACTAATATTATAGTTATAATATTTGTTTTAAAGAGGTCATCCTTATTTTTTATTTAACTATGCAATTCGATTATTTTACACTTTAGGGTTAGAATTAAGGTTACGGTTAGAATTAGAATTAGGGTTAGTATTAGGGATACAATTAGGGTTAGAGTTATAGTTACATTTAGGGATAGGGTTAGAATTTTAGATAGTGATATAGTTCAGGTTACAATTAAGGTTCAAGTTAGAATTAGGGTTACAATTTATTACAACTAGGGTCTAGAAATAGGGTTTAGGTTAGGATTAGGGTTAGAAATATGATTAGAATTAGGGTTAATATTGGCCTAACTGTTAGGGTTAGGTTTGTAGGAGTACACAACACTGAGAGGGGGGGTGAATCAGTGTTGTTAACAATTTTAACACTTTTTACACCTTTTGACTAATTTAATTTCACAGTTATAGAATTCTTCAGATAGAACAAAAATTATGCAGAGTATCAACACAAAGTTTGACACAAGAAATTTCCCAAGTGGAAAACCCTCCTGGGGTATAAAAACCACTCAACTGCCTCACTGGCTTAACAAAAATTTTAGATTACAACTGTCTCACTGACATTACAATTTTGCCTCACTAGCATATTGTACTTCTCTACATGTCTCACTGACATTACAACATCAAAAATTTCATTGAAAAATATAACTCAGGGGATTTCCCTGTTTCAATAAGAACAAAACCTTATTTCTCCCTTTTAAAACAAACAAAAATATATTCTTTACAATCAAACTTCAACTGTCATCATCATCTACAATCAATCAATTTTGATTTTCAAAATACTTCATACCTCTGCAAAAATAATCTCAAAATTTAATTCACCACTTCATGAACTTTCTCACTATGCAATACTGAACAATTGACCCTCTCTGAGAAATTATTGTCTTTTAACACTTCCACCTTCTCTGAGCAAATATTGATCTATCTTGATCATTGAAAAAACTCCATCCATTTATTGCACCAACATTATTTCAAAAACTCAACATAATTCCCTGTCCAAGAAAATGTTTCTTCATACCTGCAAAATACAAAAATACATCTCATAGCAAAATTCCACACCAAAAACTTCTTTCATTCTTCAAGATTATCTCTCATCTGCTTCAACTACACTTGCCATTAAAATCTCACTGTATATAAAATGAACTTCCACCATTCAATATATCTCTCATTCAATTCAACTTCCAACACCTACTTTTCATCTCAATCATATCATATTCTCTTAAAAAAAACAAACAACAAAATAAGAAAAATAAAACACCTTTGAAGAACACAACCTTTTCATATTCTTCTCTTTTAGAAACATTCTAAATTTCGCTCTTTCTTTCACAAAAAATCCAACTTCAATGCCCCTTCAACTTCGGTGAGAGATGCGAAGATTAACATGCTTTATTGCCTTTTTTAAACAACAGTGGACGTCAAGTTTAACAGGATGAACTAACCGTTTGAAGATACTTTCTAATTCAAACACATCCCTCCGATTTGCGGTGCCCGCTGTTTGCAAATTAAACTTGAACTGTCGGATGCGAAGCCTTTTAAAAACAACTTATGTCCACCGTTTGTGCTAGGGCATCGGGGTCAATATGTCTTACCACATCATGACTAATGCAACCTTCGACCGGTCACTATTGAAATAGAAGCTGCTATCACCGGTCACTGTAAAATTATAACATAAAGTGCAAAAATGATGACGGGCAGACTATGATTAGTTGAAATGAGTGTTGAGCACATTGTTTAAAACTTGTTAGGTATCAAGCACTAACCACAATTACCACTCCAAGGACTCTAAACATCATCATATCTTTAGTATAGCAAAATGAACCATATTTCATCAGATTTGTAAAATGTGATGCCATTGTCATGATGCCAATTAGGTGGAGTTAGAATGACACATATTAACTCTTGTCATGTGATAAAACTCTAAGAACCTTGCTCTCATTCAACACTGATAATATGTAGTGAATGCCACTAATTAATATGACAGACCAACATAAGAGATGCCATTGATTAAGCAATTGTAATCCACTAAAATGACTAAGTCAGAACAACTTCACACAAAATCAAATCTGAGAGATCACTACCACACTAACCCGCTGAAAGATCAAAACTGAGAGATCACTACCACACTAACCCACTGAAAGATCAAGACTGAGAGATCTGAAAACCATGTCACTGATGTCACTACCATGAAAACCATGTCACTGATGTCACTACCATTTTGGCATCAATGAAAAGACAATATGTTCAATAGTAGTACAAAACTCCCCCTTTGTCTTTGACATTGATGGCAAAACCATTGCTTATTTCTCCCCCTTTTTGACATAGAATGTCAAAGGCAAAAATCTATTCTTGTAAGAGCAATCCTCTGCCATAAAATCTGTCAATAACACACTTCACTATACACTGATCAAATACACAAAACTAAAAAAAATTCATACAAATATGTACAAAACTATACACAAACTATGTACAAATGTAATGAGATTCAGGACATCATAATGATATAGAAAACAACTCCCCCTGAATCCAATATCTCTGTAACTTATTGAAGAGAGACAAGAGACAGAACTCCTAATCTCTGTCTCAGAGTTTCAAATGTCTCCTTTGGCAAAGGTTTTGTGAAGATGTCAGCCAATTGATCACTTGTATGCACATATTCCAAAGCAACTTCATTTTCAATCACCTTTTCCCTTAGAAAATGATATCTGATAGCAATATGCTTAGTTCTTGAATGCATTATAGGATTCTTTGACATATTGATAGAACTTGTGTTATCACAAAGAATAGACATAGGCTTTTTAACCTCAACCTTAATATCAAGAAGTGATTGTACCATCCAAAGTACCTGTGTACAACATGAAGAAGAAGCAATGTACTTAGCTTCAGCTATAGATAGAGAAACACAATCTTTTTTCTTACTATGCCATGCAACCAATCTACCACCCAGAAAGAAAGCTGCCCCACTTGTGCTTTTTCTGTCATCAGGACATCCAGCCCAATCTGCATCTGTATAGGCAAGAAGTGTAAAATCATTGTGTCTAGGATACCATAAACCAAAATCAAGTGTACCCTTAATATATCTAAAGATTCTCTTAACAGCATTCAAATGTGATTGTTTAGGACAAGCTTGAAATCTTGCAACCAAACAAACAGCCTGCATGATATCAGGCCTAGAAGCAATCAGATATAAAAGACTCCTAATCATAGATCTATACAGAGACTGTTCTACTTTAGGTGATTCATCATTTTTACTTAGCTTATGCCCTGTCTCCATAGGAGTACCCAAAGGTTTGCAATCATCCATTTGAAATCTCTTTAACATCTCTTTGGCATATTTATGTTGTGAGATAAATATTCCCTTTTCAAGTTGAGATACCTGAAGACCAAGAAAGAAAGACAATTCTCCCAACATAGACATTAGGCAGATTTGCATCATGTAGTAAGGTTCTTGCCATTTCTTTTACAGTCCTATTTTTCCTTTCAGCTACTCCATTTTGCTGTGGAGTTTTAGAAGTGGAGAATTGCCTTCTTATCCCATGTTTTTCACAATACTCCTCAAATTCCTTTGAAGTATATTCTCCTCCATTGTCTGACCTTAAACATTTTAGCTTGAAATCAGATTCCTTTTCAACCATCTTCTTGAAGATTTTGAAACTATGAAAAGCCTCTGATTTATGCCTTATGAATGTTACCCATGTCATCCTTGAAAAATCATCAATGAAAAGCATTAAATATCTTTCACCTCCCAATGCTTTAGTCCTTGTAGGACCACACAAATCTGAATGTACCAGCTACAGATGTTTTGAAGTAAAATACTCCTTAGGTTTGAAACTAACTTTGGTTTGCTTACCCAGCTGACACTCTTTGCATATAGTATTACTTGGTTTTGAAATATGAGGCATATTTCTGACATTGTGATTCCTGCTGATTCTTACAAGATTGTCAAAATTCACATGACCAAGTCTTCTATGCCACAACTAGCTTTCCTCAATTTGACCCATGAAACGGATATGGCTATCAACACTTTTAGTTTCAGAGTTATGAAGATTGTAGATGTTACCACTAGTCCTTAGACCTGCTGCAATAACTTTAACTGATTTCTTTTTGATCTCACATCTTTGTGCATCAAAAACCACATTAAAACCATTGTCACATATTTGACTAACACTTAACAAGTTGTGCTTCAGTCCTTCTACAAAATATACATCATGTAGTGGTGTTTCATCATCAAGAAGAATTGTACCTTTGTCTTTGATCATAATGCAATCATTATTTCCAAACATAACAGAGCCTTCATTAATGTCTTCAAACTTAACAAAATTTTCTTTGTCTCCTGTCATGTGGTTGGAACAGCCACTGTCAATCACCCATTGTTCCTTCTTTTTGGCATGAAAAGTAGCTTGTGTAATCATAACATCAAGGCTCTGATTGATTACCTTAGGTTTCCAAACAAGCAACTTCTTTTCAGAACTTAAAGAAGACAAACCTGAAATAGTATTCCTTGTAGTTTGTTGCATTTGCAAAGAAGGTCTATAGAATTTGGCAATATGCCCAAAATTTTTACAATTGTGACACTTCAAACTTCTTAAAAACATGAATGGGTTCCTTGGAAATAAATGCATTTCTCTTCTGACTCCAAATCTACATTCACTGGCTTTATGTCCAAACCTGTTGCAACAAAAACAATATCCAGTAAAGTGAGCATTATACCTGAAAGTATCACTCCTGTTGTAGTTTGTTGTCCTTATGATTGATTTGCCATTTGTACTAGCCTTTTGAGAACACTGTCCTTCTTCAAATCCAAGACCTGATTTATCTTTGAATCCTTTTTGTCTATCAAGAAGATCATCAAGTTTATCACTACTTCTGCACATATCAAGTCTTCTTCTCAGATCAACAATTTCAGCTTCAAGTGTATGACATTCCTTGTCCTTATTATTCAACTCTTTGTTTTTATCATGAATAATTCTCTTACTTTCTTCAAGAGAAAGAATTAGATCAGTAATCTGTTTCTCATAACAAGTTAATTTATCATTCATGATATCATTTTCTTTTTGAAACTGACTTCTTTGTGCAATGATTTCTTTTTTAAGTTTCTTGACTTGACTTAATGCACACTTCAATTCCCCTTCAAAGTCAATAACAGCTTCACAGCTGTTTGATTGTTCCTAACATTTTTCATTTTGAACTTCATTTTGAATAGCCATAAATAAATTATGTGCATTTTCATCAAGAAAATCATCTGAATCACTTTTAGTCATATCAACATTTTTTATGAACAAACTTCTTTTCTTTCTGAAATTATTTTTCCTTCTAGAAACAAACTGTTTCTTTTTGAATTGCTTCTTGTTTTCATCTTCATCATTGTCTAGGTCTTTGTAAGGACACTAAGCTGCATAGTGTCCAATCTTTCCACACTCAAAACATTTGAATGGAAGCTTACCTTTGTACTTACCAACAGATCCCTTCTTCAACTTGCTTGTAAGAGATATTTCTTGATCATCATCCAATTCTTCTGAATAAGAAATCTCCTTTTCTTTTCTGACTGATTTGAAAGCAGCTTCTTTGCTTGAAGGTATGTCATTACTAATTCTCATCTCATAAGCTGTGAAAGTGCCATGAAGTTCATCAAAGGTAACTTTGCTTAAGTCTCTTCAACTGCAGACACTTTGGATTCATATTTTGGATTTAAAGTTCTTAAGACTTTTGTAACAACTGTCTTCTCTTCTAGTGTATCACCAAGTCCTCTTATAGCATTTACAATTTCTTGGACTCTTAGAAGATATTCTGCCACTTTCTCATCATCACTCATTCTGAGACTTTCAAATTTGGCTCTGTAGGATTGCAGTTTTGTTTCTTTGATTTTATCATCTCCTTGATAAATATAAGATAGTTTGTCCCATATTTCCTTGGCTGTTTTACACTCCATGATTTTGACAAGTATGTCATTGGTAAGACCACAACATAATGCATTTTTAGCCTTAGCATTATTTTCATATGCCCTTTTCTCATCAACTGTGCTAGGAGGATTTGTAGCAGTATATGCAGTAACAATGGTAGCATACACATCATACCCCAGAGATGACAAATATGACTCCATCCTAAATTTCCAAAAAAGCATAGTTAGAACCATCAAACACAGGTGCTTTGTAATTTGAGTAACCTTCTTGACTTGCCATGATAAGTATTCTAGAAATATGATCTACCCAAGCTGATTAAGCTTTGACAGGGTACCAAGCTCTGATACCAATTGTAGGAATACACAACACTGAGAGGGGGGGTGAATCAGTGTTGTTAACAATTTTAACACTTTTTACACCTTTTGACTAATTTAATTTCACAGTTATAGAATTCTTTAGATAGAACAAAAATTATGCAGAGTATCGACACAAAATTTGACACAAGAAATTTCCCAAGTGGAAAACCCTCCTGGGGTATAAAAACCACTCAACTACCTCACTGGCTTAACAAAAATTTTAGATTACAACTGTCTCACTGACATTTTGCCTCACTGGCATATTGTACTTCTCTGCATGTCTCACTGACATTACAACATCAAAATTTTCATTAAAAAATATAACTCAGGGGATTTCCCTATTTCAATAAGAACAAAACCTTATTTCTCCCTTTTAAAACAAACAAAAATATATTCTTTACAATCAAACTTCAACTGTCATCATCATCTACAATCAATCAATTTTGATCTTCAAAATACTTCATACCTCTACAAAAACAATCTCAAAATTTAATTCACCACTTCATGAACTTTCTCACTATGCAATACTGAACAATTGACCCTCTCTAAGAAATTATTGTCTTTTAACACTTCCACCTTCTCTGAGCAAATATTGATCCATCTTGATCATTGAAAAAACTCCATCCATTTATTGCACCAACATGATTTCAAAAACTCAACATAATTCCCTGTCCAAGAAAATGTTTCTTCATACCTGCAAAATACAAAAATACATCTCATAGCAAAATTCCACACCAAAAACTTCTTTCATTCTTCAAGATTATCTCTCATCTACTTCAACTACACTTGCCATTAAAATCTCACTGTATATAAAATGAACTTCCACCATTCAATATATCTTTCATTCGATTCAACTTCCAACACCTGCTTTTCATCTCAATCATATCATATTCTCTTAAAAAAAACAAACAACAAAACAAGAAAAATAAAACACCTTCGAAGAACACAACCTTTTCATATTCTTCTCTTTTAGAAACATTCTAAATTTCACTCTTTCTTTCACAAAAAATCCAACTTCAATGCCCCTTCAACTTTGGTGAGAGATGTGAAGATTAACATGCTTTATTGCCTTTTTTAAACAACAGTGGATGTCAAGTTTAACAGAATGAAGTAACCGTTTGAAGATAATTTCTAATTCAAACACATCCCTCCAATCTGCGGTGCCTGCCGTTTGCAAATTAAACTTGAACCGTCGGATGCGAAGCCTTTTAAAAACAACTTATGTCCACTGTTTGTGCTAGGGCATTGGGGTCAATATGACTTACCACATCACGACTAATGCAACCTTCGACCGGTCACTATTGAAATAGAACCTGCTATCACCGGTCACTACAAAATTATAACATAAATTGCAAAAATGATGACGGGTAGACTATGATTAGTTGAAATGAGTGTTGAGCACATTGTTTAAAACTTGTTAGGTATTAAGCACTAACCACAATTACCACTCCAAGGACTCTAAACATCATCATATCTTTAGCACAGCAAAATGAACCATATTTCATCAGATTTGTAAAATGTGATGCCACTGTCATGATGCCAATTAGGTGGAGTTAGAATGACACATATTAACTCTTGTCATGTGATAAAACTCCAAGAACCTTGCTCTCATTCAACACTGATAATATGTAGTGAATGCCACTAATTAATATGACAGACCAACATAAGAGATGCCATTGATTAAGCAATTGTAATCCACTGAAATGACTAAGTCAGAACAACTTCACACAAAATTAAATCTGAGAGATCACTACCACACTAACCCACTGAAAGATCAAAACTGAGAGATCACTACCACACTAACCCACTGAAAGATCAAGACTGAGAGATCTGAAAACCATGTCACTGATGTCACTACCATGAAAACCATGTCACTGATGTCACTACCATGAAAACCACGTCACTGATGTCACTACCATTTTGGCATCAATGAAAAGACAATATGTTCAATAGTACTACAAGGTTTATAGTTAGAATTAGGGTTAGAGTTTGAATAAGAATTATACAATTAGGGTTAAAATTAGGATTAGGGTTAGGGTTAGAATTATAATTAGGGTTGGGGTTTGGGTTAGGATTAGAATTAGGGTTACGACTATAAATAGGGTTAATGTTAGAATTAGAGTTAGGGTTAGGGTTATAATAAGGGTTAGGGATAGGGTGAAATTTAGGGTTACAATTAGAATTAATGTTAAGGTTAGGGTTACGGTTAGGTCTGATTAGGATTATAATTAGGTTTGGGTTAGGGTTAGAGTTAAAAATAGAATTAGGGTTACTAAATTAGGGTAAGAATTGGAGTTATAGTTAGGGTTAGGGTTAGGGCTAGGTTAGGGTTAGTGTTAAAATCATAGTTAGAATTAGGATTAGGGTAATGGTTAGAAATAAGGTTTTTGTTAGATTTAAAAATAGTATTAAAGTCAGGGTAGAATCATGGTATGGTTAGGGTTAGGGTTAGAGTTAGGATTACGGTGGTTATTAGAATTAGGGTTAGAATTAAGGTGAGTCACTATTAGAGTTAGGGTAAGAATTAGAGTTAAGGTAAGCATTGGAGTTATAGTTAGGGTTAGGGATATGGTTAGAGTTACAATTAGGTTTAGGGTTAGGGCTACAATTAGGGTTACAAGTAGAGTTACAATTATAGTTAGGGTTAGGGTTAAGGTTATGATTAGGGTTATAACTAGGATTATAATTAGGGTTACGACTATAATTAGGGTTACAATTAGAGTTATAATTAGATTTAGGGTTATGGTTAAGGTTAGGGTTATCATTAGGGTTATAATCAAGGTCAGGTTTAGAATTGCAAATACAATTAGGGTTAGGGTTAGGATTAGGGTTAAAATTATAATTACAATTCAAGTTATAGTTTAAAGAAGGGTGACAATTAGAATTAGAATTAGGGTCAAAACTAGGGTTAGGGTTATAATAAGGGTTAGTGTTAGAGTGAGATTTAGGGTTACAATCAGAATTAAGGTTAGGGTTAGGGTTACGGTTAGGGTTGATTAAGATTATAATTAGGGTTGGGTTAGGGTTAGAGATAGAAATAGAAATAGGTTTACTTTAAATTAGGGTAAGCATTAGAGTTACAATTAGGGTTAGGGCTAGAGTTAGGATTAGAATTGGGGTTAGGGTTAGCATTAAAGTTAGGGTTATAGTTACATTTAGGGATAGGGTTAGAGTTACAGATAGTGATATACATATACAAAGTAAACAATAAAGTTCAAATACACACATAAAGTGAATGCCAAAGTTCATTTACATAAACATGTGCACACACACTGAATACTAAAGCTAAATTTCAAACCTACCCACCCAAACAATGAAAGACAAAGTTCATTCACACACACATGTACACTTGACACAAAGTGAACATCAATATTTTTGTACACACATAGAGTGAGTGCCAAAGCTCATTCACACATAAATGCATGCACACACAGAGTGAATGCCAAATTTCATTCAAATACATAGGCACACACTACACAAATTGAATGACAAAATCAACTTTCACACACACACACACACACACACACACACACATACACATTTACACAATTCACATGAAGTGAATGCCATAGTTTACTTTTAAACATGCACACGATGAATGTTGAGGTTTATTCACACACACACACAATGAAAGCCAAAATTCATTCAAACACACCAAGACTCACAATGAACACCATTGAAGTTTGTTTGTGGATACATTCCACACAAAGTTAGTTCATACACATTTTACACACATAAAGTGAAGTGTGGGATTGGACTTGCTTCTTATTATTTTCTTTAGGCACCAAGTTTGTGGGCAAAATGACATGTGATAAATGCTAATCCACCAAATACTACACATAATAACTTTCAAATAAAAATATAAATGTATATTATTTAGTGATAGGCCTATAAATATTTGTGCCTATCAGCCATGATTTGATAGCACCTTTGGTGCTTTTACTAGTATATATATACACATTTAAAAAAATTAAAAATAAACTGCTATAAGAGTTTTTTTTTAAATTAGGAAGTGTGGCTTTTTAAATATATCTTTTAGATAAAAGACCTTTTAAATAAAAAATAATAATCAAGAAAAGAAATAATCTAAAATGAAAAGTGAACTTGATTTTTTTAATAAATTATAATAGAAATATATGTTATCACTTTAGAAAAACAATGAACTTGAGTTTAAGACTTTTTAAATAAAAATAAATAATCAGCAAAAAAGAAAAATATAAAATGAAAAGTGAACTTGAGTTTTCTAAGGAATTATAATAGAAACATGTGTCCCCACTTAACTCATGTAGTTAAGTAATTTATATTTATTTATATTTAAATAATTTGTATTATATGAGATAATTTTTGCTTTTTTAGAGTTTCTTAGGAGGCCCATTTTTTATGTAAATTTCCCCTAATATAAGAGGCTTCTTCAGCTAGATTACCCTTCCACTAGACAAGATACTTCATGTATTCTTTACCTCTTGTTCATTTAGCCACACAAGAGTCAATCACATGATAAACCTATTCAAACTAGTTTTTAGGCAACTGATCAATCCATTCACATTTAATGTCACACCCCAAATTTTGACTATACTTTACTTTTTACTTTTAAGTAATTTGTAGATGATTATGTATGATTCAATGATTTGGCATTTAGTGGAAATGTTAGGAGAAATCAATGATTTTAGGAAATTATTTTTATATGTTGTCAAGATGTTATGATTTCATAACCTGATTATGAAATGTTTATTGATACACTAATCACAAGTTGGTGAATGCAAGATGTATTCTAGAAACATGTTTTCGTCCCTTCGAGAAAGGGAGGGAGAGCATCATCGAAGAGAAGGAAATTGATATATGAAAAAGAGTAGTTTGTCACAATCATAAGTCTTGTGTTGGTGCAAATTAGTAAACCCTTGTTGATGGAGGTAAGTCATGTTTATTCAAGTAGTTTAAGTTTGTTGATCGACTCGACAAGTTTTCAACATCATTTAGAATCCTTTCGATGTCTTGTCACGTCAATCTTGTTGATTTGTGAAATCAATGTTGTCGAGGTCAAAATATAGTCATTTTGTGACTAACGTGACTTTTTATCAATCACGTCGTTCCTTGCGTCGTAAATACATTTATGATTGCATCTTCAAAGGCAAAGTTGGTAGAATTGTTATCATGTTTCATGTTTATAGTTTTAACATAGAATATTTCATTTGATGTCAAAACAAAATTGACGTGATATGCTTTGATACGTGAAGGGGAGATGAACTTGACCCAATCACGCTTTGTGCATAAATATTATGTCACATTATTGTTAATTATTATTGATACTAATATCTATGCTTTATTTTAGATTATTATCATGTTATTATTCTTGAGAAGTTGGTTAGAGGTTGTTAACCGATTTTAAATGATAACAACCATTGTTATAGAAAGAATATTCTCTCTTAACCAACTCATGAGCTTTGAATGATTTTTAAAGTCATTGCTTGTTAATAAAAGAGAGTGGTGTTTAATACCACATACTCCTCTCATTTGCATGCTCAAGCTATGAGCAAATAGAGGTGCTTATTTTGGAGATACATGTAGCTTAGGAAGCTGAATAACCATTTGTAGCTGAGTCTTATTGAAAAGACAGTCGTGGTCAATATAGAGGGCAATGGTTTTTGTCAATGAGGATAATGTATTAGTGGAAACCAAAGAGAGCAGGGATAGTTAGGAAGGATAGGAGAAAGTTATTGCATAGAAAAGTGAGATATCTTTTTGAAACTTGATAGAGTCGATAGAGAAGAATGGCATTGTTCTTAGCAGAGAAGAATCTGGTCATCGTAGGAGGAGATAGAACACACTCAGGCTGATGTGAGAGTAATAGCAAAGTTGATAGGGCATCATCTATCACATTTTGTGTATCTTCAAGTTGCATTTACGAGGCATGCAAGTAAGAGTCAACTTCATTCTTTATATATCTCGCTCATTTTAGATGGAGTGAAACATATTTGACATCTACGATACATTAATGTAAGAGAATGTAGGCTATCTAATAAGAAATAGTTGATAATATTTATAAGTTCTCTCTAGACACCTATTGTTGGAAGTGCATGTAATATTTATAGTTTAAAAAAAGGTCTATAGCTGAGCAATAGTAGCAAATAAGATTATTTTTGCATACTTTATATGTTAAGTTTAATTAGAAAGCTTGTAAATATCTATATGTGGTCGTGTGACAAGTTTAGGTAGAGACATTAAGAGTGTATAAGTTGTGAAGCTTCTTCATATGCAATCTATATAAATGCTCATACTATATATGTTTCTTTGATACTAAGTAGGCAATTTATAAATATTTCATATATTCGTTTCAAGCCGTAGGTTACATTGTAGAATAGTACAGTTAAGACAATGTAGAATTTACATGTCTTGAATACTTTGGAAATATCATTCTTATGATCATAAAGAACACTTTAGTTCTAAATAATAAGTATTATCTTTATGAGTATACTTTGCTCTTAAGCATACATCTAGAGAGATTTTTTCTATATGGGTCAACAACGAAGGGTTGAGTACCCTAAATAATAATGTTCATTTTATTTACTTGTCGAAAGGAAGTCGTGTCCTTAATGATAATGTTTATCCTTGGTATAAAAACCTATTTGATTGATTACAAGTCAACTTAAGTTATAAGTCTCGACAAGTCATAGACCTCAGAGTTTGCAAGGATGCCAAGAGGTTCCTATGAGTAGATAGTCATTCCATAAGGTCTATGGTACAATGACAGTGTCTTGAGAATCTGTCTAAGTCAGAAAGACTACATATGAGTTATACATGACTCTATTATTAAACCAAGAATAGATTTAAACCTTGAAACAAGGAATAGAATGTCAGGGAGTCATAGAATCTATGTTGCAGTTGCGACAAGAGGTTTGTTTTGAAAGACTAAAACCTAGAATGTTGATAACTACATTGAGGACCCACACTATTAAGGAAAAGAGTAATTAAGTCTTAACTAAGTATCTATGTAGAAGAGTAATTTGGGAGACATAATTGACTACTCCTATGATTTTCAAGATTGAAACTAGTAAATCAACTCAAGGGAATAGGCATACCAAGAAATGGAAAAGTATAGTTCTTAATGTATGTTCAAATGAACTTATTTTAGTGTTGATTGAATAAAAGACAAAATTAACCTAGTGTGGGGTATTCCTGATATGATCTATTCTAAGTTGGGTATGTTGGGAGATTCGAATCTCAACTCCACATGATTGTTGTACTTTAGATTATTCATATAGGTTTATAGACATGTATTTGAAGGATGAAAATACATTCAAGTATATAACCTGTCATAATGGAAAATCGGTAGACTTAAGTAGTCCAGGGGGTTGAAAGTATTTTGTTATTCTTATGACTCAAACCTATTTGTGTTGATATACTGATCTTAGTCAAAAGTCTTGTTACAAAAAGTGTAAGGATCCATCAAGATATTATATGGATGAAGTCATATCTCGTATACTATGCTTATTCATGTTATATATATTGTGAATTTGAACAATTCCAAGTGGTCTAGGGAAGACTAGAGGTATTTGTTCTCATGTTTTGTTATATTTATATTATTATATTTGGAAAACAAGGATGTTGATATTTCCATGTATTGGGTTAGAGAAGTTAAACCATATTATTAAAACTTGGAGAGTTTAGAAAACTAGTATTCTAATGTCGGATATGACATTATTTATTATGGTCGACAGAGAATAGTCGAGATAACCATAGAGCAAGATAGAGAGAGTCTAAGAGGCACTTGCTGATTGTAAATGTCTTTCAGCTTTTAGACAATGTCAAGACTTGCTTTATTTAATACAAGAGTATTAAATATTAGAACCCGTAAGTAGAGTGATAGGATATAGACCCTAGGGCATTGTAAGTATGCAAGGAGGGACTCTTCGAAAGGTTAGAAATACCTAAATCTTTTTATTGCAAGTTTATTCTTGATTGAGGGTTAGTTCTAAGTCAGATTGACTAGAATAGATGTACAGTATCGACAAGTTTATCTCTGGAGATTCTAAGTGATGAAAATCAAATTGTAGGATTAGATAGTCTCCAAGTCGAGTTAGAGGTGTGTGGACACATGACTGCATTCATTGTGAACATCTATTTATATTGAATCTTTGGCTAAAGTAATGCATCTGTCTTTGCATGCGTTAATCAGTTCACAGTGTCCAGATGGCATAATCCAATCAGAATGGTCATACTTAGCTAGAAGGGTATAGAGTTGTATGATTGATTGAGCTATGTAGGACACAACACTAGGACTCAGATGGAAAATACCTGTTGGTTCCTTATATCTATACTCTTCGTGAGGGGTAGGGCCACTTCCAAGAAGGAAGGTGTGTAGGGGACCGCCGATCTGTGGTTGGAGGTAAAGCACTTGGATGATGCTCTCCCTCTGTAGAAGATGACTCACTGAGACTTGTGAAGACATATATCAATATTCCAGATGCAATGTACTCCATGTTATGACTTATGAGAGTCACATTTATGAGGTAAAACTATTCTTTATGCCAAGTGCAATTTATGCATTTTAAATGAAAAGTGAAAGGATTTCACTATGATTCTATATCTTTGATTATGTTATGATTTCAAGGTTCAAATTATATATAAAGATATACTTTATTTCTTGTGAGTATGCAAATGATATTTAGTTAAAAAAATTTCTCACTCATGTTTACCATGATTATTTACTTTCTTGTAAATTCTTGAGTTTCTTCAAGTAATATGAGAAGGGATGTTACATTTATCTTGAATAGTTGAATTGAATTTGGATGGTGCATGTGATTCCTCTTCATAATAATGACACAAATATACCACATTGAAAATAGGCAAAATATCTACACCTCGTGGAAGGCCAATTTCATAAGCATTGGATGAAAACTTACATAAGACCTTACAAGGTCCAATCTGCTTCCATTTGAGTTTATTATATGTTCCCTATAGTAACCTCTCCTTCCACAGGTGTGCCAAAACCAAATCTCCAACCTGAAAGTCTTGTTCTCTCCTATGAATATCAACACGCTCCTTGAATTTGGTGGCACTTTTCTCCAACTCATCTTTCATTTGTTTATGCAAATCATGGATATATTCTGCAAAATCTTCAACTACAACACTCTTAGGAGTCAAATCAACACTATCACGCAATTCATCTACCCCTCTTGGATTGTAACCATACATAATGTGAAAAGGACATTTCCCCACACTTCTATTGACTAAGTTATTATAGGGAAATTCTGCCTAAGCCAAAACTAAGTCCCATTGGTTAGGCTTATTCCCTACCAAACACCTCAACAAATTACCTAGACTTCTATTTACAACTTCCATTTGACCATCACTATGATGATGGTACGCTGAATTGAAACCCAATTGTGTACCTATTTTCTTCCACACGGTACACTAAAAATGCCCAAAAAGTTTTACATCATGATCTAAAACTATGCTTTTAGGCAAGCCGTGCAATCTAACTACCTCCTTGAAAAATGATGTAGCAATATGGGAAGCATCATTACACTTTTGACATGGTATAAAATGAACCATTTTAGAAAATCTGTCAACAACAACAAAGATAAAATCATTACCTCTCTGTGTTTGAGGCAACCGCAAAACAAAGTCCATACTTATGTGTTCCCATGGTCTCTCTGGTATAGGCAATTGTCGATATAAAATGGTATTTTATTTGACTTCCTTGGCATATTGACAAATTCTACAACCTTGTACCAATTTATTCACATCTGTAACCATGCAGGCCAAAAATAACTCTCACTCAATTGAGCTAATGTTTTAATATATTAACACCAAAGTGTCGAACCAAACCACCACTATGCTTTTCCTTCAACAAAGTATCCCCCATCGATCCTTCAGGTATACACAACTTCTTCCCCTTGTACATCAAACCTTCCTAGATAGAATATTTTAACCAAGGTGTTCTATCTATCTCTACTAGATTCATACAAGCAACCCATGCTTCCTTGAAATCAACATTATCCTTATATAATTCTCTCATGGAATCAAAACCAAGTAAACTCACCCTCATTTCATTCAATAATAGACATCTCCTACTCAATGCATCAACTACCCTATTATAATTTCCATTTCCATGTTTCAGAACAAAAGAATAACTCTAGAAAAATTCAACCCATTTTATGTGTCTCTGATTTAACTTACCTTGGTTGTTAATGAACTACAAAGCATGATGATTAGTATAGAGTACAAACTCTTTTGATAGCAAATAATGTCTCCACTTCTTGAGTGCTTGTACAATTGCATAGAATTCTTGACCATATATAGAATATTTCTTCTTTTCTTCATTCAACTTCTCACTAAAGTATGCAACTAGTCTTCCCTCTTGATAAGGACACATCCAATTGCTATCCCACTTGCATCACAATCTACTTGAAAAACTTTCCCAAAATCAGGGAGTTCCAAAATTAGCTATTCAGTCACTTTATTCTTCAAAATTTTAAAACTGTTCTCAACCATTGTTGTCCACACAAACTCCTTCCTACTACCCTTCATTTTCTTAGTAATAGGTGCACAAATCCCACTAAATTTTTTTGAATGAACTTCCTATAGAAGCTCGATAAGCCATGAAAACTTCTGGCTTCAAACATACTACGAGGTGAAGGCCGATCCACAATTGCTTTGACCTTCTCTAGATCCATCTTTAGGCCATCACCAAAAACTACAAACCCTGAATAAATCAACTCCTTCATAAAACAACATTTTTTCAAATTAACTAACAACTTTTCTTCTTTCAACCTCTGCAATACTTCCCTAACATGATGTAAATGTTCTTCCTTTGTCTTACTAAAAATAAAAATATCATCAAGATATACAATTACAAACTTACCAAGAAATGGCTTCAAAACTTCATTCATCAACCTCATGAAAGTGTTGAGAGCATTCATCAACCAAAAAAGGCATCACCAACCACTTGTACAATCCATCTTTTGTCTTGAAAGTTGTCTTCCACTCATCCCTTTCTTTGATTCTAATTTGATGTTATCCACTTTTCAAATCAATCTTCGTGAAATATTTTGCTCCACTTAAACAATCCATCATATCATCCATCTGTGGTAATGTGAATCTATACTTGATAGTTATTTTGTTAATAGCCCTTGAGTTTGTACACATTCACCATTCTCCATCCTTCTTTGGTGTAAGCAATGCTAGTACTACACACGAACTGAGACTTTCCCTAATCAGCCTCTTATCCAACAATTCATGAACTTGCCTATTTATTTCCTCATTTTCCATAGGCGTCATCCTATATGGTGCATTTTTTGTTAACTTGCACTAGGTATCAAATCCATGCAGTGACTAATATGTTTCACAGGTGGCAATCCATCTGGTAGCTCCTTCATCATGATATCTAAATACTCTTCCAACATCTCTTGAATTTATTTTGATGGCTCTTCTTCTTTTTTTACTTCCATCGACACTTCTGGCTTAGGAATAAAAGATAAACATGATCCTCCTTTCTTCAATTCTTTTAGAAATTTCTTCCTAGAAATAAAACAAACTCTAGGGTTACATTCTACTTCATCTCCTTTCTCCTTCATAGGATTCAAAGTATACTCCTTCCCATCCTTCTTTACCTTATATGTATTTGTCATTCCATCATGGACATCGTGTCTATCAAACTACCATGGTCTACCTAGCAAAATATGACATGCATCCATTGGCATTATATCACACAAGATTTCATCCTTATAACTACCAATTTGAAAGTTAACTAGACATTGTTCACTTACCACCAATTGATGCTCTTTTTGCAACCACAAAACTTTGTAAGGACTGGGATGCTTCAGCCACTTCAACTTTAGTTTGTTTACCATTTCCTCAAACACAATATTGTCTATCTTGCCACTATCTACTATCACTTTACAACACTTACCACTCAACCTACATTTGGTTCTAAACAAGTTCCTCCTCTGAACAGGTTCAGATTTATCCTTTTCTAGATTTAACAAAATCCTTCTCAGCATCAAGAATTCTCCATCTTCTGCTTGTGTCACATTCACCCTTGCTTCGTTTCCTTTTCCAGTACTCTGCTAGATCTACAGGCACTCAAATGTCCTATGTCCAATTTCCCTACATTGAAAAAATGTACCACTAAATCCTCTTTCCCTACCTCTACCAAAAGATCCTCTGTCTCTGAAATAATCACCTCTTCCTCTTGAGGAATCTCCCCTGGGTATTAGTTTGGGATGAAGTGGCCTCTCCTTGCTTGTTTTGGTATCCTCTTCCACTAGTAGATTGACCTCTTCCACGTGAAAATTTACCCCTACCTCTAGAACTATTTTGTTTTCCAGAAAGTTTGTCTTCGGCCTTCAAGGCATATTGGTAGGCTTCTTCAACACTGGTGATTCACACCATGCTTAACTCATCTTGAATGGAGTAGTGTAATCCATTGATATATCTAGAAACCTTCTTAGCATCATCATCAACATGACAAGCCCAAATATTTAGTCTATAGAACTCCTCGGTATGTTCTTGCACATTTTTCTCCTTCTTCTTCAAATTCTATAATTTATTGAACAAACTATTTTGATAATCTACAGGAAAACTCTTGGCCGTCAATTTAGTTACCATTCTCTCCCAAGTTTGAATTTTTTCTTTTCCCTTTTTCTATCATTATAATTGAACATGTTCCCACCATAGGGAATCATTACCCTTCAACTTTGTGCAGGCAAGCTTCACTTTCTTAGGATCTTCAATCGATTCAAAATCAAAAAAATTATCCATCTCTAAAATCCAATCGATTAATTCTTGTGGATTTAAACTACCATTATAACTAGGAAGGTCTACACAAGTCTTACTATTTATTCTAGATTTTGCTCTCAAAAATTGCCTTTCTAATTCATCTCCTTCATTTGCATCATCTTCATTTACTACAAATTCTTCTTCTTCCTCACTAACATCCTCAACATGTACTCCTCTACATTGGGACATCTCAATAGCATCTAATCATGTAGTTATCCCTCTCCACATTTCTGTAATCAACATATCTTGTCATGGTTGTCTTCTACCATGTCCTCTCTATGACATGTCTGTTTCAGATTCTCTGCAGTTGCAGGTCTACACCTGCTCTCCTTTTCCTACATTAAAAATATTAGAATCTCTTCTTGGACATGTCCAAAGTCTTCTCAAGAAACCTGCTCTAATACCACTTGATGCAGGACTAAACTCAGGGATCTTATCAGACAACTGAGTTAAGTAGAAAATTCAAACAACAATACAAACACCACACCAAAAAAATGATTTTATTATTATCAACAATAGAATGATTACAGGAGTACAAAATGTCATTACACAGTCATCATGTACATCAATCTTTGTTTACAAAAATTTCTCGAACATATCTCTCATCTAAGAAATCAAGCTAGACAGAATTAGTTCACCAATTGATTCACCATCGAATCCCCAACCATCAAATCCTCGCAGACCAAACTCCCAATCTAGTTCCAACAATCATATTTATGAATCTTCGCTCAAAACAGTTCAACCACCCCAAATCATTATAAACTGATTAAAACTATCATAACATAAAAAACTTCCCACTGCCATTGCATATTCATTAGTATAGACCTCTTCAACTCTAGGAAATCACTAGCTAAAATACTCTTTTCCGCAACCATAGAGCCTTCTATCGACGAAACCAAACTTTACGAAAGTCTCCACATTATTGACAATTGTCTAGTTTTTTGAACTTAAGAAATAAATGCCCATCAGCAAACTATTAGTTTTCTGAACCTTCATTATAAAGGCTTATCGAAAAAAGTCATCTTTCTTAAACTTGTTGGCAAATTGACATATTCAAGAACCTTTCTTTTGAATAGCTTGTCGGCAAAATATTTTTTCCACGTACTTGGGAACATCCCTGTGTTATCGAAAAAATAAATATTCTATGAACTTAGCCACTTGCCCAAGTTATTTGCAAATTATGACTTCCACAAACCTTGGGGACCCTTATTTGAAAAACTTAATTATCTCAAACCATCAAAGGTCTTCAATTTCCCTTTATCAGAAAAATTGAGCTTTTCTGAACCCAGTCGATGGATAGGCAACTTTTGGAAGTCCATAACTAGTTAGAAAATCTTAAGGTGTGCCGAGTATGTGATTTTCTTCTATCGGCAAAGTTCATCCTTTCAAAACTCAGGATGTAGTCAATACACCTTAGCACCATCAACAAGTTGGAAAAAATTCAAACTCTATGCTCGAGCCTTTATTAGCTTATCAGTGAATGTTAGAACCCATGAACCTCCATGCTTGAGCCTTTATCAGCTAATTGGCGAATGCTAGTACCCATGAACTGGTTAGAAAGTTCAACTATTTTTTGACTAAGCAATACTCTTTCAATCGATAGTTTCATTCATTCACAAACCAAAGGCTTGACTTCAGCTAGGAAAGGTTAGTCGTTGATATAGGCTATCGATGAACTTATGAGTTCGCTAACTCATGCTTTTACTAATAAAGTTTGGAATCTTGAAATTTCACCAATCAAACACTACATAGCCTTTATATTTGAAAAGCGAACATTGAAAAGAGAAGCTTGTCAGTGAAAGAGACTATGGATGAACTCATGAGTTCGCTAACTTGCAAGATTGCCAATAAAGTTCTAAAACCCAAGCCTTCACCAATAATGAGCTCTATCCACACTGTGAAGTTAAGATAAATGAAAAAGAGTATTGTATAAAAGCCTATCGGCGAAGTCACCCGTCAATGAACTAAGCCACTGGCGAACCTATGAGTTTGCAAACTTAGGATTTCTCTGACTGGCTATAACTTAGCCAAATTTCATGCAATATTCACCAAAATTAAACTGTTGTTATCCATTTAGGTCTTCTATAAGATGATGTCTTTAGATTGACTAAAGCTTCTCCTGAAACATAAAAAACAAAAATTGCAAGGAAACAAAGTCAAACAACTTAAGAAATAAAACACAATTTTGGTGAAATAGGATTACCAGTGAACCCAAACGCTCTTGCATCAAACACGCTAGGTAAGAGAAATGTTTCTTGAGGCTGCAACTCAAGAAAATTTTAGTAATTCTAGAATAGAATTCCCATACTTAGCCAATTTAGAAGCTTGCATCCAAGAGGCTTCTTCATCTTATTTACCCTTCCACTAGACATGATACTCCATGTATTCTTTGCCTCTTGTTCATTTAGTCACACTAGAGTCAATCACATGAGCAACCTGTTCAAACTATTTTTCAGGCAACTAATAATCCATTCACATTTATCTTGAATAGTTGAACTGAATTCTGTTGGTGTGTGTGACTCCTCTTCATAATAATGATAAAAATCTACCATATTGAAAACATAAAAATATCTACACCTGGTGGAAGTTCAATTTCATAAGCATTGGATGAAAACTTACATAAGACCTTAAAAGGTCCAATCTTCTTCCATTTGAGTTTATTATATGTTCCCTGTGAGAACCTCTCCTTCCACAAGTGCACCAAAACCAAATCTCCAACCTGAAACTCTTTTTCTCTCCTATGAATATTAGCACATTCCTTGTATTTGGTGGCACTTTTCTCCAACTTGTCTTTCATCTATTTATGCAAATCATGGATATACTCAGCAAAATCTTTAGCTACAACACTCTTACGAGTCAAATCAACACTATCACAGAATTCATCTATCCCTCTTGGATTGTAACCATACACAATGTGAAAAGGAATTTTCCCAACACTTCTATTGACTGAGTTATTATAGGCAAATTCTACCTGAGACAAAACTAAGTCCCACTAGTTAGGCTTATTCCCTACCAAACACCTGAATGAATTATCCAAACGTCTATTTACAACTTCCATTTGACCATTACTTTGAGGATGGTACACTGAACTGAAACCCAACTATGTACCCATTTTCTTCCACAAGGTACACCAAAAATCCCAACAAATTTTACATCGTGATCTAAAAATATGCTTTTAGTCAAGCCATGCAATCTAACTACCTCCTTGAAAATAATGTAGCAATGTGGGAAGCATCATTACTCTTTTGACATGGTATAAATTGAACCATTTTAGAAAATATGTCAACAACAACAAAGATAAAATCATTACCTCTTTGTGTTCGAGGCAACCCAAAACAAAGTCCATACTTATGTGTTCCCATGGTTTCTCTGGTATAGGCAATGGTTGATATAAACTGGTATTCTGTTTAATTCCCTTGGCATATTCAAATTCTGCAACCTTGTAGCAATTTCTTCACATTTGCAGCCATATCAGGCCACAAATAACTCTACTATGCTTTTCCTTTAGAAAATTATCCCTCATCAATCCTTGAGGTATACACAACTTTTGCCCTTTGATCAACAAACCTTCCTGGATAAAATATTTTAACCAAGGTGTTCTACTTGTCTCTACTAGATTCATACAAGCAACCCATGCTTCCTTGAAGTAGACATCATCCTTATAGAATTCTCTCATGGAATCAAAACCAGCTACACTCACCCTCATTTTATTCAATAATAGACATCTCCTACGTAATGCATCAACTACCCTATTAGATTTTCCACTTCTATGTTTCAGAACAAAAGAGTAATTCTACATAAATTCAACCCATTTTATGTGTCTCTGATTGAACTTACCTTGGCTGTTAATGAACTACAAAGCATGATGATCAGTATACAGTACAAACTCTTTCAGTAGGAAATAATGTCTCCACTTCTTGAGTGTTTGTACAATTGCATAGAATTCTTGATCATATACAGAATATGTCTTCTTTTCTTCATTCAATTTCTCACTAAAGTATGCAATTGGTCTTCCCTCTTGACTAAGGACGCATCCAATCACTGTCCCACTTGCATCATAATCTACTGGAAAAACTTTCCCAAAATCAAGGAGTGCCAAAACTGGTTGTTCAGTTAATTTATTCTTCAAAATGTTAAAACTCCTCTCAGCCGCTGCTATCCACACAAACTCTTTCCTATTACCCTTCATTGTCTTAGTAATAGGTGCACAAATCCCACCAAAATTTTGAATGAACTTCCTATAGAAGCTCACTAAGCCATGAAAACCTCTGGCTTCAAACATACTATCAGGTGAAGGCTAATCCACAATTTCTTTAACCTTCTCTGAATCCATCTTTAGGCCATCATCAGAAACTACAAATCCTAAATAAATCAACTCCTTCATAAAAATACAGTTTTTTCAAATTAACTAACAACTTGTCTTCTTTCAACCTTTGCAATACTGTCCTAACATGCAGTAAATTTTCTTCCTTTGTCTTGCTAAAATTCAAAATATCATCAAGATATACAATAAAAAACTTACCAAGAAATGGCTTCAACACTTCATTTGTCAACCTCATGAAAGTGCTGGGAGCATTCGTCAACCCAAAAGGCATCACCAACCACTCGTACAATCCATCTTTTGTCTTGAAATTTGTCTTCCACTCATCCCCTTCTCTGATCCTAATCTGATGGTATCCACTTTTCAAATCAATCTTTGTAAAATATTTTCTTCCACTTACACAATCCATCATATCATCCATCCATGGTAATGGGAATCTATACTTGATTTTTATTTTGTTAACGACCCTCGAGTCTGTACACATTTGCCATTCTCCATCCTTGTTTGGTGTCAGTACTGCTGGTACTACACACGGACTGAGACTTTCCTTGATCAGCCCCTTATCCAACAATTCTTGAACTTGCCTATTTATTTCCTCATTTTTCATAGGCGTCATCCTATACAGTGACTTGTTTGGAAAACTTGCACCAAGTATCAAATCCATACAATGACTAATATTTCTCACAGGTGGCAATCCATCCAATAGCTCCTTCATCATGATATCTGAATACTCTTCTAGCATCTCTTGAATTTCTTTCAATGGCTCTTCTTCTTTCTCTACTATCCTCAACACTTTTGGCTTAGGAATAAAAGCAAAACATGATCCTCTTTTCTTCAATTCTTTCAAAATTTTCTTCCCAGCAATTAAACAAACTCTATGGTTACTTTCTACTTCATCTCCTTTCTCCTTCATAGGATTCAAAGTATACTCCTTCCCATCCTTCCTTACCTTATATGTATTTGTCATTCCATCATGGACAACATGTCTATTAAACTGCCATGGTCTACCTAGGAAAATATGACATGCATACATTGGTATTATATCACACAAGACTTCATCCTTATAACTACCAATTTGAAAGTTAACTAGACATTGTTCACTTACCACTAATTAATGTTGTTTCTTCAACCATGAAACTTTTTAAGGACTGGGATGCTTTAATCACTTCAACTTCATTTTGTTTACCATTTCCTCAGACACAATATTATCTATGCTACCACTGTCTACTATCACATTACAACCACTGTCTACTATCACATTACAACACTTACCACCTGACTTACATTTAGTTCGAAACAAGTTCCCCCTCTTAATAGGTTCAGATTTCACCTTTTCTAGATTTAACAAAATCCTTCTTGGCATCAAGGATTCTCTATCTTTTGCTTGTGCTACATTCACTCTTTCTTCTTTTCCTTTTCCAGTACTTTGTTGGATCCGCGGACATTCAAATGCCCTATGTCCAATTTCCCCACATTGAAAAAAGTACCACTAAATCCTCTTCCCCTGCCTCTGCTAAAGGATCCTCTTCCTTTGAAATAATCACCTCTTCCTCTACCTTCCTAGGTATTAGTTTTGGATGAAGTGGCCTCTCCTTGCTTGTTTTGGTATCCTCTTCCACCACTAGACTGGCCTCTTCCATGTGAAAATTTACCCCTACCTCTAGAACTGTTTTATTTTCTGGAAAGTTTGTCTTCAACCTTTAGGGCATATTAGTAGGCTTCTTCAACATTGGTGATTTGCACCATGCATAACTCATCTTGAATGGAGTAGTGCAATCCATTGATATATCTAGAAACTTTCTTAGCATCATCATCAACATGATGAACCCGAACATTCAGTCTATAGAACTCCTCAGTATATTCTTGCACATTTTTCTCCTTCTTCTTCTTCAAATTTTGTAATTTCTTGAACAAATTGTTTTGATAATCTACAGGCAAAAACTTGGCCTTCAATTTAGTTACCATTCTCTCCCAAGTTTGAATTTTCTCTTTTCCCTCTTTTTTTCATTCTAATTGAGCATGTTCCCACCATAGGGAATCATGACCCTTCAACTTTGTGCAGGAAAGCTTCACTTTTTTAGGATCTTCAATCGATTCAAAATCAAAAAAATTATCCATCTCTAAAATCCAATTGATTAATTCTTGTGTATTTAAACTACCATTATAACTAGGAAGGTCTAACAAGGCTTACTATTTATTCTGGATATTGCTCTCAAAATTGCCTTTCTAGTTTGTCTCCTTCATTTGCTTTATCTTCATTTCTACTACAACTTCTTCTTCTTCCTCACTAACATCTTCAACATGTACAGTTATCCCTTTCAACATTTTTGTACTCGCCATATCCCCTTGTAGTCCTCCTCTACCATGTCCTCTCTATGCCATGTCTGCTTTAGATTCTCTACAGTTGTAGGTCTACACTCGCTCTCCTTTTCCTACAACAAAAATATTAGGATCTCTTCTTGGACACATCCACAATCTTCTTAGGAAACCCGCTCTGATACCACTTGATACAGGACTAAACTAAAGGATTTTATCAGACAACTGAGTTAAGCAAAAAATTCAAACAATAATACAAACACCACACCACAAAAATGATTTATTATTATCAACAATAGAATATTTATAGGAGTACAAAATTTCATTACACAATCATCAAATACATCAATCTTCACTTATAGAGATTTTGTCAACATATCTCTCCTCTAAGAGATTGATGTAAACTAGACAGAATTAGTTCACCAATCGATTCACCATCAAATCCCCAACCATCAAATCCTCCCATGCTGAACCCCCAATCTGGTTCCATCAATCGTATTTATGAATCTTCGCCCAAAATAGTTCAACTACCCCAAATCATTATACAACTGATCAAAACTGTCAAAACAGAACAAACTTCCTGCCACCATTGCATTTTCATTAGTTTAGACCTCTTCGATTCTAGACAATCACTAGCTAAAATACTCTTTTCTGCAACCATAGAGCCTTTTATCAGTGAAAACAAACTTTTTGAAAGTCTCCACATTATCAACAATTGTCTATTTTTCTAAACTTGAGAAATAAATGCCTATTAGCAAACTATCTATTTTCTGAACCTTCATTATAAAGGCTTATCGACAAAAGTCTGCTTTCTTGAACTTGTCGACGAATTGACCTATTCATAAACCTTTCTTTTTAATACCTTGTTGGTAAAATACATTTTCCACAAATTGGGAACATCCCTTTATTATCGACAAAATAAAGATTTTACGAACTTAGCCACTTGCCCAAGTTATCAGCAAATTATGACTTTCACAAACCTCGAGGTCCCTTATTGATGAAACTTAATTATCCTGAACCATCAAAGTTCTTCAATTTCCATTTTAGAGTAGTAGATTTGTTTATTTCCATAGTAGAAAAGGTAAAAACACAATGTGTATTTCAACAAAAGGCATAGTTACAGTAGAGGAGGGCTCTGTTTGGAATACAGAAGCATGAAAATCCAACTATTTTCTATCCCTCATTACATCTTTTTTACATGTATATATAGCACTTCATTACATTAGCCTCAGTCATTTCTCAATAAATTTGCCCCATGGACATGTCAAAAAATATCCCTACAAAAGTAATGTCTGTTTGCAAGAATTCAATGCAAAAATCTCTTGGATCATGGAGTAGCTAGGAGATATTTAGCCTCTTCAATGCACCTACTAATTCATCACCTACAACAATAAATGCAAAAATATCTACAGATGGGGTAGTTGAGTAGATCAAATTCTGCATTAATGGTAGATGAAGAAATTTAAATGAATTTCCCTCCAAAAACCCCTTTTTTTACAAAGCTTTTACAACACTTCAAATATCTACATTCAGATATTTAAAGTTTTACAATATTTTACAATTCTATGTTTATCATTGATTTCTACATATTTCAATTTCTAGTCTATATTTTGCCCTATCGGTAAAATCTGCTTATTACAAACCATTATGTCTTGCTCTCTGCATCTTTCTACCTTTAGTCGGCAACTTTGTCTATTTCTAAACTTTGTCTTATTTCTTCATTTTTAACCTTATTTACAAAAATCTATTTCTCAGAACTCTTCTTGCTTGCTCTCCTGGCTCCTTTTCCACCATATTTTGCCTTTGTCAGAAAAATTGCCTTTTGTTGAACCCTTTTGCTTTGTCTTTTGCCTTAGCAAGAATCTACTTTTGAGAACTTTGTTCTCTTTATCAATAAAAGTTCCCTTTTCCAAACTTTCTCTCTCACTGCTTCTTTTTACTTCCATTTGTCCTATCGGCAAAATGTTCTATGGGTGAACCAAAGGAAATCTGCACTCACCAAACACCTTTTATGAATAGGCCCACCTTGTGTCACTTTATCAGAAAAATATCAAATTGACGAACTATAGAAACTTTGAGTTGATCAATGCATTAGCCATTTTTTCTTTTATTGAACCTTTCACTCAGTCTCCCTCCCTTATCGGTGAAAAGCCATGTTGGCGAACTTGAAGATTTTCAAACCTTTGAATGGTTCACGGTTTTCTTATTTCACCGATAAAAGGAAAAAATATCCTTTACTTTACTACTTTTGGGAACTTCCCTCCTTTGTCAGCGAATCAGCCAGTTGGAGAACTAGTCAGTTTGAGAACTTGAAGTTTTACCAACAAAGGGGAAGAAAGGCTTCATGCCTTGGTCATTTTTCGGTTAGTTCAAGAAACTAAAAGTTTGTCGATAAAGGCCAAAAGGAGGCCAAAAATTAAGGCAAAAGCTTCAATTTTTTTGGGTTTTTTGGGGTTTTTTGCAAGGATTCCCCAGATGAATTTTCAAGGATTTTTACAAGGTGGAACATTAGAATTTGAAGGTTTTAAGGCTTGTAGATCTAGATTTCAAGGGATTTCAACAAGATTTTTGAGTTGGGCTATTTAACTCTAGGCAAAGGAAAATAGGTCAACATTTTGGTGACCTCTCAATGATGTTTTCTTGCTAAACAAATGGATCAGTGGCCTTAAGAATCTAATGAGCATGGAGTCTAAAAATGGACTGCAATAGGTCAAAATAACTAAAACCCTACCTTTTGAAACAACACCAAAAAGGAACAAGGCCTACATTTTCCAAATGAGAGTACAATCTATGCAACAACACTTATTAAAGGGAAAAACTAAAGCAAAATTAAAACTAAAACAATATGTACAGAATCTTAGACCAACCTTAATGGTAAGGTTTGAGATGGATCCCATTGATTGAGATCGGTAGAACTCCTCCATCTAATTTTGAAAGAATGAAGGCATCTTCTTGCTTGCAGCTGATGATGGTATATGGCCCACTCCAAAGCGCATCAAACTTAGTGCAGCCTCTAGGTTTGGCTCAGTTAGCATCCCATTTCAGAACTAGATCACCTCTTTGAAAGTTTGAACCTTGGCCTTCTTGTCAAAATACCTCTTGGTCTACCTTTGATATTCTTCCAATGTATTCATGGCTGACTATCTTTGTTCTTCTAGTTCAGTTAATTCAACCATTTTTACAGACCTAGCATCTTCTCCTTCTAGTTCTAACTACTGAGCTAATTCTAATGTAGGAAGCTCCAAGTATATGGGCAATCTATCCTCTCTTCCATACACAAGAACAAAAGAAGAGTTACCAATGTCTCTCTTGTGAGTGATCCTATCAGCCCAAAGACCTAATTTGATCTTATTGTGCCATTGTCACTAGTTTGTCTCCATGGTCCTCTTTAGAATTCTAATCAGGTTCTTGTTAGTAGATTCAGCCAGCCCATTACCTTGGGGGTAATAGTTGGATGAAGCCTTCAAGAACACATCAAGTATTTAAGAGCCCAATCATCAATTCTAAAACCAGTGAAAGCTTTTGCATTATCAGAAATAATGGTGTGAGGAGCTTCAAACCTCATCATGATTTCTTCCAAGAAATCAATGATTACTGACTCAGTAGCCTCTTTGAGTGGCATTGCTTCAACCCATCTAGTGAAGTAGTCTGTTGCAATCAAAACCCAGTTGTGACTAGCACTGGAAGTGGGGTTTATCATGCCAATGAAGTCTAATCCCCACTGTGAGAAGGGTTGATTAGTTTGAATAGGGTGGAGTGGGAGTGTTGTCAATCTTTTCTTTCCTCTAAAGAGAGTGCACTCTTTGCACTTTCTCACCCATACATGGGCATCATTGAATAATATGGGCCAAAAGTAACCTACCCTCATTATTTTCATTGTTGTAGCTCTAACAAAGAAATGACCTCCTGCTAGGTAAGCATGAAACTTACTGAGTATTCTATTAGTTTGATCCTCTTCTATGCACCTCAGTAAGACTTCATCCAAACTCCTCTTGAAAAGAACACCATCCACCAAAGCATAAGGGATAGAATGCAGCCTGAAGTGTCTTTTTTTGGTTCTGTCCAATCCATAGGGATACTCACCATTGGATATGAATTTGGCCATATCTACTATCCAAGAACTCATAATTGATGGCTCAGTTGTAGGTTCTTCCTCATTCAAATGTTAGGATAAACTCTCTTCATCCACAGTAGTCTGAGCTAGCTATTCACACAATCCTCTACCTCTAATCAACTTAGTGGCTTTGATGATCATGTCATACTCCAAGATCTTAGTGACCCAGTTGGCTCTCTTTTCACTAATCTCAGTGCCCATTATATAATCTCTCACACTAGGATGAGAAACTAAAACTTTGATATAATTGTTTTCCAGCATATATCTAAATTTTTTTAATACTCTAACAATGTAACATACATGTTTATTCATGTGGATATATCTAACCTCATAGTCTTTCAAGGTCTAACTGAAGAAGGCCAGGGGCTGCTCCATACCCTTTTCATTTTGCTGCATCAGGACAACAACAATTTTGTTCTCTCCTCCATGTGCATAAAGGATGAAGTCTTTCTCATAATTTGGTTTCATGAGAGTAGGGGCCAGAGAAATCTCTTCTTTAATTTTCTCAAAACCATCTCTCCTTCCTTAGTCCATCTAAAAATAACATTTTTCTTGAGCATAAGGGTTAGAGGTTTTACCAAGCTAGCACAGTTAGGAATGAACTTCCTAACAAAATTGATCTACCCCAGAAATGATTGTAAAGCCTTTTTGTGAGTAGGTAGAGAAAGAGAAAGAAGAGAAAATGTTCTTTAAAGATCTATGGAGATTCCATCCTTAGATACTAGATTGCCCAGAAGCTTACCCTTAGCAACAACAAAAATACATTTATTGTGGTTTAGAGACACCCCAAACTCTCTGCATGTTTGGAAGACTTTGTCTAGATGCTCCATATAATTTTCTCCTTTCTTAGAATAGACTATAATGTCATCCAAATAAATCAAGATGAACTTGTTTATAAAACCTTTAAAGAGAATATCCATTGCCCTCTGAAATGTGGTACTAGTATTAGAAAGGTCAAATGACATTTTTGCATATGCCATGGTTCCCCATTTGGTTGTGACTATCATTTTAAATTTATCTTCCTCTTTGACAAATATCTTATTGTAGCCAGAAAAGTCATCAAGCAATGAAATCCTCTCTGCCCCTACAATAGTCTGTAAAATTTGATCCATAGAGGGTAGAGGATAATGATCCTACAAAGAAGATTGATTCAGGTCTCTAAAGTCCACACAGAGCCTTATTTTGTCATTTTTCTTCCTCACAGGCACTAGATTGGTAACCTAAGTGGAATACTTTATGGGGAAGATGATCCTTTCCTAGATGAGCTTAGAAAGCTCTTGTCTCACAAGCAGATCAATCTTGGGATTTATGGGCCACTGCTTCTGATGGACAGGCTTGACATTTAGATCTAGATCAATGGCATGCTGAGCTACGTCTAGATTAAAACCTTTTAGGTCTTCATAACTCCACACCAAAACATCATTGTACTTCTAAGAAAGGCATCTAGACTCTTGTTGTTTAGCATCACCACATACCTTTCCCAACAGTAACTCTTTACCTTGGGCGACGATCACCTTCTAGTAATATTTCTTTTTGAATGTCATATTCTTTCTTTCACCCCTGAACTCATCATCCAGGCTGAAAATGGCCTCAAGGGTGACTAAACCCTTGGGCAACTTGTTTGATTTGAGCTAAATGATCTCATCGTCATAACTCTCCAGTAGCCTGGGCTGCACCATAGAAGAAAATTTAGCTTCATTTTGGATGAAGCTTGCAATCTACTCATTACTATCAAATATTTGCTAATGTATGTTGTTGTCAGGAACAGAGGGCCTGACAACTATTTTCACATGTTGATCAGGCCCTTGAAACAAATTTGTAGGTGGAGAAAATTGGGCCCAAACTGTTGCCAATTGATTAGCCTCAACATTCAGCTTCCTTGGGATTACCTATAGGTTGAGGGCATCAAAACTCTCAAACAGGCCCCAAACTCTATGTCTGTAAGCTCTAAGGAGCTGATTTTTAGTTGCAAATTTTTCTCTTACTTGGTTGACAACCAACTCAATGTCCCCAAAAATCTCCAAATGCTTGATATTCTTCTTCTTAGCAATTAGCAAACCATGAACCAATGCCTCATACTCTGCTACATTATTCATGCAAGAAAAATGTAGCCTATGAGCAAACTGCAACTTCTTACCAATCGAAGAGACTAATAAAACCCTTGCACTAGCTCCATTTTTGCTCTTTGAACCATCAAAAGACATTTTCCATGGGCCATTGGAGTCACCATCTAGCTTAAGCATAGAATGGACTAAAGAATTCCCTTCATTGATCATGTAGGTGCCCAAGTCAGTTGCCTTAGTGGTATCATAAGGACCAAAATCACAGTGATCCCTTGCCCATTCATCAAGAAATAGATCAGGGGTTGGAAGAGGTGAAGATGCTACCTCTAGAGACTCGAATTCATGCACTTCCTTACCTTGAATCATAATGTGAAGATTCACCAGGTTGTGGTCATAATTCTCCATGTGGTAGTTTGAAATTGGTTCAACCTTGATGGTGAACCTTGTGCCATATTTGGTCCTCAACAACATATGAGACCAGTCATAAGAAAGGTAGCCACCTACCTTAGCCATGAAGTCCCTTGACAAGCAAGTAGAAAAGAAAGGAGGAAGATCAATGACTGAAATATCTTGACTAACAGTCATGTTCGGATAGACATGCAAAGTCAAGTCCAGTCCCTTGATCACTCCCACGGTGTTTATAGAAGTGCCATCCAATTGTAATAATCCTAATGAAATAGGGGTATATTTGATGCCTAATGTATCTGCTATCTTCTTGGGCATGACTAAAACACTAGCCCCTGAGTCAATCATACAATTGTGCACTAAAAACTTGCCAATGATTAAAGACAAGTAGAAAGGGAACGCTTCTTTGTTAAACTCACTTACTCTTCCCTTGGTTGTACAAGATTGACAGGGCCCTTTTCCTTCTATTTTGCTAATGAGTCAGTTGCTACTGATTCAACTGATGGGAATTGCCTTAAGGCTTCTTCTAAGAGATCCCTTTGAGAGGGGGTTGACGTTACTTCCCACATTGAGACATTTATTTTTGTTTTCTTCATCTATTCCACACTATTCAAGGGAACATTAGCTGCCTTATGCATTGAGGGAATCCATGTTCCCTTCTTTAATTGATCTATAGCTTGTTTAGGCATTTTTGAGCTTGATGGAATTTCTTTTGCAAGAGTAGATCTGCTGCTCTGAATTGGAATTGTGGCATTGACCACTTTTGCCTTTGAAATAGGCTCCTTTTGTAAAATAGTAGGCATGGGCCTGGCCTCCAACTGCCTCTTTTTTGACCTGATGTTGTCTGTAATGGGAATAACAACACTATCCATGGGCTAATTGACAACACAAAATTCCTCTGAAGTCCATAGCATCATATTAGCATCAGAGGTAGCCTCATTGTGATACTTTGGGGTTGCTATTGGTTGCCTTTGATAATGATGCTTGTTGGGTATGAAAGTTTTGCACCATTAAAGCTCTTTCTTGTGCTCCAAAAGCACAAGTGGACTGATTGTGAGGTTGGTTGTAGGGGTAGCACCTATCTGCCTCTTGGGCCAAATTATTCTGAGTAGGGATTAAATCCCTAACTGGATTCACCACCAAAATCTGTTGTATAGGTCAGACTACTTGTAAAGGCTGAGCAAGGTTAGGGTTTTGATATCTATTTTCTTGGTAACCCTGATTCTAGTTTTAGTTTATGTTGGGATTGTAACCCTACTTCTAATTTTGGTTTGAAGACTGCCCCTGATTATAGTTGTGATGAGGTTCTGAGGTAGTTTGAATAGGATTACTATTCACTTTGTTGGTCAAATTAGCCATTAGGATTTTAAGATCATTCTCTTCTTGAGAAAGGGAAGAAGTGGAAGCTTTAGGCTCTAGAATGGGAGCAATAATGGACTACTGAGATAGTGAAGGTAGCTTTGGAAAAAGAGGTACAGGAGATCTAGGACCAATTTTCCTAGCCTATATTAGACACTTTTCAGCTTTCAGGGTTGTCTCATAAGCGACAGGTAGGGTTTCAACGCCCATAGATCGCATCAATACTACAATATCAAAATTTAAAGTTCTTAAAAAGTACAAAAAAAACACCTTGTGGAGATGGCATGAAGGTAGCTAGAATTCTCGCCCACATCCTCTAGAATCTGAAGTTGAAATCTGCCAGCATCTCACTTGGAGCTCTCTTGATTGTTGTAAGTTGTTCCAGCAATGAAACATTATCTACCCTCTCTCCAAAGTGCTTGTAGAGGGCTTCTCCCAACTTGTCCTAGTCATGTATTGAAGTAGGGGTTAATCTTCTAAACAAATGAAGAGCTCTCCCTTTAAAAGATGAGACTATGAGCTGAACAACATCTTCATGTTGAATGTGATGAACGCAACACACGTTGGATATATCTTTGATGTGCTCAGCAAGGGTTGTAGAACCATCACTCGTAAAGGATGAAATACTCTTTAGGGCTACAATGGGTATATAATTGTGTGCAACCAAATCTAAAGGCCTGCCTCCGTTAAAGGTCACAAAAGGAAGATTCCTTTCCATAATAGGGATATACAAATTTAAATTAGGAATATGCAAGCCTCTACTTGTATGTTGAAACCTAATAGGAGGGGGTGTAGATTGAGCTCTTGGATGAGGTAAAACAGGGCTGCTATTCCTTATCATAGGAGATCTAGATAACCTAGACCTTCTCCTTGAAGCAGCAACAAGTAATTCAATAAATTGGTAGCTACCTCTCGAAGAAGCCCTTATCTGTACATGCATAAAAGATTGCACTGATCAGAAACCAGGGGGTTGTAGAGTCGCCAGGTGCATGAAAAGTTTGCCAAAGTGTAGAGTACTAAGAAGAACACCAAATTCTCAGCTTGATTCTTTGATTTAGATTACTCATAGTCCCACTAGGCATGCCAAAAACTGTTGTCACTTGGATTTGCACTCTATGTTGGAAAGGTTTTTATTGAAAATATGTGCCTAAGTGGTGTTGTCATTGATGTCAACATATTCTTGTTGCCATTGATGTCAACTGTATCCTATTTTGTTGTCTGTATAGAAGACCGAATTGTTGAGGATATTGAGAAAATTAATTACAATCAATGCATGCAGACCTTATGGATGTGTAAAGGATTGTTAGAGGTTGCTCCATTCAAGAATTGAGAGATTTGCATGAAGATCTAAAGAAGTTATGGCCATCTAAGTAGAACCAGATTTTGTAGTATTTAGAAGAGATAGTGTGACAATAAACTGGTCTGGATTGCTCCGCAGTGAAATATCTTGGTCTGCAGATCTGAAGGCATGTTTGGGAAGTCAGTGTGTATCATCAACTCTAGTGGTTTGTGGTTTGGAGGTCCACAAGCTATCCTTCTAGTTTGACAGTCATGGCAGAGAGTGTTCTTGAGGTTCCAGAGGAAGATTCAAATGTTTCTGGTAATATGGTTTAGAGTGAATGTTATTGGTGATTTCAATGTACTTGTGGAGGTCTCTAGATCATGTGGCTACTATGTTGGAGGTCTGCATTGAAGTTTGAGCTTGTTAATTGAAGATTTCTTCTTTAAGGTTGATGTTCTTCCCAGTCTTGGCTGACCGGATGTTCCTAGCATGTTATGGATGCCTTAAGTGCATTTTTATGAAGCGTGGAGTGGTTGTGGAAGTAGATTCAAGTCTTAGTTGTGTTTGGCCGACAGTGTGATGATTTGCGTCAAGTTCAGCCAACCTTGTTGATCATTCAAAGATTGATGAAGCATATAAATACTTGTTAAAGAGTCATTGAAAAATATCCTTGTGCAAATCAAATAAAATTTGAATAAAGGATCAAGAGCATAGCAGAGAAGAAAAGGAGCGAGAGCAGTACAAAGTGTGAAGAAGAATTCAGGGCAAAGAAGAAGTATTTGAGCATTCATTGAAACTGAATCAGGCATGAAGTAGATGTTATTTCTCAGTTATTTCTTTATGTTCTAAATAAATTCTATAGGTAGTGAGCCTCTCTTTTGAGTAGTGAGCTCTGGGCAGTGCACCAGAAGGCATGTGCCTTCTATTTTTCTAAAGTACTTTTAACAGAGTACAAATCTTTGTGGGTTAACCCCCACCATGGTTCTTCCCTTAACCAGGTTTCCACATTGAAATCTTGGTGTCAAATGTGTTGATTATATTTCTGCTCTTATGTTGTTGATCTATGCTTTAAAGTTTACATCATTCATCTGATAGTAAGATAATAAAGAAGGTTAAAGAGAAGAAAAAGTTTATATTGTGGACAACTGATTCACGCCCCCTCTCAGTTGTCTAGTCTAATTCCAATAATTGGTATCAAAGCCAGATCCTCTTCTAAAAGCCTGACCACTTGAGGAGATCCAACATGTTGACCTACAAGAAGGATAGTCCAAGATTTGATGGAACAAATTATTCTATTTGGAATAATCACATCAAGTGCCATTTGTAATGCATGGGTGATGCCTATTGGGTGATAACCAGTGTTGAGTATAAACCTCCAGAAAAAGGTCCTTCAACTCCAGATCAAATCAAAGATGCTAAAAATAATCTACGAGCTAAAGAAGCCTTGTTGAGTGCCCTGACTGATTTAGAAATGACAAATGTGTTTGGTCTAAAAAATGCTTATGAAATATGGAAAAAGTTGGAGTTTCTATATGAAGGTGATAAATATGTCAAATGCACCAAGCTGCAAATCCTAAGAGGAAAATTTGAAACTATGAGGATGAGCGAAGATGAAAACATCACAATCTTCATGCAAAATATAAATGAACTTGTGTGTGGTATTAGGTGTGTTGGTGGAACTTTGGAAGAATCAGAGATTGTATCAAAAGTGCTTAGATCTTTACCTGATTCATACAAACATAAGGTTGCATCCATAGAGAAGATCAGGACTGTCTCAGATGTTACAAGAGATCATCTAGTTGGCAAAATTTTAGCTTTTGAATTAAGCGAGTTTGGTGATTCTCTTCCCAAGTCTGAATCTGTATTTAAGGCTAGTGTATATGGAAAACAAAAATATGATCTGGGTGAAAGCTCCTCTGCAAGATCAAACAGATTCGTGAAGACTATGAAGGATCTTGAAGATGTTGAAATTGAAACTGCAGATCTTGAAGCTCTTCTTGCCAAAAGATTGCCAAGAGGATCTGGTAAGTATGAAGGAAAATTGCCACTCAAATTTTTTTCTTGTAATAAGATTGGTCATTTTTCCTTAAGATGTTTGGAGAGGTTTTCAAAACCAAACCCTAACAGATATAGAAATCAGAACAAATGTTACTATGTCCAAGAAACTGGAGAAGAAGGAGTCATAGATGATGAATCTGATCATGAGGTTCCCCTCAAAATGATTAGGTGTTCATTACCATCAAAGAAGAAGATCCAGTGTCCACTGAATCTATTAATATGGAAAGTGCCTTGGTTGCTTAGGTTATTGAGAAAGATGAATGGGTGATTGATAGTGGATGTTCTCATCATATGACTAGAGATAAGAGTTTGTGAATTTTGAAGATTATGAAGGTGGGCTTGTAAAATTTGGAGATAACTCAGCTGGTAGAATCTGTGGCAGAGGATCCATCTCTTTTGATGGTAAGAATAGCACCAATGATGCTCTGTATGTGGAAGGACTAAAACATAATCTTCTTAGTGTTGGAAAGTTGGTTGATAAAGGTTATGATCTTTGATTCAAGGATGGAAAGTGTAGAATCTTGGAGAGTTCCAGAACTAAAATTGCATCCAGTACTCAAACTAAAGGTAACATTTTTCACTTAAGCAGCTCTAGCAAAAGTTGAATGATTGCTTAGATAGATCAGAGTTGGTTATGGCATAGGAGGATGTGTCATGTGAATTTTGATAACATTGTCAAAATAAGTACCACTCAGGTTGTAAGAGATCTTCCAAAGCTTGTGAAACCTAATAGCATGTGTAGAGAATGTCAATTGGGGAAATAGAGAAAAATTTCATTCAAAAGTAAGGAACAAGTTTCGAATGATCGATTGGAACTGGTAGATACTGATCTTTGTGGTCCTGCTAGAATTAAGAGTGTGCAAGGAGATAGATATTTCATGTTGCTGATTGATGACTACTCTAGAATGATGTGGGTAACCTTCCTAAAAGAATAATTAGAAGCTCTTGACAAATTTAAGGTGTTCAAAGTGATGGTGGAAAATGAAATTGGTGAAAAATTGAAATGTCTGAGATCTGACAGAGGTGGAGAGTTTACCTCTAATGAGTTTAATGCTTTCTGTGAAAAGCATGGCATAAAAAGATAGTTATCTGCTCCTAGGACTCCCCAACAAAATGGAGTTGTGGAAAGAAAGAACTGAACCATTCAAGAAGCTACCATAATTATGATGATGGAAACAAATGTTCCTCAAGTCTATTGGAGAGAAGCTGTCAATACTATTGTCTACACTCTTAACTGAGTGCAGATCAAAGGCAACTCTGGTAAGACCCCTTATGAACTATGGTTTGGTCATCCTCCTACAATGAGATATTTTAGAGTTTTTGGTAGTAAATTCTATATCAAAAGAGATGAGGATTTAGGCAAGTTTGATACAAGAAGTGATGAGGGAATATTTTAGGGATACTCTATTCAAAGTAAGGCTTATCGGTGCTTTAACAAGAGTTTTAAAAAGATTGTTCAAAGTGCTAATGTTAGAGTTGATGAAAGCAAGGAAGGATATTCCAGGTTCTATGGATATGATTTAGATGATCAAAATGAAAGTCAAAGTCAAGGAAGGTTAGTTCAAACTCTTACTTAGATGCAGATTGATCTGGAAACCCTAGAGATTCAAGGAATTAGTACAGATGTTGAGGAACAAGCTCAAGAAACAGAAGCCCAAGTAATTCCCAAAACCCCTAGGTATGTAAGAATGAATCATCCTGAAGATCAAATCATAGGAGATAAAAATAGAGGTGTTCAAACTAGGAGAAGAGTTGCTGAAGATCAAGAAGAGATTTGTTTGATTTCAAAAATTGAACCTAAATTTGTAATGATGAAAACTGGGTTAAGGCAATGGAAGAAGAATTGATGCAAATTGAAAAGAATCACACTTGGGATCTTGTTCCCAAACCTGAGGACAAAAATGTGATTCAAACCAAATGGGTCTTCCAAAATAAACTGAATGAAGATGGTGAGGTTGTAAGAAACAAGGCAAGGTTGGTATGTAAAGGTTATTCTCAAGTGGAGGGAATTGATTTTGAAGAAACTTTTTCTCCGGTGTCAAGGATAGAAGTAGTCAGATTATTTCTTGCTTTTGTTGCTTTCAAAGATTTTAAAGTTTATCAGATTGATGTCAAATTAGTATTTCTAAATGGAGATTTGGAGGAAGAAGTATATATTGAGAAACCGGAAGGATTTTAGTTGTCTGATCAGGGAGATATGGTTTGTAGACTAAGAAAAGCCTTGTATGGACTCAAGCAATCTCCAAGAGCCTGGTATGCCAGATTGGATAAGCATTTGCTTAAGCTAGGATTTAGCAAAGGTACTGCTGATAGTAATATGTACTTCAAGATAAATCATGAGGACATTCTAATTGTTGAGGTCTTTGTTTTTGGCATCATTTTTGGTGGAAATGAATGCATGTGCAAAGCATTTGCTGATTAGATGAAAAGTGAATTTGAGATGTCAATGTTTGGTGAGATGAATTTCTTCCTAGGTCTACAAATTGTTCAGTCAGATGTGAAAAAATTATTGAAGAAGTTTGGAATGGAAGACTTAAAGCCAGTAGGTACTCCTATGGTAACCAGATGCAAGCTAAGCAAAGATAATGACTCCCCAAAGGCAAATTAGAAAAGATATAGATCAATGATTAGAGGATTGCTCTATCTGACTCAGACCAGACTTGACATCATAAATGCAGTTGGACTTGTTGCCAAATTTCAAGATGATCCAAAAGAATCCCATGTTGTGGTAGTCAAAAGAATTTTTAGATATCTCAAGGGGATAATTGATTATGGACTATGGTATCCAAAGGACAATGATTTCACTCTTCATGCATATACAGATGTTGATTGGGCAGGAGATGTGGATGACAGAAAAAGTAATAGTGGTGGTGCATTCTTCTTGGGAAGAAGATTGGTCTCTTGGATGAGTGAAAAGCAAGAAGCAATTTCTCTGTCTACTACAAAGGTAGAGTATATAGCTGCAATAAATACTTGTTCTCAAGTGCTATGGATGAAGCAAATGTTGAAGCACATCAGTGTTGTGTTTGAGGAGCCAGTCACAATCTTTTGTGATAAATCAAGTGCTATAAGCATTTCCAAGAATCCAATATTGCATTCAAAGACAAAGCATATATCTATCAAGTTTCACTTCTTGAGAGACAAAGTTAATGAGAATGAAGTCAAGTTGGAGTTTGTGTCCTCCAAATATCATATTGCAGATATCTTCACTAAGCCTCTTCCCAAAGATACTTTTGAGTATCTCAGAGAAAAGTTAGGGGTAATTACCCCTCCTGATCAGAACTAAGATGCACTAAGGTGCATCAATCCAGTGGAATTTACAGTCATATCTTGTAATCCAGATTGATGTTAAAAAGGTACTACTCAAAGGGGGAGTAGTCAATATGCAAATTTTTGGGATCGGTCTAAAGCAAAAAGGGAGAAAAGATAGCAAATATGTGCCCTTTGCCATTGATGTCAAAGGGGGAGAGAAGTCATGTGAAAAACTAGTTGCTGATGTAAGGGGGAGCAGTAAAGGAAGTAGTTGTAGGAGTGAGAAGAGAAATGGGAGAAGTTCTTTTCTTGATGGTTAAATTTAGTTTTTCACATCATATGTTGCCATCAATGACAAAGGGGGAGATTGTTGCAAATACCTACCTAAGTGGTGTTGTCATTGATGTCAACATATTCTTGTTTCCATTGATGTCAACTGTATCCTATTTTTCTATCTGTATAAAAGACTGCATTGTTGAGGATATTAAGAAAACTAATGACAATCAATGCATGCAAACCTTATGGATGTGTAGAGGATTGTCAGAGGTTGCTCCATTCAAGAATTGAGAGATCCACATGAAGATCTAAAGAAGTTATGGCCATCTGAGTAGAACCAGATTTTGCAGTATTCAGAAGAGACAATGTGACAGTAAGTTGGTCCGGATTGCTCCGCAGTGAAATATCTTGGTCTACGGATCTAAAGGCATATTTGGGAAGTCAGTGTGTATCATCAAATCTAGTGGTTCGTGGTTTGGAGGTTTGCAAGCTATCCTTCTAGTTTGACAGTCATGGCAGAGAGTGTTCTTGAGGTTTTAGAGGAAGATTCAAATGTTTCTGGTAATATGGTTTAGAGTGAATGTTATTGGTGATTTAAATGTTCTTGTGGAGATCTTTGGATCATGTGGTTACTATGTTAGAGGTCCGCATTAAAGTTTGAGCTGGTGAATTAAAGATTTCTTCTTTAAGGTTGATGTTCTTCCTAGTCTTGGCTGACCGGATGTTCCTAGCATGTTGCAGATGCCTTAAGTGCATTTTTATGAAGCGTGGAGTGGTTGTAGAAGAAAATTCAAGTCTCAGTTGTGTTTGGTCGATAGTGTGATGATCCATGTCAAGTTTGGCCGACCTTGTTGATCATTAAAAGATTGATGAAGCATATAAATACTTGTTGAAGAGTCATTGAAAAATATCCGTGTGCAAATCAGATAAAATTTGAATAAAGGATCAAGAGTAGAGCAGAGAAGAAAAAGAGTGAGAGCAGTATAGAGTGTGAAGAAGAATTCAGGGCAAAGCAGAAGTATTTGAGCATTCATTGAAACTGAATCGGGCATGAAGTAGATGTTATTTCTCATATATTTCTTTTTGTTCTAAATAAATTTTGTAGGCAGTGAGCCTCTCTTTTGAGTAGTGAGGTCTGGGCAGTGTGCCCGAAGGCATGTGCCTTCTATTTTTCTAGAGTACTTTTAATAGAGTACAAATCTTTGTGGGTTAACCCCCACCATGGTTTTTCCCTTAACCGGGTTTCCATGTCAAAATTTTGGTCTCAAATGTGTTGATTATATTTCTGTTATTATGTTGTTGATCTATGCTTTAATGTTTACATCATTCATCTGATAGTAAGTTAATAAAGAAGGTTAAAGAGAAAAAAAATTTATATTGTGGACAACTGATTCACCCCCCCTCTCAGTTGTTCAGTCTAATTCCAACAGTTTCATGGTCTTCAACAATCCAATGAAACATTGAGATGACCTCCAAGTGTGGGACTCTATGAGGAGCTCAAATCTCTAGAGAGAGGCCAGTTCCTTTGCTGAAAAATATATTCAACTATTTCTAAGACTAAATCTAATCTATCCACCATTGAGGAAAAGAGGAAGAGGGATAAAATGGTAAATTATAATGGGTGATACACTAGGTTTGAATGGCAAAGCTCTCACAAAACTGAGAAAATGCACAAAATAAAGAAATATAGCTGATCATTTACACAAATCAAACAAATTCTTAGCAGAGGTAAAGAAATGAACAACAGAAATAGATAAAACAATAGAAAATGTAAAAAATAGTGTGTATTTCAACAAAAGGCATGGTTATAGTAGAGGAGGGCTCTGTTTGGAATACAGAAGCATGAAAATCCAACTATTTTCCAATCCTCATTACATCTTTTTTACATGTATATATAGACATTCATGATATTGATCTCAGTCATTTCTCAATAAATTTGCCCCATGGGCCTATCAAAAAATATCCCTACAATAGGAATGGCTGTCTATAATAATTTGATGCAAAAATCTCTTGGATCATGGAGTAGCTGGGAGATATTTTGCCTTTTCAATGCACCAGCTGATTCATCACTCAGAACAATAAATGCAAAATACCTACAGATGGGGTAGTTGAGCATATCAGGTTCTGCATTAATGGTAGATGAAGAAATGTAAATGAATTTCCCTCCAAAAACCCCTTTTTTACAAATCTTTTACAACACTTCAAATATCTACATTCAGATATTTAAAGTTTTACAATATTTTGCAATTCTTTGTTTATCATTGATTTATGCATATTTCAATTTCTAGTCTATATTTTTCCCTATCGGTAAACTTTGCTTAATACAAACCATTATGTCTTGCTTTCTGTATCTTTCTATCTTCAGTCGACAACTTTGTCTATTTTTGAACTTTGGCTTATTTCTTTATTTTTGCCCTTATCGGCAAAAATCTATTTCTCTAAACTCTTCTTGCTTGCTCTCCTGGCTCATTTTCCACCATATTTTGCCTTTGTTGGAAAAATCACCTTTTACCAAACCATTTTGCTTTGTCTTTTGCCTTATCGGAAAAAATCTACTTTTGCGAACTTTGGTCTCTTTATCAGCAAAAGTTCCTTTTGCTGAACTTTTTCTCTCACCGCTTCTTTTTACATCCTTTTATCCTATTGGAAAAATGTTCTGTCAGCGAACCAAAGGAAATCTACACTTACCAAATGCCTTTTATGAATACGCCTGCCTTGTGCTACTTTATTAGTAAAATATTGAATCAGTGAACTATAGAAACTTTGAAATGATCAATGCCTTAGCCATTTTTGCATTATTGGCCCATTTCCCTTTTATTGAACCTTTCACTCAGTCTCCCTCCCTTATCAGTGAAAAGCCATGTCGACAAACTTGAAGATTTTTGAACCTTTGAAAGGTTCACAATTTTCTTACTTTGTCGATAAAAGGAAAAACATCCTTAGCCACTTTTGGGAACTTCACACCTTTGTCAATGAATCAGCCAATCGACAAACTAGCTGGTTCGAGAACTTGAAGTTTTATTGACAAAGGGGAAGAAAGGCTTCATGCCTTAGTCATTTTTTGATTAGTTCAGGAAACTGAAAGTTTGCCGATAAAGGCCAAAAGGGGGGCAAAAATTAAGGCAAAAGATTCAATTTTTGGGGTTTTTCTATGTTTTTTGCAAGGATTCCCTTCATGAATTTTTAGGAATTTTTACAAGGTAGAACACTGGAATTTGAAGGTTTTAAGGCTTACCAAGCTAGATTTCAAGGGATTTTAATAGGATTTTTGAGCTGGGCTATTTGACTTTGGGAAAAAAAATAGGTCAATAGGTCTTCTACAAGATGATGTCTTTAGATTGACTAAAACTACTCTTGAAACACAAAAACTAAAGTTGCATGGAAACAAAGCCAAACAACTTAAGAAATAAAACATATTTTTGGTGACACATGATTGCCAGTGAACCCGAATGCTCTTGCATCAGACATGTCGGGTAAGAGAAATGTTTCTTGAGGCTGCAACTCAAGAACAATTTGGTAAGTCTGGAATAGAAATCCCATACTTAGCCAATTGAGAAGCTTGCATCCGAGAGACTTCTTCAATTGGTTAACCCTTCCACTAGACAAGATACTCCATGTATTCTTTGCCTCTTGTTTATTTAGCCACATGAGAGTCAATCACATGATCAACCTGCTCAAACTATTTTTCAATAAACTGGTCAATCCATTCACATTTATCTTGAATAGTTGAACTAAATTTTGCAAGTGCGTGTGACTCCTCTTCATAATAACGATACAAATTTGCCACATTGAAAATGGGCAAAATATCTACACCTAGTGGAAGTTGAATTTCATAAGCATTGGATGAAATCTTATGTAAGAGCTTACAAGGTCCAATCTTCTTCCATTTGAGTTTATTATATGTTCCCTATGGGAACCTCTCCTTCCACAAGTGCGCCAAAACTAAATCTCCAACCTGAAACTCTTGTTCTCTCCTATGAATATCAACAAACTCCTTGTATTTGGTGGCACTTTTCTCCAATTCATCTTTCACCTGTTCATGCAAATCATGGATATATTTTACAAAATCTTCAGCTACAACACTCTTATGAGTCAAATAAGCACAATCACAGAATTTATCTACCCCTATTGGACTGTAACCATACACAATGTGAAAATGACTTTTCCCCACACTTCTATTGACTGATTTATTATAGGCAAATTCTCCCTAAGCCAAAACTAAGTCCTATTGGTTAGGCTTATTCCCTACCAAACATCTCAACAAATTACCTAGAATTCTATTTACAGCTTCCGTTTGACCATCACTTTGAGGATGGTATATAAACTAGTATTCTATTTGACTCCCTTGGCATATTGACAAATTTTTCAACCTTGTACCAATTTCTTCACATCTATAGCCATACCAGGCCATAAATAACTCACTCAATTGAGCCAACATTTTATCAACACCGAAGTGTCCACCCAAACCACCACTATGCTTTTCCTTCAGCAAATTATCCCATATCGATCCTTGAGGCATACACAACTTCTGCCCCTTGAACAACAAACCTTCCTAGATAAAATATTTTAACTAGGGTGTTCTATCTGTCTCTACTAGATTCATACAAGTTTCCCATGCTTCCTTGAAATCAGCATCGTCCTTATACAATTCTGTCATGGAATCAAAACCAACTACACTCATCCTCATTTCATTCAATAACAGACATCTCCTACTAAATGCATCAACTACCCTATTAGATTTTCCACTTCTATGTTTCAAAACAAAAGAATAACTCTACAGAAATTTAGCCCATTTTATGTGTCTCTATTTTAACTTACCTTGGCTGTTAATGAACTAGAAAGCATGATGATCAGTATACAATACAAACACTTTCGGTAGCAAATAATGTCTCCACTTCTTCAACGTCTATACAATTGCATAGAATTCTTGATCATATGCTAAATATTCTTCTTTTCTTCATTCAACTTCTCACTAAAGTATGCAATTGGTCTTTCCTCTTGACTAAGGACACCTCCAATCATTGTCCCACTTCTATCACAATCTACTTGAAAAACTTTCCCAAAATCAAGTAGTACCAAAACTGGTTGTCCAGTCACTTTATTCTTCAGAATTTTAAACCTCCTCTTACCTGTTGTTGTCCACACAAACTCCTTCCTACTACCCTTCATTGTCTCAGTAATAGGTGCACAAATCCCATTGAAATTTTTAACGAACTTCCTATAGAAGCTCTCTAAGCCATGAAAACTTCTGGCTTCAAACATTCTGTGAGGTGAAGGCCAATCCACAATTGCTTTGACCTTCTTTAGATCCATCTTTATGCCATCACCAGAAACTACAAATCCTAAATAAATCAATTCCTTCTTCATAAAACTACATTTTATTCAAATTAACTAACAACTTTTCTTCCTTCAACCTATGCAATATTGCCCTAACATGCAATAAATGTTCTTCATTTGTCTTACTAAAATCAAAATATCATCAAGATATACAATAACAAACTTACCAAGAAATGGCTTCAACACTTCATTCATCAACCTCATGAAAGTGCTGGGAGCATTTGTAAACTCAAAAGTCATCACCAACTACTCGTACAATCCATTTTTTGTCTTGAAAGCTGTCTTCCATTCATTCCCTTCTCTAATTCTAATCTGATGGTATCCACTTTTCAAATCAATCTTCATGAAATATTTTGCTCCACTTAGACAATCCATCATATCATCCATCCATGGTAATGGGAATCTATACTTGATTGTTATTTTTTTAATGGCCCTTGAGTCTATACACATTTGCCATTCTCCATCCTTCTTTGGTGTCAACACTGCTGGTACTTCACACAGACGGAGACTTTCCCTGATTAGCCCCTTATCCAACAATTCTTGAACTTGTCTATTTATTTCCTCATTTTCTATAGGCATCATCCTATAGATGCCTTGATTGGTAAACTTGCACCAAGTATCAAATCCATACAGTGACTAATATGTCTCAAAGTGGAAATACATCTGGTAGCTCCTTCATCATGATATCTGAATACTCTTCCAACGTCTCTTGAATTTCTTTCAGTGGCTCTTCTTCTTTTTCTATTGTCATGAACACTTCTGGATTAGGAATAAAAGTAAAACATGATCCTCCTTTCTTCAATTCTTTCATAAATTTCTTCCCAGAAATCAAACAAACTCTAGGGTTACTTTCTACTTCATCTCCTTTCTCCTTCATAGGATTCATAGTATACTCCTTCCATCATGGACAGCGCGTCTATCAAATTACCATGGTCTACCCAGCAAAATATGACATAAATCCATTGACATTATATCACACAACACTTCATCCTTATAACTACCAATTTGAAAGTTAACTAGACATTGTTCACTTAAAACCAATTGATACTCTTTCTGCAACCACAAAACTTTGTAAGGAATGGGATGTTTCAATCGCTTTAACTTCAATTTGTTTACCATTTCCTCAAACACAATATTGTCTGTGTTGCCACTATCTACTATCACTTTACAATACTTACCACCTAACTTACATTTGGTTCAAAACAAGTTCCTCCTCTAAATAGGTTTAGATTTCTCATTTTCTAGATTTAACAAAATCCTTCTCAGCATCAACGATTCTTGATCTTCTACTTGTGCCACATTCACCCTTGCTACTTTTCCTTTTCTAGTACTCTGCTGGATCTGTGGGCACTCAAATGCCCTATGTCTAATTTCCCCACATTGAAAACAAGTACCACTAAATCCTCTTCCACTGCCTTTGCCAAAAGACCCTCTGCCTCTGAAATAATCACCTCTTACTATTGATGAATCTCCCCTTCATCTACCTTCCTGGGTATTAGTTTGGGATGAAGTGGCCTATCCTAGCTTTTTTTGGTATCCTCTTCCACCAGGAGATTGGCATCTTCCATGTGAAAATTTACCCCTACCTCTAGAACTATTTTGTTTTCTAGAAAGTTTGTCTTCATCCTTCAGGGCATATTGGTAGCCTTCTTCAACACTAGTGGTTCGCACCATGATTAACTCATCTTGAATGGAGTAGTGTAATTCATTGATATATTTAAAAACCTTCTCAACATCATCATCAACATGACTAGCCTAAATATTTAGTCTATGGAATTCCTTAGTATATTCTTACACATTTTACTCCTTCAAATTCTATAATTTCTTGAACAAACTATTTTGATAATCTATAGGCAAACTCTTGGCCTTCAATTTAGTTACCATTCTCTCCTAGGGTTGAATTTTCTCTTATCCCTTTTTCTGTCATTCTAATTGAACATGTTCCCACCATAGGGAATCATGACACTTCAACTTTGTGTAGGCAAGCTTCACTTTCTTAGGATCTTCAATTGATTCAAAATCAAAATATTTATCCATATCTAAAATCCAGTCAATTAATTCTTTTGGATTTAAACTACCATTATAACTAGGAAGGTCTAAACAAGGATTACTATTTATTCTAGATATTGCTCTAAAAAATTGCCTTTCTAATTCATCCCCTTCATTTGCATTATCTTCATTTGTACTACAACTTCTTCATCCTCACTAACATCTTCAACATGTACTCCTCTGGATTGGGCCATCTCAATAGCATCTAACTGTGTAGTTATCCCTTTCAACATTTCTGCAATCTCCATATTTTCTCGTGGTCCTCTTCTACCACATCCTCTCTATGCCATCTCTACTTCAGATTCTCTACAGTTGTAGGTCTACACTCACTCTCCTTTTCCTTCAACAAATAATATTAGAATGTCTTCTTGGACATGTGCACAGTCTTCTCAAGAACCTACTCTAATACCACTTGATACAGGACTAAACTCAGGGATTTTATCAGACAACTGAGTTAAGTATATTCTTGCACATTTTTATCCTTCTTCAAATTCTGTAATTTCTTGAACAAATTGATTTGATAATCTACAGGTGAAATCTTGGCCTTCAATTTAGTTACCATTCTCTCCCAGGTTTAAATTTTCTCTTTTCCTTTTTTTGTTGTTCTAATTAAACATGTTCCCACCATAGGGAATCATGACCCTTCAAGCTTGTGCAGGTAAGCTTCACTTTCCTAGGATCTTCAATCGATTCAAAATCAAAATATTTATCTCTCTGAAATCTAGTTGATTAATTCTTCTGGATTTAAACTACCATTATAACAAGGTCTAAATGAGGCTTACTATTTATTCAGTATATTGCTCTCAAAAATTGCCTATCTAGTTCATCTCCTTCATTTGTATCATCTTCATTTACTACAACTTCTTCATCATCCTCACTAACATCTTCAACATGTACTCCTCTACGTTGCGCCATCTCAATAGCATCTAACCATTTAGTTATCCCTCTCAACATTTCTACAATCACCATATCTCCTTGTGGTCCTCTTCTACCACATCCTCTCTATGCCATGTTTGCTTCAAATTCTTTGTAGTTGCAGGTCTACACTCGCTCTCCTTTTTCTAGAACAAAAATATTAGAATCTCTTCTTGGACATGTCCATAGTCTTCTCAAGAAACTCACTCTGATACCACTTGATGCAGGACTAAACTCAAGGATATTATGAGACAACTGAGTTAAGAAGCAAATTCAAACATCAATATAAGCACCGCGCCACTAAAATGATTTTATTATTATCAGCAATAGAATGATTATAGGATTGAAAATTTTTATTACACATTCATCATATACATCAACCTTTGTTTATAGATATTTCTCCAACATATCTCTCCTTCAAGAGATCAAACCAGGTAGAATTAGTTCACCAATAGATTGACTATCGAATCCCCAACCATCAAATCTTCCCAGATTGAACCTTGAATTTGGTCCTAGAAATCATATTTATGACTCTTCACTCAAAATAGTTCAACCACCCCAAATTGTTATACAACTGATCAAAACTGTCAGAATAGAACAAAGTTCCCACTGTCATTACATATTCATTATTTTAGACCTCTTTGGCTCTAAGAAATCACTGGCTAAAATAATCTTTTCTGCAACCATGGAGCCTTCTATTGGAAAAACCAAACTTTGCTAAACTCTCCACATTATCGACAATTGTCTAGTATTCCAAACTTGAGAAATAAATGCCTATCGACAAATTGTTAGTTTTCCATGAACTTGGGAACATCCCTTTGTTATCAGCAAAATAATGATTTTACGAGCTTAGCCACTTGCGTACATTATCAACAAATTATGACTTTCATGAACCTTGGGGTCCCTTATCGGTGAAACTTAGTTATCCCAAATCGTCAAAAGTTTTCAATTTCCCTTTATCAATAAAACTGATCTTTTCCAAACCTAGTTAGCGAATCAACGACTTTTGGAAGTCCCAAACTAGTTAAAAAATCTTATGGTGTGCTGAATAAATGATTTTCTTCTATAGACAAAGTTCATCCTTTAGAAACTCGGGATTTAGTCAATGGACTTCAGCACCATTGGTGATCCAAATAAATTAGGGTATCTAAATTAAATAACATCCTCATCCAAATGTTATTTCAAATAAAGAAATGGGTATTGATGACCTTTCAATTTTTGGTTGTCCATTCAAATTCCAAAGAAGATGAGGTGTGGTGACTTTTTCAGCTTCTATTGAAATGTATAAATGGGTTCAATTTAAAGCAACAAGGAGGGAAGTTCCCGGAATACATCTCTTCTCAGAGATACATCTCATCCACTGAGATAGCCCAAATTGTTTTAAACCTTTCTTTTCTGAAATAAAAAATGTTTCACACATTGATTGTTTTGTGTTTTACAATACTGCAAGCTCAATAATGATCCAAATAAATTAGGGTATCTAAATTAAATAACATCCTCATCCAAATGTTATTTTCAAATAAAGAAATGGGTATTGATGACCTTTCAATTTTTGGCTGTCCATTCAAATTCTAAGGAAGACGAGGTGTGGTGACTTTTTCAGCTTCTATTGAAATTTATAAATGGGTTCAATTCAAAGAAACAAGGAGGGAATTTCCCTTCATACATCTCTTCTCAGAGATGCATCTCATCCGTTGAGATTGCTGAACTATATGAACTCCCCAAATGGAATCTCTAGGGCATATATCTCATCCTCTGAGATAGCCCAAATTGCTTTGAACCTTTCTTTTATGAAATAAAAAATGTTCGCACATTGATTGTTTTGTGTTTTATAATACTGCAAGCTTAGTGCTAAGTATTGTCCTCTGAATTGCAAAATAGTTCAGATCAGTGGTATCAGAGCCTTGAGATACAAGGTTTGCAAGTTCAAGATTGTTTGAGGAATAAATTTATTAGATACCAGTTGATTGTGTTTGTAGAGTTGAAGTCTAAAGCTGAAAAGACCAGGATAAGTTGCTAATATGTGAAAAAAACAAATCCCAAAGGGGCACATTCGAAGGAGTACAATCTCGTATTGTCTTTAAATCTCAATCAACCATTCACGGATTCAAAGGTTTATAATTTTTGATCTTCTGCAGAGTGAAAGAGATTGTGATAGTTGCAAAAAAAATGTAGAGGGTATGTAGAGCTTATGAGCACCATGGACTTGGAGGCTTCCACTTCAACTTGCTGGTGCATTGCCATGGAAGGAGACAACAAAGTTAATGTGGTGAGCTTGGCAGACGTGTCGGCGAAGGCACATCACAGGCAGGATTTTGATAATCGGCATTTGATGCTGTATAGGGCCACCCATTGGGCTTCTCTCACCAAGTTTGTTATGATAGGTTTGGGATTGGGATTGCCAATCCACTGATGGGACCTCAGAACCCCTTGTGCCACTACTCCTGCGCTCTCCCTCAACTAGGTTGGCAACATAACTTCTAGAATCATACATTCAATTGACATCCATCCATCAAGAAAACATCTTTGTGTGTATTTGCATGGGACTTTCAATAAGGTTTAGAAGCTCTTTGATGTGTGTGTGTTGCCAAAGAAAAGTATCAAACAAATATCTCTGCAGCTCTTCTTTGTTTTTAATTGTTTGTGTTTCTTCATTAGATTTAATACATTGAAATGAAGAATAAGTGGTAGCTTGAGTTTTGGTAACTTGAATACATTGCCATGCTAGAAGGGACTCTTTTGCATGATGAGAAATGGTGCTTCTTGTGATCTTCCTGGACAGGTGACTATGAAGGAAATAAACAAGCCATTGAGATTGAAGGATTTTGTCATGTGCCTCTTCTATGCACCGTGTGCAGGAAAATAAGTGACGGGTAACAATTTTGTTGTTGTTTTCAACCTAGAAGACTATAAAGCTACTTGAGAAAAGGGCTATAAGCAGATAAGTGTTGCAATTGCTAAGTATCAGGAAATCAGGGATAATATCAATAGAGGTCTTAAGTTTTATGTCACTCTATAGGATGTAATCAACAATTTAAAGCAATGCTATAGTGATTTTGCTATGACTCTAACATTTAGCATCATGAGATTATAGAAGATCTTCAATGAAAGTTAGCTGGGATTAATTTCAATGATGGTAAATCTACGTGCAGTTACCCATCTATTAATTCAACATCCCAAAGATCCAGTACAGTTGTTTCCTCACATCTTGATCCACAGAATGTACACCAAGTAGGAGGTCCACAACCACCTTATTATCACATAGATGAATAATCATTGCCACCATATTCTGCATCACCAGCTCCTAATCAGTCTACCCAGCTAGATGATGACCATAATTTTAAGTAGGTGCAATCGGGCCCATTGCATCTTAAGGAGGGACGAATGATCCAAATAAATTATGGTATCTAAATTAAATAACATCCTCATCCAAATGTTATTTTCAAATAAAGAAATGGGTATTGATGACCTTTCAATTTTTGGCTATCCATTCAAATTCCAAGGAAGACAAGGTGTGGGAACTTTTTAGCTTCTATTGAAATGTATAAATGGGTTCAATTCAAAGCAACAAGGAGGGAAGTTCACGGCATACATCTCTTCTTAGAGATACATCTCATTTGCTGAGATTGCCAAACTATACGAACTCTCCCAAATGGAGTCTCTAGGGCATACATATCATCTGCTAAGATAGCCCAAATTGTTTTGAACCTTTCTTTTATGAAATAAAAAATGTTTCGCACATTGATTGTTTTGTGTTTTACAATACTGCAAGCTCAGTGCTAAGTATTGTCCTCTGAATTGCAAAATAGTTCAGATCAATTGGCAACTTGGAAAAATTTCAAGCTCCATGCTTGAGCCTTTATAAGCTTATCAGTGAATGTTAGAACCCACAAACCTCCATGTTTGAGCCTTTATCGACTTATCGGTGAATGCTAGAACCCATGAACTAGTTAGAAAGTTCAACTAGTTTCTGACTAAGTGATACTCTTTCAATTAGCAGTTTCATTCATTCATGAATCAAAGGCCTAACTTCCACTGGGCAAGATTAGTTAGCAATGTAGGCTATCATGATGGGGAGCACATAGCGGAAACAACAATCGGGCCCTAATTACCTCACAATCAGCAAGACTTTAAATATGAGCTGCTGAACATTTCCATCGGCCAAGTAGCCACCGTCGGGATGACTTTCTAAAGTCTCTCTGTCGTCTGACTTATGCCGATAACTGTCTTCCTTCGGTGAGACTTGCTCTGTCAGTGAACACTTGCAACCTTTGGCCAATGCACCGATGAACCAACACAACGATACACCGTTAGGGTTTTCAACTCTCACACAGTCTGATCTACACTCTATGCCTAGCACATAGAGATGCTAGGGCATGGTACTGTGCACACTCCTCAGTTTGGAACGTCTGCATTGTCGACGCAAAACAAAATAAGGAACAAAATGAATAGTGGTACATCGAAGCCATTCCACTAATTTCGACAGAAATCTCACCAGTGGAATGCTTCACGATGACATACAGCAACAAAATGGAAAACACATAAAGAATAGAAATCTACAATTACATGATTTGCAGTTATAAGAAATGGAAATCAAATGGACAGAATAGAATTGCTTTATTTCTCCTAAGCACAATACAATCACATTCACAACCTTCTTCGATTTGATTACATTCGACCATCTTTTGGTTCATTCCTCTGGGCATTTATCAACTTGCCCTAAGTAGTACCAAACTGACTCCAAGCGGCTGGGAGATAACCGTCTAAAAATAGCCTCCAACTGCCCTACTGCCCTATTTTGGCATTATGTGATTACAATTTGACAAGTGTCCTAAGTCACTTGGGACTTACAAAATGAACCTAGATACAAACTGAAATGACATATATTGGTCAAATAGACCTTATTACAAAAGAAAACATGATTTTCGAGGTGCTTCTGCACCATACTCCCTGGGTGAAAGTTGTCTCAAGTCCTCTTAGAGACTAACTACTACAAATCACCACCCCACTTTTTGATGTCTTCTTCTAGCATCCATGTGGCTTCTGAGTCTGGAAGTCCTTGCCATTTGACTAAGTGCTCAAAATAGGTTTGATTTCTTGTCTTCTTAGCTGTCCTGCTATCCAAGATGCACTCCATCTTCGGTGGTTCCTTAGGTGGTAAGTGTTGTACCCACTCTGCATTATCTTGGATAGAATCTATTGTACCTTCACCTGTATTAGGACTCCTATATAATGTTAGATCAGCAACATTGAATATAGGTGAAATAGCAATATCATCTAGGAGTTCAATTTTGTAAGCATTAGAACCATATTTCTCCATAATCTGACAAGGTCCAATTTTTCTCATCATCAACTTGCTGTGTTTTCCTGTGGGTAGTCTGTTCTTGTTGAGATGAACCATGACCATATCTCCTATTTGGTACTGCACATCCCTTCTTCTTTGATCCACTCTAGCCTTGATCTTCTGACTGTTCTGGTGTAGAGTATCTCTGACTTGTTGATGGATTACTTTCATAGCCTCTGCAAATGTATCAACATGTCCACTCCTTTTGTCTAACCCTTGAACATCTCACAATTCAAAAATTCCTCTAGGATGACTACCATAAACAACTTCAAAAGGATTTAGACTTGTACTTCTATTTGTAGAATCATTATAGGCATATTCTGCTTGTGGGAGTACCACGTCCCAACTACTGCCATGCTCTCTTGTCAAACATCTCAGCAGATTGCCTAATGACCTATTCACAACCTCAGTTTGGCCACCAGTATGAGGATGATAGGCCAAACTAAAAGACAAATTTGTACCCAACCTTTTCCACAAGGTTCTCCAAAAATGTCCCACAAATTTGTTGTCTCTGTCAGATACAATACTCAAAGGCAATCCATGAATCCTGACAATTTCTTTAAAGAACAAACCTACAATGTAACTAGCATCATTGGTGGTTTTAAAAGGAATAAAGTGCACCATTTTTCTGAATCTATCTACCACAACAAACACACTATCATAACATGTCCTTGTCTTGGGCAATCCCATCACAAAATCCATACTCAAACTTTCCCAAGGTCTATTTGGTATGGGCAAAGGTTGGTACAGTCCTGCATTGGTTGAGACTCCCTTTGCTCTCTGGCAAATCATACAACTCTCAACAAACCTTCTGATATCATATTGCATCCTTGGCCAAAACTAAAACCTTCTTGCAAGATCTAAGGTCTTATTGAGCCCAAAATGTCCTCCTAAATCACCACTATGTTTTTCCTTCACAATATTATCCCTCATCGAACACTTAGGGATACATAGTTGACTACCTTTAAACAAAAGTCCATCCTACAATGTATAATCTGAAAATTCACTGTGGAAAGCATTGGCAAACTCACTACATACCCTGTAAATCTCCTTGAAATCTTGGTCCTCTTCATACAATCCTTTGAGTGACTCAACACCCATACTTTGTAGCTGCACTTCTTGCACTATTAGCACCCTTCTACTTAAAGCATTAGCAACCTTATTGGTTATTCCTTTCTTATGCTTGATGATGAAGGTGTATGCTTGAAGACTTTCCACCCATTTCATGTGTCTATGACTGAGATTTTCTTGTCCATTCAAAAAACTAAGAGCATGATTGTCAGTGTATATAACAAATTCTTTAGGAAGCAAGTAGTGCCTCCATTTTTTTAGAACTTGTACCATAGAATACAACTCTAAATCATAAGAGGAGTACTTCCTCTTGGCTTCATTTAACTTTTCACTGAAGAAGGCTACTGGTCTACCTTTTTGGCTCAACACTGCTCCTATGGCCAACCCACTTGCATCACATTCAATTGTGAAAACCTTATTGAAATTAGGTAACACTAAGACAGGGTACTTGGCAACTTTTTTCTTCAGACTTTCAAAACTTTGATCTACCTCATTTTTCCACACAAACTTCATCTTTCCTCCACCCTTGATGGTCTCTAACATAGGTGCACAAATATCACTGTAGTTCTTAATAAATTTCCTATAAAACATGGCCAAACCATGGAAACTTCTGACCTCTCCCACTGTCCTAGGTGTAGGCCAATTCAAAATAGATTCTACCTTGGAAGGATCCATTTTTAAATCACCCTTAGAGATGACAAAACCTAGGTACACCAATTCTTGTTTCATGAAGTCACACTTTTCCAAGTTTATCATTAACTTCTGATCTTGTAGCCTCTTCAAGACTATCTCCAAGTGTTTCAAGTGTTCTTCCGTGCTCTTACTGAACACCAAGATATCATCAAGGTAGACTACCACAAATTTTCCTATGAAGTCCTGTAACACCTCATTCATCAGCCTCATAAAGGTGCTAGGGGCGTTTGAAAGACCAAATGGCATCACAAGCCACTCATACAACCCTTTATTGGTTTTGAAAGTTGTCTTCCACTCATCCCCTTCTCTTATCCTTATCTGATGGTACCCACTCTTCAAGTCTATCTTAGAGAAATAGGTAGCACCTCCCAAATAGTCCATTAGATCTTCAATTCTAGGAATAGGAAACATGTATCTGATGGTTATCCTATTTATTGCCTTGGAATCAGTACACAGTCTTCATTTCCCATCCTTCTTTGGGGCTAAAATAGTAGGTACTGCACATGGGCTAAGGCTCTTCCTTATCAGCCCTTTGTTTAGGAGTTCTTGAATCTAATTTGCTATCTCTTCATTCTGCTGAGGTGTCATCTTATATGTTGCCTTATTAGGAAGTACTTCTCCTGGTATGAGATCTATCTGATGGATAATGTCTCTGATTAGGGGTAAGGAATCACGTATATCCTTTGCAATCACTCCTTTGTAACTCTCAAGCAAATCTCTAGCCTCTTTAGGCCCTACTTCTTGCACACTTTTCTTCTTTTCCCCCTTAGGCTTCACAATCAAAGCAAAACCTACTCCATCACCTTCCTTTAATGTGTCCATGAATTCTTTCTCTCCTACCATCATTACACTAGATCCAACATGTTGTGGATCCTCTTCTACCAACAACTGTATCCCATAAGTCACACCATCCTTTTGGAATGAGTAAGCATTCTTTCCTCCATCATGATGAGCCTTCATGTCAAACTGCCATGGTCTGCCTAACAAAAGATGGCAAGCATCCATTGGAAGGATGTCACACAAGATTTTATCTCTATATCCCCTAATACTAAATTCTACCCATGCCTGTTCATTGATGAGTATGTGCTACCCCTTATTCAACCAACTGACTTTATATGGACTGCTATGGGGTATCTTTTCTAACTTCAACTTATTCACTACTTCCAAAGATATAATGTTATCAGTGGAACCAGAGTCAATAATAACTTTACAAACCTTACCTTGGATCTTGCAGTTGATTCTAAACAAAGTCCTTCTTTGAGATGGTTCAGTTTGCACTGGTTCCTTGAGTAGCATCCTCTTGATTATCAGATTCTCTCCCATTTCTGATGCTAGATTCACTTTAGGAGATGTCACACTCCTTGCATCTTCTTGGATGAAAGTGGTTCTCTTCTCACCACCATAAGAAGTTGAGGCCTTCTCTGGACACTTGTATGTCAGGTGCCCTATCTGATTACAGTTATAACATCTCATATTGGAGAATTTGGATCCTCTACCTGACCAACTTGTCCCACCTCTTCCATTAGGCCTTCTTCCTCGATAGCCTCCTCTGCTACTGGAGTCCCCAACTTGCTCTTCTTGGCTAGACTCACCACTAGGCCTCTGGTTAGGACTTCTTCCTCCAAAACTGCCTTTGGCTTTGAAATTCCTTCCACCTCTACCTCTATTATTCTGCTCAATCTTTCTCTTTATCTTCTCTTTAGCCCTTAAGACCATTTGGAAACACTTGTTCATTGTTTCTAGTGCTAAGATGCTGATCTCATCTTGGATGTTCATCCTTAGGCCATTCAAGTACCTGGCCACCTTCTCTAACTCTTCTTCTTGTCTCTTTGATCTGAGACTGAGTTTATGAAACTCTTGTGTGTATGCATTCACATCAAGGTCTCTTTGTCTAAGATTCTGCAACTTCTTATACATTTGCACATTATAGTCCAGAGGTAAGAATTGTGCCTTGATTTTGGTCTTCATCCTTTCCCAGGAGGTTATCATATTCTTCCCTTCCTTGACTCTCTCCTTGTTCATAATTCCACCATGCAAGAGCAAATCCCTTCAATCTTTCCTTTGCCAACTTAACCCTCTTATCATCAGGGACTTCTTTGTATTCAAAATGATTGTTCAATGCCTCAATCCAATCAATCACCTCTCCAGCTTCCATACTTCTGCTATACATAGGTAACCCATCTATGGTGTCCCTATTGACTATTGGGAATTAGGGTGCCTCAACCTTTGCAAATTGCTAATGTTATATTTATTTATCCTATGTTGAGTTGGCATAGTCAGCACCTTGTGTATATGCAACAGGATAAATTTTGGTGACTTTGGCAGCCGCAGTTTACCCGTTGAATCATAAACGGGGGTTTGGGGGCAGCACCCCCCCCGACAGGGTCAAGGGGCGTAGCCCCTTGCAAGGTCCAAGGGTAGTGCCCCTGGCGTGCTCCCTGTCGTGGTACAAGGCAGAGTCGAGGGGCAGCGCCCTCATGGGGGCTCGGGGGCAACGCCCCCGAAACTTCAAATGATTTTTAATTAATGACAAGTGTCGGTGAGTATCTTTGCATGAGAGAAAAGGCATCTTTGGGTGGTCAAAGGAGGTTATGACATGTTGTAAGAGGAATATGATATTTTTAGTTAGTGTATGACAGATTCTCTAACAGCTGTAAGTGCTGTCAGTTATAACAGATTCTATGACAGCTGTAAGCTACGTAAGAGCATCTATCGTAACCTATCTTGGGACCAGGCGCCCACTTCAAGATGGGATGTTGGACAAGTGTCCTTAGGCATGGGTTTTGGGGCATGAGTCCAAGATGGACACCCATCTCTAGAAGGTTCTAGATTTGCCTTGTAAACTCTATATAAATAGGTGCTTGGATGGGAGATAGATAACTTTGGTACAAGTATTGTTATGCTGTCAGAATATCTCCAGATTTGACATTCGAAGACTCCTAAAAGAGCATTGGCTCTGAAATTGTATTTTAATTTGCTATTGTTTACTGTAATACATTTGAGTTGTGTTTTGGAGTGTGGGGTTTTTCACCCGTAAGGGTTTTCCCCACGTATATCTTGTCTCTCTCTCTTCTGTCTACTTTCTGTGTGTATGTGTATTGCTGCAATATCTCTGTTAGATGTTCTATGTTGCTATAGTTGTAAGAATTAAAGTTGAATTTGCATACATCTCTCCTCATTAGATTAGTGTACGAAGTGATTTCCACACACCTAGCTTCCTTTCATTGACTAACTTCAATGCATTTACAAATGCCCTCTAGTCTGCTGGTATCTCCTCTATCTGTTTATTGGTTTCCTTAATTTATGTATACCCTTCATCGCTGTCACTTTCATCTTCCCTATCTTTGCTTTTAGACTACTTGAACTCTCCCAACTTGGATTCAAGCATCTCCTCGATCAACTTCTTAACGGCATCCTACGACATACTTTTGGAAGCATCCTCTTCACCTCTATCTCACTTTCCTTGTCTGACATAAACATTCATAGATAGCACCCAAACGCCAACACTCCTACAAATCCTTAATTCGACTTGCCGCCCAAATCTTTTCCCTGCTTTGATACCAATATGATGGGGAGCGCACAACGGAAACAACAATTGGGCCCTAATTACCTCATAATCAGCAAGACTTTAAATATGAGCTGCCAAACATTTCCATCAGCCAAGTAGCCACCGTCGGGACGACTTTCTAAAGTCTCTCCATCGTATGACTTACGCCAATAACTATCTTCCTTCAGCAAGACTTGCTCTGTCGGTGAACACTTGCAACCTTTGGCCGATGCACCGATGAACCAACACAGCGATACGTTGTTAGGGTTTTCAACTCTCACATAGTCTGATCTACACTCTACACCTAGCACATTGAGATGCTAGGGCATGCTACTGTGCACACTCCTCAGTCTGGAATGTCTACACTGTTGACACAAAACAAAACAAGGAACAAAATGAATACTGGTGCATCGAAGCCATTCCACTGATTTCGACAGAAATCTCACCAGTGGAATGCTCCACGATGACACACGGCAACAAAATGGGAAACACAGAAAGAATGGAAATCTACAATTACACGATTTGTAGTTATAAGAAACGGAAATCAAATGGATAGAACAAAATTACTTTATTTCTCCTGAGCACAATACAATCACATTCACAACCTTCTTCGATCTGATTACATTAGACCATCATTTGGTTCATTCCTCTGGGCATTTATCAACTCGCCCTGAGTAGTACCAAACTGACTCCAAGCGGCTAGGAGACCTATCTAAACGGCTGGGAGACAACCGTCTAAAAATAGCCTCCAACTGCCCTACTACCCTATTTTGCCATCATATGATTACAATTTGACAAGTGTCCTAAGTCACTTGGGACTTACAAAATCAACCTAGATACAAACTGAAATGGCATGCATTGTTGAAATAGACCTTATTACAAAAGAAAACATGATTTTCGAGGTGCTCTTGCACCATATCAACAAACTTATGAGTTTGCTAACTCATGCTTTTACCGATAAAGTTCAAAATCTCAAAATTTTCCTGATCGAACAATACGGAGCCTTTATATTTGAAAAGTGAACATTGAAAAGAGAAGCCTACCGGTAAAAGAGACTATCAACAAACTCATGAGTTCACTAACTTGCAAGATTGCCGATAAGGTTCTGAAACCCGAGCCTTCACTGATAATGAGCTCTATCCGCACTACAAAGTTGATATAAATGAAAAAGAGTATTGTATAAAAGCCTATTGACGAAGTCACCTGTCAGCGAACTGAGCCGTTGGCAAATCTATGTGTTCATGAACTCAAGATTTCTCCAACTACCTATAACTTAGCCAAATTTCATCCAATCTTCACTAAAATTAAACAGCAGATACCCATTTGGGTCTTCTACAAGATGATGTCTTTAGATTGATTGAAACTCCTAAAACACAAAAACCATAATTGCATGGAAACAAAGCCAAACAACTTAAGCAACAAAATATATTTTTGCTGACACAAGATTGCAAGTGAAGCCTGATGCTCCTACATTAGACACATCAAGTAAGAGAAATGTTTCTTGAGGCTGCAACTCAAGAACATTTTGGTAAGTCTGGAAAATAAATCCCATACTTAGCCAATTTATAAGCTTGCATCCAAGAGGCTTCTTCAATTAGTTTACCCTTCTACTAGATAAGATTCTCCATGTATTCTTTGCCTTTTGTTTGTTTAGCCACACAAGAGTCAATCACATGATCAACCTATTCAAACTATTTTTCAAGCAACTGATCAATCCATTCACATTTATCTTGAATAGTTGAATTGAATTCTATTGGTGTGTGTGACTCCTCTTCATAATAATGATACAAATCTACCAAATTGAAAATGGATAAAATATCTACACCTGGTGGAAGGTCAATTTCATAAGCACTGGATGTAAACTTACATAAGACCTTACAAGGTCCAATCTTCTTCCATTTAAGTTTATTCTATGTTCCTTGTGGGAACCTCTCCTTCTGCAAGTGCGCCAAAACCAATTCTCCAACCTAAAACTATTGTTCTTTCTTATGAATATTAGTACACTCCTTGTGTTTGGTGGCACTTTTCTCCAACTCATCTTTCACCTGTTTATGCAAATCATGGATATACTCTGCAAAAGCTTCAGCTACAACACTCTTATGAGTCAAATTAGCGCTATCACGCAATTCATCTACCCCTCTTGAACTGTAATGATACACAATGTGAAAAGGACATTTCCCCACACTTCTATTGACTGAGTTAGTATAAGAAAATTATCTCTGAGCCAAAACTAAGTCCCACTAGTTAGGCTTATTCCCTACCAAACACCATAACAAATTACCCAGACTTCTATTGAAAACTTTCGTTTGACCATCACTTGGAGGATGGTACAATGAACTAAAACCCAACTATGTACCCATTTTATTCCACAAGGTATTCCAAAAATGCCCAAAAAATTTTACATCACAATCTGAAACTATGATTTTAGGCAAGCCATGCAATCTAACTACCTCCTTGAAAAATAATGTAGCAATGTGGGAAGCATCATTACTCTTTTGACATGGTATAAAATGAACCATTTTAGAAAATCTGTCAACAACAACAAAGATAGAATCATTACCTCTCTGTGTTCGAGGCAACCCTAAAACAAAGTCCATACTTATGTGTTCCCATGATCTCTCATGTATAGGCAATGATTGATATAAACCAGTATTTTGTTTAACTCCCTTGGCATATTGACAAATTTTGCAACCTTGTACCAATTTCTTCACATTTTGTAGCCATACCAGGCCAGAAATAACTGTCACTCAGTTGAGCCAACATTTTATCAACACCAAAGTGTCCACCCAAACCACCACTATGCTTTTCCTTCAACAAATTTTCCCTCATCAATCCTTGAGGTATACACAACTTCTACCCCTTGAACAAAAAACCTTCCTAGATAAAATATTTTAACCAGGGTGTTCTATCTATCTCTACTGGATTCATACAAGTAGCCCATGCTTCCTTGAAATCAACATCATCCTTATACAAGTCTCTCATGGAATCAAAACCAACTACACTCACCCTTATTTCATTCAATAATAGACATCTCCTACTAAATGCATTAGCTACCGTATTAGATTGTCCACTTCTATGTTTCAGAACAAAATAATAACTTTGCAGAAATGCAACCCATTTTATGTGTCTCTGATATAAATTACCTTGTCTATTAATGAACTACAAAGCATGATGATTAGTATACAATACAAACTCTTTTGGTAGCAAATAATGTCTCCACTTCTAGAGTGGATGTACAATTGCATAGAATTCTTGATCATATATAGAATATTTCTTCTTTTCTTCATTCAACTTCTCACTAAAGTATGCAATTGGTCTTCCCTCTTGACTAAGGACACCTCCAATTGTTGTCCCACTTGCATCACAATCTACTTGAAAAAGGTTCCCAAAATTAGGGAGTTCCAAAACTGGTTGTTCAATTAGTTTATTCTTCAAAATTTTAAAACTCCTCTTAGTCGCTGCTATCCACACAAACTCCTTCCTGCTACCCTTCATTGTCTCACTAATAGGTGCACAAATCCCACTAAAATTTTGAATGAACTTCCTATAGAAGCTCGCTAAGCCATGAAAACTTCTGGCTTCAAACATGTACTGCAAGGTGAAGGGAAATCCACAATTGCTTTGACCTTCTGTAGATCCATCTTTAGGCCATCACCGAAAACTACAAATCCTTAATAAATCAACTCCTTCTTCATAAAACTACATTTTATTCAAATTAACTAACAACTTTTCTTCTTTCAACCTCTACAATACTGCCCTAGCATGTAGTAAATGTTCTTCCTTTGTCTTACTAAAAATCAAGATATAATAAAGATATACAATAACAAACTTACCAAGAAATGGATTCAAGACTTCATTCATCAACCTCATGAAAGTGCTGGGAGCATTCATCAACCCCAAAGACATCACCAACCACTCATACAATCCATCTTTTGTCTTGAAAGTTGTCTTCCACTCATCCCCTTCTCTGATGGTATCCACTTTTCAAATCAATCTTCGTGGTAATGGGAATCTATACTTGATTGTTATTTTGTTAATGGCCCTCGAGTCTGTACACAATTGCCATTCTTCATCCTTCTTTAGTGTCAACACTGCTAGTACTACACATGGACTAAGACTTTCCCTGATCAGCCCCTTATCCAACAATTCTTGAAATTGCCTATTTATTTCCTCATTTTCCATAGGCATCATCCTATAGGGTGCCTTGTTTGGTAAACTTGGAATAGGTATCAAATCCATATAGTGACTAATATGTCTCATAGGTGGCAATCCATTTGATAGCTCCTTCATCATCATATTTGAATACTCTTCCAACATCTCTTGAATTGCTTTTAGTGGCTCTTCTTCTTTTTCTGCTATCATCAACACTTTTGGCTTAGGAATAAAAGAAAAACATGATCCTCCTTTCTTCAATTCTTTCATAAATTTCTTCCCAGAAATCAAACAAACTCTAGGGTTACTTTCCACTTCATCTCCTTTCTCCTTCATAGGATTCAAAGTATACTCCTTCCCATCCTTCTTTACCTTATATGTATTTGTCCTTCCATCATGGACAACATGTCTATCAACCTATCATGGTATACCCAGAAAAATATGACATGCATCATTCAGCATTATCACACAAGAGTTCATCCTTGTAACTACCAATTTGAAAGTTAACTAGACATTGTTTACTTACCACCAATTAATGCTATTTCTGCAACCCTAAAACTTTGTAAGGACTAGGATGCTTCAACCGCTTCAACTTTAGTTTGTTTACCATTTCCTCAGACACAATATTGTATGTGCTGCAACTGTCTTATATCATTTTACAACACTTACCACCCGACTTACATTTGTATCGAAACATGTTCCTCCTCTAAATAGGTTCACCCTTACTTCTTTTCCTTCTCAGCATCAAGGATTCTCCATCTTTTTCTTGTGCCACATTCACCCTTGCTTCTTTTCCTTTTTTAGTACTCTACTAGGTCTGTGGGCACTCAAATGCCCTATGTCCATTTTTGCTACACTAAAAAAAAAGTCCCACTAAATCTTCTTTCTCTAACTTTGCCAAAAGATCCTCTACCTCTGAAATAATTAGCTCTTCCTTTACAGGAATCTCCCCTTCCTCTACCTTCCTAGGTATTAGTTTTTGATGAAGTGGCCTCTCCTTGCTTGTTTTGGTAGCCTCTTCTACCACTAGACTAGCCTCTTCCACGTGAAAATTTACCCCTACCTCTAGAGCTATTTTGTTTTTTGGAAAGTTTGTCTTTAGCCTTTAGGGCATATTGGTACGCTTCTTCAACACTAGTGATTTGCACCATGATTGACTCATCTTGAATGGAGTAGTGCAATACATTGATATATCTAGAAACCTTCTCAGCATCATCATCAACATGACTAGCTTGAATATTCAATCTATAGAACTCCTCAGTATATCCTTACACATTTTTCTCCTTCAAATTCTCTAATTTCTTGAACAAACTATTTTGATAATCTATAGGCAAAAACTTGGCCTTCAATTTAGTTACCATTCTTTCCCAGGTTTGAATTTTTTCTTTTTTCTTTTTCTTTCATTCTAATTGAATATGTTCCCACGATAGGGAATCATGACCCTTCAACTTTGTGCAGGCGAGCTTCACTTTCTTAGGATCTTCAATCAATTCAAAATCAAAATATTTATCCATCTTTGAAATCCAGTTGGTTAATTCTTCTAGATTTAAACTACAATTATAACTAGGAAGGTCTAAACAAGGCTTACTGCTTATTCTAGATATTACTCGCAAAAATTGCCTGTCTAGTTCATCTCCTTCATTTGCATCATATTTATTTACCTCAACTTCTTCTTCATCCTCACTAACATCTTCAACATGTACTCCTCTGTGTTGTGCCATCTTGATAGCTTCTAACTATGTGGTTATCCCTCTCAACATTTTGCAATTGCCATATCTCCTCATGGTCTTCTTCTACCACGTCCTCTCTGTGCCATGTTTACTTCAGATTCTCTGCAGTTACAAGTCTATACTTGCTCTCCTTTTCCTACAACACAAATATTAGAATCTCTTCTTGAACACACCCACAGTCTTCTTAGGAAACCTGCTCTAAAAGCACTTGATGCAAGACTAAACTTAGGGATATTATCAGACAACTGAGTTAAGCAGTAAATTCAAACAATAATAAAAACACCACACTACAAAAATGATTTTTTATTATCAGAAATACAATGATTATAGGAGTACAAAATGTCATTACATAGTCATCAGATACATCAATCTTTGTTTACCAAGATTTCTCCAACATATCTCTCCTCTAAGAGATCGAACCAAATAGAATTAGTTCACTAATCCATTCACCATCGAATCCCCAACCATCAAATCCTCCCAAACCGAACCCCCAATTTGGTCCCACCAAATGTATTTATGAGACTTCACTCAAAACAGTTCAACCACCCCAAATCATTATACAACTGATCAAAACTGTCATAACAGAACAAACTTCCCACCGCCATTGCATATTCATTAGTTTAGACCTCTTCACCTCTAGGCAATCACTAGCTAAAATACTCTTTTCCGCAACCATGGAGCCTTCTGTCGGTGAGACCAAAGTTTGTTAAACTCTCGACATTATCGGCAATTGTCTAGTTTTCTGAACTTGAGAAATAAATGCATATCGACAAACTATCAGTTTTCTAAACATTCATTATAAAGGCTTATCAGCAAAAGTCTATTTTCTTGAGCTTCTCGATGAATTGACCTATTTGTAAACTTTTCTTTTGAATAGCTTGTTGGCAAAATATATTTTCCACGAATTTGGGAACATCCCTTTGTTATCAGCAAAATAAAGATTTTACAAACTCAACCACTTACCCAAGTTATTGGCAAATTATGACTTTCACGAACCTTGGGGTCCCTTATCGGTGAAACTTAATTATCTCGAAGCATCAAAGGCCTTCAATTTCCCTTTATTTGTAAAACTAAGCTTTTCTGAACCTAGTCAGTGAATTGGCAACTTTTGGAAGTCCTCAATAGTTAGAAAATCATAAGGTGTGCTGACTAAGCAATTTTCTTCTATTGGCAAAGTTCATCCTTTCGAAACTCAAGATTTAGTCAATGGACTTCAACACCATTGGCAACATGGAAAAATTTCAAACTCCATGCTTGAGTCTTTATCAGCTTATCGGTGAATGTTAGAACCCACGAACCTCCATGCTTAAGCCTTTATAGGCTTATCGGTGAATATTAGAACCCATGAACTAGTTAGAAAGTTCAACTGTTTTCTGACTAGGAAATACCCTTTCAATTGGCAGCTTCATTCATTCACGAACCAAAGACCTGACTTTAGCTCGGCAAGGTTAGTTAATGATATAGTCTATCAGAAAACTTATGATTTTGCTAACTTGTGCTTTTACTGATAAAGTTCAAAATTTTGAAATTTTGCTGATCGAACACTACAAAGAATTTATAGTTGAAAAGTGAACATTGAAAAGTGAAGCATGTCGGTAAAATAGACTATTGGTAAACTCATGAGTTCACTAACTTGCAAGATTGCTGATAAAGTTGTGAAACCTAACCCTTAACCAATAATGAGCTCTGTCCACACTATGAAGTTGCGATAAATGAAAAAGACCATTGTATAAAAGCTTATCGGCAAATTCACCCATCGGCAAACTGAGCTGCTAGTGAACCAATGAGTTCACGAACTCAAGATTTCTCTGATTACCTAAAAATTAGCCAAATTTCATCCAATATTCACAAAAATTAAAATGCAGATACCCATTTGGATCTTCTACAAGATGATGTATTTAGATTGACTAAAACTTCTCCTTAAGTATAAAAACCAAAATTGTAAGGAAACAAAGCCAAACAACTTAAGAAATAAAACATATTTTTGATGACACGGGATTGCCAGTGAACTCGGATGCTTTTGCATCACTCTCTCTCTCTCTCTACCCCTAAACCCTAAATAATGCTCCTAAACCCTAACCCCTAACCCCTAACCCCTAAACCCTAAACCTCTATCTCCCTATATCTCCCTAATCTCCCTATCTATATCATTCCCCTACCTCTCAATGTCTCTCCCTATGTCTCTAGCCATGTCCCTCACTCTCTATCTCCCTATCTCTCCCCTTTGTCTCCTTTATATCTCCCTTATATCATAATTCATAATGTACTCAAATAAATTTTCTAAAGACAAGTCCTTAGGAGAATCCATGAATGCAAAACTATGTGTGAAAATGGTCGTAAATGCTTGATTTTTCAACTTTTTACAGTGCAAACAAGTGAAAGAAGAGGTGTTGTATAGATTTTCAAGAGGGATAGAAAATTATATGCTAAAAAACAGTCCACTAATGTAATAATATCTTTTACAACATGCTTTTGAAGCAACTCTAGAAAGTTGATAAGCCAAAACCTAGTGAAAATAGGCCAAAATGCAATTTTTCACCAAATCTCAATGTAAACGAGTAGGGAAGAAGGTGTTGTAAGGAAAATGATGATGGAAAGCAACTTATAACAGTAATAACATCCACCTAATGACAAAAAAATCTGTTACAACACATCTATAGTGCCACTGTAGATCAAACCGTAGTGCAAAAATAGCAAAAATATGCAAATTTTCACAAATTTTCAATGCAAATGTCTAGAAGAAAGGGTGTTGTAAGGAAATTGAGAAGGGGTAGAAAGTTATAAGGCTAATAACAGCCAATCAATGCAATAAAATCCCTTACAACATGCTTGGAGTGCAAATCTAGCAAGATGATAGGCTCAAAGCTAGTGAAAAATGCAAGCTTTCAAACCCTAGGCATGAAATTTCACAAGGAGGCCACTATGGTGCAACACTATAATTAGAGATCAGACCTAATGAGATTTTTGACAAGGTAGTAAAATATGAGACAAGATTTTGACTACAACCCTAGCTCATGTAAAATTAGGGTTTCATGAAAAATGTGAAATTTCAAGCAAATTTTGACAAATCAAGCAGGAAAATGCAATACAAATGAGTTGTAAATGATAAATTTATGTATTTTGGATCAGATATAATTCAAATGATAGAAATTAATTTAAAATTGGATTCCAATTAACAAAAATGCAAGCTTAATATGCCAGTTTTTGCAAATTTTCCAAAATTTTCAATTTTTGCAAATTTTTTAATTTTTTCAAATATATCAATTTTTTTGTAAATTTGTGAATGCAATAAAATAAATGAATGCAACACTCAGAAAGGTGCCAAAAATTTCAAAACACAGGTTCACCCAAAAAATTTATGTGAAAAGGAGGGATGACCAAAATGTTTTATGGTGAAATTTGGTGGATGGTTAATGTTTGGTTTAGTTTGAATCCTCCTTTCCACACAAAATTCCAAGGGATTTCCAACCAAGTGCCTCACCTATCAAGAGGAGAGTTAGCTATCAGATTTGAGTTGCCACTTGGTTTTTTGCTGAGAAATTTAGATGTGATCACACAAGTTTGCCAATTAATGCCTTTATGTCCTTGAAACCCTAATTTAAGCAAAATAGTAATCAAATCTATGAATTACGACAAATGCTACAGGAAATAGATAGAGGGAAGAGAACCTTAACTCACTATTTTTCATAGACAGAAAATAGAAAAATCTGGGACAATGTTGATGGTGCCCTAGTCTAGTGTGCCACTTTTTTAGTATAGTCCCAATCTCCTTCGGCATTGATTTCTATTACACTTTCTATTTCCCATGACTAGAAATTTGAGGACAAGGTTGATGGCACCCTTATCCCAAGAATTTGAACAGTGTCCACTTCTTTTTAGATCTGGAATCTTCAATGTCTACCTTCCTACTTTGCAAGTCCACTTTCTCCAGATCTGACACCTATAACCTGCTATCACAAGGAGTGTGGGAGGGGGTTGTGGTGTTTAGAGACTTGCCTCAGTCAAGCCCTGAAGAGACATTCAAGTCTTTTAAACATTGTTGTCAGAGAGAGAGTGCATGCTCTTTGGAGGTAGAGGCAAAAACCAAATGATAATGATTGATAAAGCAGAATAAATGATACCTTGATGATGAAGCTCTCATGGAAGGAAAAAGCTCTTTGATGCCATGAGGAGAAGATGTAATCCAACCTACAAACAAACACAATAACAATGCTATGCTCTACAACACAATGATAATCACAAGTATGCCAATAGCTCAAGTTCACAATAATCTTCTAGTTTCTAAATGATAACCTAAACATGCTTATATATGCAACAAATAAGATTCCAACAAAGAATTTCATATTTGAAACTTATGATGTCAGCCTGGAGACCAAATAACGTTTACAAAATTGACATTTCCAATTAGGGCAGACCCAAAATGGGGCTGGACTAGGGCGCTAGCACCCTTATCCACCCCTTGTCTTTTCTCAAGATTCATTAAATTACAGCCCCCTAGGTCCTATTTGCCACAAGACCCATGGGTTTTCTCATCGAGAGTCTGATTTAGCATGCAAAATGCTCTAAATGCAAATCTAAAGACATGGGAGCTAAACCTTTAGGAAAAAGCCCCCAAGGGTGCATTTTTCCAACATAACACTTTATAGATGCTTCCTCTTTCATCACCTTCACTATCATTTGCTCCATTTATTTTGTGGTGTCTACGGCACCCCCGAATATGACAGAGCCTGATCCAAACCAAGGGGACCATGTATCCCTTCAAGGAAACCAAAAACTCCCTCCTTTAATAGATACATGCCTCCCCACCTAGATGCACCTATCATAAACTGTTACGACTATGAAGACTTAGATTATGAACAAGATCAATTAGACCAAAGAGAATCCAGGTGTTCTTTGTCTTTCAATAATCTAGCTAGGGAATACAATCCGGTCATACCAATTGCACCACATAAAGCTACGAGAATTTTCATGAGCTCAGAAATCCATAAAACTGATCAACCGTCGACAAGAACCTCAAGTACTCATCTCGATGAGGAGGTAAAAAGGCTAGAAAAACACTTACAAGAGGCAAGAGACGCACAAGAAGCCTTAAGAATTGCCCTGCAAGAGGAACAAAGAGAGAATGTTGTGTGAGAGGAAGCACAACATCACACCAACACTTGAAGAGACAATCCAAGGAATGAAGAAATACCTAGAGCTACCACACCTATAGATTTAATTCCAACTCTAGTGCAAAGGATTAGAATGCTAGAAGAAGAACAAATAGTTCCTGAAAGAAGACAAAAGTCCCATGATGACATTCAAATTGAACATGACCAGGGGGCATCTCAAAATCCCCCCTACCTCAATTATTATTCAAGGAAAGCAAGTAACGACATATGCCAAAATGAGAATCCTCCCACTCAGAACATTCAATCAATGTTGGGAAACCCAGCAAATCAGATAGTACTACCATACCAACACCCTCCAGTGAGGTTGTTGTTATCTACTCCCCAATCGTAAAGCACCTTCCTTTGGACATATCTTGAATACTTGGAAGAACCTCTCGATCTAAACATTAAGAACGTGCAGTTACCTCAACCATTGCCTAATCTCTCGAAGTTCAAAGGAGAAGGATAGCCTAACTCCCATATGAAAGCCTACACTACAGTGATAAGATAACTCCTCCCTTAGGATGGGGTTGTTGCCAAGATCTTTTTAAAAAACTCTTGAAGGAATAGCTCTGGATTGGTACTATCATCTACTAGAAGATTCAATCCACTCATCTAGATAACTAATCAAAGAGTTTTTCATGGCATTTGACATGAACAAACTCGTCAAAATAGGGATCAGAGAATTCCTCACCATGAAGTAGGAGCTAAATGAATCTGTGGCCCACTTTTTCACTCGTTGGAGGCAAGTCCTTTATTCCTCAACTAGTGCCCCAAACATGGATCACCATGAACTATGCAACCTTTTATTACATGCCCTAAACAAGGATATGAGAGAGGACGTTTAGAAATTGCCATATAAATCCTCTGAAGAAGCATTGGAAAGTGCTTTGAGGATCAATCAGGCCACCATCAATAGTGGGAGAAAGGTCTATAGGTCAAACAAAAAGTTAACAATGGAAGACACGGGTAACAATGCTCTTGTCATCAAGATTATTAAGAATAATAGAAATGCAACCATAGATGGGGTGATAGATCAACCCCCTATCAAAAAAGTAAGAGACGCTAATGTCAATGTAGTAGATCAACCCAGAAACAACAAATACTAGCCTAGGGACAATTACCAAAATTATAACCGCAACAAAAACAAAAATGATGGAAGATATGAGAGGCCCCCATATGAGTACAACCAATTTTGTTTGCATAGAACAAGGGGGCATAGCACAAAATCCTATAGAGAATATAATAGATTTATAGCGAGGTTATGGGAAGACCAACAACGTTTGTTTATAGAAATATTCTTGAACCTGCAGGAAGTCACATTGGATAACAATGGCACAAGACAAACCCAAGCCCCAATAGCCCCACAAAATGAAAACATGAGAATCTATCAGGAGTCATTTCCTATACATAAGGACATAGAGACATCAAACCAAAATGAAGTAACCCAAGGTAGCAATAGTGGCATCCCACTGCAACTAGGACAGAAAGGAGAAGCTAAGATGATGGGATTAATCAAGATTCTACACAATAAAGAAGAAGAGGAAGACCATGAGAATAAAAATGAACAAATGGAAGTATATGAGGATATCATTTTAGTAGTGGAACCAATACCAACTCCAATCAGACCTTATGAACTTATTGAAGACTTAAAAAAGACATATGCTCACATATCATTCATTGACCTACTTAGGAATTCCCCTTCACATCACTCAGCACTACTAAAAGCAATAGGGCTGAAGTATCTCGATCAAATTACTCTTCCACCTAGTGAGAAGATCCACCATGTAGACTACGACATCATCCCACCAAACTTGGAGCTCAAGGATCTAGGGTTTTTTTTTACTTAAAGAAAATGCCTTCCAAGGTAGAGCTAACCAAGAAAGGAGACCCTACATTATATTTACAAGTTTGGATCTATGAGACTTGCATCAAACAAACCTTATTTAATGATGGAGCAGAAGTGAACATAGTTTCGTTCTCTCTCCTAGAGAGAATGGGTTATGGATACACTAATATCACTACTTCATGAGACACTTCAAGTGGGTGTGATAATCTAAAGGCCACTACAATAGGGAATATCACACTTCCCATGACTCTAGGGCTGAAGACTATCCTAACCACATTCTACGTCATCAACAAGGACACAAGGTACAATTTGCTCCTTGGAAGACCATGGATACATAGCATGACATTCATGCCATCAACATTATTTCAAGAATCTCAATTCTTGCATTTGAGGAAGGTGTATGTTGCAAAGGGGATCTAGAGCCTTTCAGCATGTTGAAGTTGAACATATCAAACAAGCGTATAGCCATTCCCATAGACTATGAACTCCTCACCAACAAATTGACTATCCCTAGTCCTACGCCTCAATCAATATGCATCAAGCGAATAGAAATTCTAGAGAAAACCATAAACACTAAAGAGATGAAAACTTTAGAGGATGAGGTACCATCAAAACAAAAATAAATTGTCTCCAAGGAAAAATAGTTAATATCATGGAATGGATAGAGTAGGATAGACCTCTCCAAATCCCTCTAGAAGTTCTCATGATCAATATTCAACCTACCTACAAGCTCTTCCCTTGCATAGGGGAGAAACCTCATAGAACTGGAGGTCCAATGTTCTAAACCACTACGTTGGACTTGAGGAATGCAGATCCACATGCTTACTCAGATCCTGAGGAAGATATGACAGAGAGTTACACTCTTTTGTCACCCTTAAGTGAATCACATGTCCTCGACACACTAGAAGAAACAGAGTCATACGATTCTCTCACACCAATAGAGGATTCATATAGAGCATTGACACCCATGGAGGAGGTGCATTCTATTGACAATGAATCAACCAACGTAATAGGAATGCTACCTAGGATGTTCAAGGTGTCTCAACCACAAGAGTGACTGACCACCTCTGCCTCGGTACAATAAAACAAACTTGGTGAGTGGCAAACACCTTTAGTACAAATTAAAATGGTTGAAATACTTCCAGGTGAAGACATTGAAAGTGAGGGTATAATTCATAAGGAGTGGAAAATGAGCATGTCATTTGGCACTGATGATCCTATCATTTTTGAGTTTCTAGGAAGTTACATCGAGTAATCCATGGATTTAAGGCCAGAACCAAATGGGAAGAAAAGTATAAGCTTTGTCCCTCCTAATGAGAAAAGGGAGCCAAAAACTCCCCTCAAGTTGTTTCAATTTTTACAAAGTATTCAAGACAGACAAGACATGAAAGTCCACATGCAAGAGTAGTTCAACCTGTTAGTAGAGTTATTAAGATGTGATGGAGTCTTGTACTAGACCCCTTTCCATCAACAAGCCTTCCGAGACTTGATTCATTTCACATTACCAAGGGAAACCACTGAGTTGGAAACAATAGAATCAAATGACAAACCCAACAGAATAGGAGAACTTTTCCTGAGAAGAGGTAGCACGAAGAATAAGAAAAGAAGACGAAAAAGGGCTTTCATAGAGGACAAGAAAGGTCCTTACATGGTTAAAGAAGATGTTAGAAATGGTGCCTATCTCTTATGCACAATGGAGGGAGAGGAATTTAGCGAAACAGTCAATGCCTTTCACCTCAAGAAATACTATGTCTAAAAAATAAAAAATATCATAAAACATAAAAACACAAAAAAATAATAAAAAAATCAAAACGTAAAAAAAAAAAATTTATTTCTTGCATTTTAGTTTCATTCTGTTAATCTTCCAATAGAGTGAATGACTTGCTCTTGTACTATTTTCTTCTTAGTAAGGAGTCTAAGGCTGCCTAGATATACGTCATCCTTTCAAGACCTATAGATTCCCTATTTTCACAATCACCATATCCCCCTTCATTCCTAGTGATTCTAATCAAAGCCTAGCTCTTAGTTTTACACTTATCCCAGTCTTAATGAGCCAAGATGTTAGGTCTAAACAAAGTTAGTATTCAAACCTACAATGTTCAAAGGAAGCTTGCAAGAAGACCTTCCCAGTTCCTCCCTAGTAGAAGAGAAGTCCAACAAGATTACAAAAACTTTAGGTGGTGCTCAACCCCTTATCTTCCCTGGCCAAAAATGTTAGGAGGATCAAAACTCTGAAGGAAGCAATTTAAAATCTGAGTGGATAAAAAAATGAGTGATCAAAATGAGAGTATTGAGAGATCAAATTGTTGCATATAAAAGTTCCAAAAAGCATTCATTTCTTGAAAAGTAAAAAATCCAAAAAAAATGAGCAAATCAAGTGAGGCATCCTAGAAAATATAAAAAAAAAGTGAAGAGAGTGAAAGAGAGAAGATTGTTGAATGTTTGTAGTCTTAGGTGGAGATCAGTCTAAGCTTGAAGCCTCAAGGGTGACATTCTAATAGAGAAAATAAAAGAAAGGTAAAAAGCACGCACATGCACTAGCTGAGGAAAACCCACAATTCTAGTAGTCTTTAGGATCATCTTCTATCTAGGGACCCTAGTTTTCTCCTATTTATCCTTTACCCCATGTCTATCTTGCTTTCCATCTATGATCTAAGTCTAGTGAACATCAATAAAATTTGTTACTTGCCTAAGTTGAAAGCTTGTCAAATTGTCTTATCTAGGTAAGGATCAATGTTTAGCCTTTAGCGAAGCTCAAAATCAGAAGCACTCCATTTTCACTCCCACTCCCCACTTGAGTTCTATATCCCTATCTCACAACCTTGAATAGGTCTCTTATATCAAGACAACTTGCAATCCCCTAGATTGAAAATTGTATTAAAGAGCAGTCATATTGTTTGTTCCACATTGCATGCATACCAAAATCAGAAAAAGAGTCTCAAAGCAATAAACTCAATGTCATAACTCGTGACATTTTGTAAAAGTAAAAGTTTCATTTCAGCATCCCTTGTGTTCTTGCATCTGCATATCATAAACTGCATCTCATATATATGCCAAAAAATTATAAAAACATTTCATTGTCATCATACTTGCATTGTTATCTAGAGTTGAATAGTTAAAACATAATCAAAAAGTTCTTAAACTTCCAAAGTGCACAAGAGATGAGTATCCATTTGATAGATGAAAACCATAAAAAGATAAACTTTCATAGATATATCTGAAGTTTACATGTACGAGAGTGCCAAAGAGCTAAGACAAAATTCTCTCAAGGGAAGTAAAGGCTCCTTAGGCAAGGGGGCATGATCTCAAAAGAAAAGTAAAGTAAAATCCAGGATGATTCCCTCCAACAGAACCCTCGAGATTTCTACTCCTCTGCCTAGATGTTCCACTAGTGGCTCCATGAGACCTATGAGAGTGAGGTACCCTACTATGAGTGTGTGATTGCGAAGGCCCCGCCGCACTAGCATCTCACCGTCCAAATCCTAGACAAGCCATCACACGAAGTACCTAGTTCTCACCCTTAAGGATGAGATTCTATGCCTTCAAATCTGCAATCGCCTAACATCCATGATAGGTAGGAGAAAAAAAGTCAGTGTGTCATTCAGTAGTAGGGGACACACTAGGATCAACCAAAAGACTTTCTCAAGACAACCTAGTGAAGGGAGAAGCCAAGACAACATTAAGCTCACAAATGAAAACCCTCCATTCCTCAACATTACCTGTGAATAAGAAAAGCAAAAACTGTGTTATTTCTCCATGAAAAGAAAGAAAAGAGAAAGAACAAAGTGTGAAAACAACAAAACAAACATAGACTCATGTGGATCACTAGGCTGCCAGGTAGGGTCAAACTGTTGCATCACCTCATCAGATTGAGGAGGCCTAGGAACTATAGGTGGACCCTCTGGGATGTCATGAGCATCATCTACATCATCAGCACCATCAAGACTCTCGTCCTATCCATCCTCAGATAGGCCCTCATCTAATGAATCATCCCCATCAGGAACATAGTCCCCGTCAATAGATTCTGAGTCCTCAACCACAATAAGTGCTCGGGAAGGAGTCCCTCTCCCTCCCCTATGTCCTCCTCTTGAAGATCTAGGAACTCTGGTAATGAACACTCTAGGAGTCAAGTGCGTCCAAGTAACTGTCCTCTGATTAACCTTGCCCATATCCTAAATAGATCTATAGAAAGTAGACATTAGAGGCAAATCCTTAGGAAAATCCTTGCCAAATTATTTCAAGATGCGCTCAACGTGATGAACCTCGACTAGACCATTACAATCTGAAAGCTCCGATACCCTGAGGCTTAGGCAGTACTCTTTGATCTCACCATCATGAGCCCATGATCCCTCCAAGTCCACATAAGGATCAAAAATCATATCCTTGTTTATAAGAGTAGCCAAAAAAAGAAAAGAGGTGTCAAAGTGACCCACTAGAATCTACCTAGCTGCTCTAGGTAATCATCTATCAGGAATCAGAACTAGCTTCTGATAAGGCCTGATGTGCTCAAAGATCCGAGTCATAATCAAGGAGGAGTGGCTTAAAGCAAGAGCCCCTCATCGTGCAATGCAGTTGAAATCTCTGTATACCATGGCCAAAATGTCTAGCCCCTGAGCGTAAACCTTTCCCTACTCAATACCACATATAATTGGTGCCCAACACCTTCTCAAGTGAGTTGAGGCCTTGTCTCTAGACAACCTCGATGTGATCAAGCCAATCAAGAACTTCCTCAAGTGAGGAATGTGAAGTCATGGCACAAAGGTAAGATGAGCTCCTATTTGATCCTCAGGGCAATTAACCCCTATAAACTATGCCCAAGACACCTTGTCCTCAAAGGACTCGCTAGAAAGTAGGATGAGAGGATGTCCTCTCATAGGAACTCTAAGAATACGATAGATTCCAAACAGAGTGCTAGTCACTCTCCTGAAACTTGTGGGAACCTGAAGGTGTTCCTATCTGCATCCCAATACGTCAGGATATCACATTAGATGCGTGCCATAGGATGAATAATTGGCACATGGTAAACTCGGGCTAAGCCTACTCTCCTCAAGATGGCACGGTCATCATCACTCAATGAAGCAAACATCTTTGAGAGCCATAATTTCTCTTAGCAAGCATTCCATCAAATGCGCATGTCTTGCAAATCAGAAAAGAGCTTTAGATTAGATCTCATCAACTCTCAAAAAACCTAAAAATTGTAAAACTTGTGGAAAATATAACAAAAAAAGCATATAAACCATCAAAATTGCAATAAAAAGGTGAATACAGTAGTCAAATTAGGTCGAAACAAAGTGAAATGAATGCCAAAAAAATAAAATTTTAGACAAAATTCACTCGACAAGGTCACCCCCTAGGTGACCTAGATGTCAGAAGGATCTCCCCCCAAGGGACCTAGATGTCAGTAGGATCTCCCCCCAGGCAACCCTATTGTTAACAGGATCTCCCGCTGAGCGACCTTATTGTCAGCAAGATCTCCCGCCGAGCGACCCTGTTGTCAGCCAGTTCTCCCCCTAGGTGACCTGCCTGATAAAAGGGGTGACCCTATTTGGAGATCCCTCAAATGAAAAATGCACTAGAATCCTCATTTTTCAGCCGATTTCAGTAAATGAAAGACCGACCTACTCTAAACGATGAAACAAAGACAATGCAACAGAGAAAATCACCAAAAATAGACAATTTCAAGAGATTTTTCACAAAATTCAACCTAGGGTTTAGAGAAGGGTTTTTCACTATTTGCGTACCTGATTCTTAGAGGCTAAAGAAGAGGCAGCCATCTTCATGATCTCCCCAATGATATCTACTCAACGACTATTGACACAATCGATTATGTCACCGGTTCACTCCAATCTCACTAATTTGCTTTCTTTCCTTTCCCTTAGCTTAGTTTCTTTTATGCATTCTTAGATTTTTTTTTTTGCTTTTATGCATCTTCCGTGTGTCATTTTGCATGCATTTATTCCTACAGGTCTCACCGACAAAGGAAAACAACTAGTCAAACTCTCACGATTGATGGTAAGTTTGTCATTTTAGTTTTGATTATTTGTTTTGATATATTCAAATTTCAGAGTAATACTAATTATTGCAGGTACAATTGCGGGAAAATTGACAATAGATAAGGCCTAGTTTGGGAACGGTACCTACCTTTCATGTAGACTACCATTCCCGAGGGGGCAAATATGTAAGCACAAAAATCATGCACCGCCTCCACGAGGACCCCTATGATGAATTTAATCCTTGTCACATACATGTAAGCATGAAATAATGTCGTCTAAGTAGAAAACCTCTTGGTGATGTGTCTTCTCTTTCATCTTGTGTTGTTTCCTCTCTCTCTCTCTGTGTCTGTTGTTGATGTTTTTTGACACTTTTGTGACACTTGTCGATTTGTGTTTTCTAAGCTTTTCACCCTATTTCTAAGCCTTTTATGTGTCTTGTGGGTGATTTTTCACTTTTTCCCTATGTTTTTCTTTTTCTCCACCCCCTAGAAGCCTTCCAAAGGTTCCTCCCTAGCCATCTCCAACTTTTAGTTTTTAGTTTCACTCAACTAATCCAAATCTCTCCCTATTATTTCCAGATCTCCCACTGGGAGATCCTACTTTGCAAGTGAAGATTTGGATTTTTGCATGTGACACACCTGTTTCCAAAGGCAAGTTCATTATCCTCCCTTTCCTCTACCATCTCCCACTATCAGCTCCTATCCAGGTGCCCTCTAGTTAGGGTTGCCCCTCGGGTGATGCCACTAGTGAAGGGGTGACCCCTGGGCAACCCTGTCACATTTCCAACCATGGAAAAACTTGAGTTTCTAACTTGAAAAAGCTTTGTTTTCACCTATTTTTCTTCTAGTTTACATGATTTTTGATGCCTAATATGGAGTTGACTATTCCATGCACCCACACATGCATAATTAGCTCCATTGGATCTAAAATTAACAACTCATGCCCTCCCATGCATCTCTTCTTCTCCACTTCTCCTTGAGTGATAAGATTTTACTGAGTAGATCACTCCAATCTTAGCCCAGATCAATCTTCAATCAACCTTGTTAACTCTTCAATCTAATTGAGTTAATTCTTTCTCTTCCTCACCTCTCATCCCTTCTTCTAAACCTATAAATACTGCCCTCCCTCAAGCACAAAGGGAGGTGAAATCATTGTGCACACATCTCTTGCTAAGTTTTTTCTCTCCAATTAGCATTCTGGTGCTCACATAGGATGAAGGTGTCTTTTGTAACTTGTTAATTGTTAATCAACCTTTCATATAAATCTTTTCAAGCATCCTTATGTTGATTCAATCAATGCCATCGTGCTCATGAATAGCTCTCATTGAGCTCTCTTTGCAAAGCTTATTTCACTTCTTTTTGTTGTCTTGTCACCAAGAGGTCTCCCTGCTGCTTCAAGAGGATATAAGGTTGCCATCAAGGATTTCTAAGGGTAGTGGAGGCTCACAAGTCATCTTTATTTTAGGTTTCTCTATGCTTTTTATCAATTGGTAGTAATTAGATAATTGAAATTGCTCTTGGGATTAGTAATTTATTGCTTTTTCCCTGATAGAACAGTTAGATCTAGCATTCTAGAAGTAATTTGCATTCATAGTTTAATTCATTTACTTGCAATTTCCCTTTCTAGATTAAATCATTTCAAAACATTCAAAAACCCCAAAAAAACATAGAATAAGTGCATTAGGTAAAATTCATTCTAGTTGCATTCATATTTCCTTTCCTAGATTAAAAAGCATCTTTTATTTCCAAAATAACAAAAAAGCACAAAAACAAGTTTTGCATTTCATATAGCATTGCATTCATAAAACCGTAGAAAAGAACAAAAACATTAGGCACATAGATAACTTCAAAACCCTTGATACCATCACAAGGTCAACCACGGTCAACTATTTTGTCAAACCCTTGATTCTATCACAAGGTCAACAAAAGTCAATGCATAACCAAACCTTAGGTCAACCAAACCCTAAGCCAAACCCTAAAGTCTAGTCAAGGTTAGTCCACATACACCTATCTCTTGTCTTGGCTCATGAATATGCCCAGGATTGAGAGGTGAGCAGGTCAGAGCAATCCTTGATGAGATTGAGGAAATCCATCTGCGACCACAACAACATCCACTTGTCCTCCAACAAATAGAATAGTATAGACAATGTTTAATACAACAAGCATTCATTTGATACTTTGAAAGACAACAAGCCATCAACGAAAATAATAGCTTACCGACACAGAGGTGGAATACCAAAAACCCCAACAAAAGAAGAGTAACTAGTGACCCTTTGGGTGATACGGTTATCTCTACAACAACAATCATTGAATGAAACATCCACATTAGCACACAACAACAAAGGCCCCAGGATGTGCCAACCCCTCTCCATGAAGTCCATCTCTCCAACAGGCCAAACCACCACCATGTCTTGCCTGCTCTCGACTGGCTACTTCCATGAGAGTGAGAGTGACATGGTGGTTCACCCCGTGGCAAGGAGGGAAGGGTTCATGTACATGCCGAAATCTGACTCAACAGCCCTAGGCAACCTAGGTCACGAAACTGAGCATACAGACCCAAGGATTGAATTGTTCACTCCACACAACTATCACACATGGAAGCTAAAAATTTCATAGTTGTTGCAATCTAGGGGTCTTTGGCAAATGTTAGATGCCGATCAACTTGAGTTCACTAAACCATTGGAGCAATTTGTTCATAGAAACAAAATGGATGAGGCTAGAGGACTCATAGGTCTCCATGTATCTAATAATTTGTTGTTTCACATTGTGGAGTGTAAGACACCTAAAGAGGTGTGGGATAAGCTTTTCAAGTTGTATGGTAAGGTCAATCAGTTATGTTGGCACCTGTTTAGGTTGTAGGGTTTTGAGTTAGTCCTATTAAGAGTTTTCCTTATTTCCCCACAAAACCCTAAGGCTTATGGTCATATCTTTACTTTGTGTTAAATTTCTTCATTGACTATCTAGCCTAGGTTTCCAGTCATCTAAGTTATAACCTTGAGCCTTGTATGTCATGAAGTAACTGGCCCCAACTTCTTGGTCACTGCTTGCTGCCTATGCCACTAAAACTGTTGAGTCTAAGTTTAAGTCTTTGATCCCCCCTTTGGTCATGAACCTAGCATGGCCCCCTTTTAAGAACAAATTTATGAGAAATGTGCTTGATCTTTCCCTCTTTATGATCTAACATGGCTATCTTTGCAACAAATGATCTTTACTGTGCCTTGTTTTTAGCCACGACGAGTGCACAAAAAGGCTAAGGTGGCATCTATGTGGTACAATCATATGTATTTCATCGGGACTTGTGTCTCTGTGGTGACCTTCATAAGCTCTCAGTGAGTCTACAAGGGCTTACTTGGTAGGATATCACGTACTCGCACACCGCTGAAGCTGACGTCATATCTCCATCACACGACTATGAAATAAGGACATGTGTAAAGTATGTCATGGACTTTGGCCATATGGTCGATGACCTGGTTGACTGAATCAGGCAACACTAGGTGTCAGAGAATGTAGTGAAGAAATGGGACTGACAGGGATTGAATGGTAGCACAGCATTGCAAGGGAATCTTGTCTACAGGAGAGATCCTCTGCACGGCTGGGAAATGTGAACATGTGGCCTGTTCCTGAGAAGAGTGAAGAGACTTATGAAAGGAGATCCACATGGAGGCTTAGCATGCACCCATGGAGCCAAAAGGAGGTGACCTACTTTCTACTACACGACTGCGAGATGATGACACGTGGTGTATTGGCGCTTCTCCTCAATACAAAATCAAAAAGGAACTTTGGTGGTCATCAATTTTAAAAGAAAACTTATCCATGGTTCTAGTATTCAAAAGGGGCTGTTGGACATCCCAAATGCAGGAAATGTGCAGATTCAATCAGAAAGGGTATTCAGAGGTCGAATTTCAAAGGTTTTCAAAGCTGATAAAGCACAGAATCAAAGGGTTTGAAATTTTAAAGTATTGAAAAGTTTTGCTCGGGGATTTTTGTCTCATTTTCCATCAATGAAGATCGAATCTTCTCAACTATCCCCTTTTAGATATTTGTTGCATCAGCTGCTCGCATTGAAGAGGGGCAAAATATTCCCCATCTGCCTTAGGATCCAGGTACTTTCTGCAGTTAATTCTTGCAGATCAACATTCCTTCAGATAAAGAAGTTTTCTGACATGGCCCATATGAGGCAATTTATTGTAACCTAATTAGGTCAATATGAATTAGATGCTATATATGCATGAAGGTACAATTGTAATGGGGGTTGGTCGTTAAACCAATTGTTTGGTCTAGAAAATGCCTAAGGAATATTTTAGGGCATCAAGCAAAGAAAAATGTCTAGGCAGTGAATGAAAGAATGTGTCTAATACAGCATAGGAAGGATTGTAACACACATTTTCATGCATTGGTATGTCTCCATGGTTGTTTGTAATAATTCACGGGAACCCATTGTCGCAGCTTTGTATTTTGCCTTCACCACATTTGCTGGTGCGATTGTAATGGGATTTGATAATGTATGACAACATTTCAAATCAATACAAGCTTTGTGTTGGGTCATTTCTCTATTGCAAGTGGGATATTATAGTTTGGCTTTGGATAATTAAGTATGTCTAGTGCATGAAGTGTAATCTAAGAAATGTATTTGAATATATTTTAGTTTTCTATTAATGTTGGTTTAGCTCTATTCTTTCCTCTTCATTGTTTATGACTCAGTTACCCAATGGAATAGGCACTAGTCCATATTGGTGATGGATCAATCATCATTTTATTCAAACTCTCATCCTATTAGCTATAGGAGTAGGAGTAGGTTTAGTTTAGGGTTTCTCATGTTGTTCATGGTTCTATTTTATTATCAGGGATATATCGTGATGCAAAATTGTTTTAATCATTCATGAATCATGAACATGTATGCCTACACTATTTATCTTGTGTATGAGAAGTTAAGTGGATTCATTTCAAAGAGTAAAGTATTGCCATGATTGGATGCAAATGCATAGTGTGGTAATCAGCTATATAGGGATTATTAATGACAACCAGTTGTTTCAAGTCTAGTGACAGTCTTTGGAACCTAGAGGGAAGTTTGGGTTTGGTTGTCCTATTATTTTTAGTTGTTCATCTAGTTTGAACACAATACCTATTTAGGTATCCCACTAGGAATATCCCTCCCGAGTCTAAGCTGAGCTCAAAGTGTAGAGGAGTTAACCCACTCATATAGATTGCCAAAAATCACCTTAAACTTGTTGATAAACCTCTTCCATTTATCTAGAACGACCATCCCTAGCCCGGGTGATTTGGGAATGTTTTAGGGTTTAGAGTTGTACTTATTTTGGGAGTTAACATCTTTTTGGTGTCATTGCCAAGGAAGACTTGAAAGGTCAAAAAAATTTGAGGACCCCTATTTGCAGCCATTGTTGGGTGTAGTTTTTTGCTATGTGTAAGTTTGGCATCCCATCAATTGATGCCAACATCTTTTTGGCGCGATTGTCGGGGAAGGTACTATTGGGTTATAAAAGATTGAAGACTCTACTGGTGAGCTAAAACTAGAATCAGTTTTAGCCTTGACGATTAGTCACACTTCAAGGAATTCCTCTTTGGAAGAGGTGGCGACTTCTACTATCAAAGAACAAAATTTATTATTGCTATCTCCTTGGTTGTTGTTGGTGATCTGAATGCTCCATCCCATTGTGCAGCAACTAGTGAAATAAAGGTACATGGTTTTCTTCCTAACCTTTGAAGTTGTTGTTCCTGTCATGTTGAAGGAACAAATTCCTATGTCTCAATTTTTTGCCCAGCATTATAGGATGTTGTAGTCATGGCCAATTGGTATGAATATGGATGCCCTTGGGATGTACTATCATCTGAGTCTTCATATATATTAGACTCTAGAAATTACATTGGTGTGGATTCTGATGACCATCCTAGCAATGTATATTCTAGTCATGGCTCTGCATGTTGTACAAACAAAAACCTATATGCACCCATGCAAAATAATAATTACTTAGTAGCTCAACAGTATGAAATTGACAAAACCAAGCAGTTGTTGGAGTCATTATTGCAGCAAGAAGAAGAAACTGTAATTCAAATTAGGTTGCTAGACTCTAGGATGCAGTCAAAAGCATTCCCTGTTGCCCCAAAAAATTAGTTGACCCAATCCCCTATTCCTCCCTTAGACCCAATATATGATCAGCTAGATCTGTCATGGGTTGATTACAAAACAATGAGTATGCCAACCAGGGTCTACAAATAGTTGCCCAAATTTGATGGGTATAATATTTTGGAAGGGGACACACATGTTGATGAATTTTTTGAATTCATGGATAGACATCCGTATGAGGATGAAAACATATGGATGAGGTTCTTTGTTAGGTCCTTGTGTGGAAAGGCAGAGGAATGGATCCAAAGTTTCCCAGGATAGTCCTTTGCCTTATGGAATGAACTTGTGACAGCATTTGAAAATGAATTTGCCAAAGGTATTGACCCTGTTGATCTTGTCATAGAGCTAGAAAAAATCAGAAGACAAGAGGGAGAGTCAAGCAGGGATTTTGGTCATAGATTTACTGTTGCTTTTTCCCATATTCTTGAAGGTTTTAGACCTAACATTCCCACTTGCATTGATATGTTTTTCGAAGCATATGAAACTGATTTGAATTATGTGCAGGAGGATTTCAAAATAACAAGTATGCAGCAGACATATTTGTCCCTAGACTCCATGGAGAAAATGAGAGATGACAACATAAAGGGTTTGTTGTCCACAAATGCATGTGTTTCTGGTAATAAACATGCTAATCTAAATCATAGCAGTGTGGATATAAACAATCAAATGAATATAGCATCAGATAATGATGATTGTGTAGTCAAAAGGGTAGAAGTGGAAGGTGGTGCATCATATGACAGTGATGCAGATGATGAGGACAGTATATGCACCTACCTTCAGTTGGATAACTCATTAAGTGAAATTGAGAATGATGAAACCAGTGATGACTTCCATCCTAGTGTTGAGGTATGTGGTTCAGTGAATAATGAGGATGCTATGTGCATAAGTGAGCAGCAAGTTGAATCAACTAGTAAAGTTGATTATGAAGACTGTGCACAAGTAAGTTAAATATGGGATGAATAAGAAACTTGTTTCTTATTTGATGTATTTCCCTCCTTTGTTCTTGTATGTGATGAAGCAAGTAATGTTTCTTTGCATAAGGATGATGTAGAGGTGGCTACACTTGAGGATACCCGATCAGCGATAGTTGTTGGTGTAGTCATGGAATTTCAGTCTGAAGAGCTTGCCCTGGATTTTGAGGATGGTGATCATATGGACTCATATGAGAACCTATTTCTTTGGTGCAAGGTATGTTGCCTTCCTTATGTAGAATGTGCTTCAACTCAGCCACAAGGAAATATAATAAGAATGAATGTGGAGGAAGAAATGTGTCATTAGTTAGTTTACAGTAGCATATATGACACAACAGATTACTAAAGCGCTCTTGAAATGGAGAGACAATTCGAGGAACTTGGTTCTTCACTTGAGGTGTCTCATGGTGTTGATGTGTGTGCTGATATTTTGAATTGCAACCTAAATCACATTTATGATTCAGAAATTGAAGTCTATAGCAACACATGAAATTTTTGTTCAAGAGCTTGATGGAGCTACAAATGAATATGAGTCTTTCCACTTTGATATGAAATATTTTTCAGCTCTTGATTGTGTTAGTTTTGCAATAGAGGTTGAGTCCTTTCTACAGGACCTTGATATGAATTAGCAACTAGATATGTTTATGCCTGAGTTCCAACATGTTTTAACCCAACTTGAAGATATGACTAAGCTGGAGTCTTTCCAGTTTTCTCTACAAGATGAAATGTTTTCTCTTGTCAATCAATAGTGCATTCAGGTATAGTTCTCTTTGCCATGTGATTTGGAGGTATTCTCCTTTTCCCTCAATATACATGAAGGGGCCAGCATGTATGATAGCCTAGTACATGACAATGAAGGTCTGCCTTCATTTGTTTCTGACCTAAATCTTAGTGGTGCACCCATTTCTACCTGGGACAAGCATGATATGGATATGAATAGGTCAAGCACCTATTTCTCATGGTTTCCATGCAACGGTAATTTCATTGGTAAGGTTGGGGTGCTGCCACAATAATAGGTTACACTTTCTAAGACATCTTGATTTTTACTGAAATCACATAATTTTAGAAAATATAGTGATTTAAGCCTTGAAAGGTTCCATTTAAAGTATTTTAATTGAAGAGGGTTTGATCAAACCCCCTTAGATTCAAACCCCCCTGGATAGAACCCTACTAGTTTTAAACCATACCTATAATGGAGTCTCCTCTACACCTATCACAATACTGATAAAAAACCACTTTTAATTTACCTTTTGGGGGATCAAATGAATTCATTTCAAATTTATGTTTTGTAAGTATGTAGTCCTTATTATAAGCTTCCCAAAAAGTATAATTTTAAATATATTTAATTTGATTATTATATTTATTTTTTATTTCATGTGAATGTAGGTTTTTCACTGAACATCAAGTTCTCTCTTCTACACACATGGAAAATTAGTAAATTAGTGAAAAAAATTCTAAAATATATCTATACCCTAGGTATTGATGTCCTTGTTTCAACAAAAAAAAATAATTTTGATACATACAAAAAAAGTTATGTTTTATGGAATACACCTATGTCTAAATTATAATTGGTTTGACTTCAAAACTTAATAAAACAAATATTCAACAAACATTATGAAGCTAAATGCATGCCCTATATATCGGTGTTACCAATCTAAATTCAAAAGAATTAGAATTTTATCCTTTGTAGAAAAAAAGTTATGTGCTATAGAATACACATCACTATAAAAAAATGTTGTTTATGTTGATAACTGAGAGGGGGGGTGAATCAGTTATCCTTATCTTTTCTTACAACTCAAACATTTAGATCCACTTTGTTATTCATTAGCATAGCAATTAATCATTCATGAAAGCATAAAGCATAAACATCAGAGAAGATAAACATCAACACATTGAACACCAAGATTTTGACGTGGAAAACCCGGTTAAGGGAAAAACCACGGGGTGATTAACCCAAGGATTATTCTCTGTTAGAAGAATAAGAAAAAGGTGGCATCTGCCAATTAGGGCTCACTGCCTGAGCACACTGCTCACAAGAGGCACACTGCCTACAAAGAGACACACTGTCTACAAAGTGATAAGAATCACAAACTTGAACTGGAGAATGACATCATTCCCATGTCCAGATCAGTTCCATTTAAGCCCAAAAACCCTTGCTCTACCTTTTGCACTTCTCTTTGCTATGCCACACTCATCCACACAAGACACACTTCAAAATGAATTCACAAACCCTTATTTATATAAGGCATCGACTTAGGAACAATCATCTAAGTCGGCAAACATCTACAAGATCATTCGCAAGGCGTGTAATACATCCGGTCGACCTGTCACAGGAAGAACACCAACAACCAGTGCTCATTACATCAAATCCAAACTCTAACTTCAATGCGGACCACCAACATGACCTAAACATGATCCGACAATCATCATAACCTTCCCTATATCACCAATAACATCTACACTTCATCAACTTACCAGAATTCTTCTCTACTTCATCTGGAACTTCAAGAACACAGTCTGTCATTACTGTCATAATGAAAAAGGTGCTTCCAGACCTCCAAATCACTCACAAATCTATTTTTCACTTCACACTGACCTCTTAAACACTCTCTAAAATCCACAGAGTGAGATAATGCAATTCCAGATCTCACCAGACCTTTTTGTAACACTTTGTCACTCCGGAGCATCTCCTGGAACTGGTTCTACTTGATCGATCACAACTTCTTCATATCTTCATGCAGACCTCTAAAATCTTGGTTGGAACATCTCAAGACTCATATCTACAAACCCTTTAATCTGCATCCTCTAATCCTTAACCTATTGAGTACTTTTGCCTTCTGCTCATCACTGTTCTTCACTGTTCTTGATTGAGACTGATTTCCTTAATAACCTCAGCACACAACTCATTCAATCCTTCTTACCAATGTAATATGAGTATGTTGACATCAATGACAACACTGGTTAACCTCATACTTGCAAAAATCTCCCCCTTTGTCATTGATGGCAACATATGATGTGAAAAACCATCAAGACAAGAACTTCTCCTTTCTGTCACAGCTCCCCCTATCAGCAACAACTCTTCACATGTCTTCTCTTCCTTTACTGCTCCCCCTTTGATCATCAACCACTTGTTTTTCACATGTTTTCTCTCCCCCCTTTGACATCAATGGCAAAGGGATCATATTTGCAATTCCAACACATCAGAATCATACCAGCTGCTCCCCCTTAGTAGCAGCTCCCCATCATCAATCTGGATCACAAGATATGATTGTGATATCCACCGGACTGATGCACATCAGTGCATCCTAGTTCATCACCGGAGGGGCCATGACCCCTAACTTCTCCCTGAGATACACAAAAGAGTCCTTGGGAAGAGGTTTAGTAAAAATATCTGCAAGCTAATCTTTGAGGGCACATACTCCAATCTGACTTCACCCTTGTTCACTTGTTCTCTCAAAAAGTGAAATTTGATAGATATATGCTTGGTCTTAAAATGTACCAGATTCTTAGAGATATTGATTGCACTTGAATTATCACAGAAAATTGTGATAGGCTCCTCATGTTCAACTTGAATGTCTCTTAGCATTTGCTTCATCCACAAAAGTTGAGTGCAAGTCCTTGCCGCTACAATGTATTCTGCTTTTGTTGTAGACAGTGATATAGCTTTTTGTTTCTTGCTTAGCCAAGAAACCAACCTTTTTCCCAAAAAGAATGCTCCTCCACTTGTACTCTTCCTATCATCCACATCTCCTACCCAATCTGTATCTGTATATGCATGAAGAGAAAAGTCATGATCTCTGGGATACCATAGGCCATACTCAACTGTTCCTTTCAAGTATCTAAAAATTCTTTTGATTGCCATAACATGAGATTCTCTGGGATCGGCCTAGAATCTTGCCACAAGACCAACTGCCTGCATTATATCTGGTCTAGTCTGAGTGAGATACAGTAATCCACCAATCATTGATCTGTACTTTGTTTGATCTGTCTTAGGAGAGTCATCATCTTTACTCAACTTACATCCAGTAGCCATAGGAGTGTTCATTGGCTTTGAATCTTCCATTCCAAATTTCTTCAACAGCTCTTTCACATACTTGGTCTGAGAGATAAAGATTCCTTTCTTTATCTGAGTAATTTGCAGACCCAAGAAGAAATTCATTTCACCGAGCATTGACATTTCAAACTCACTTTTCAATTGGTTTGCAAAAGTTTTACACATACTGTCTCTTCCTCCAAAAATGATATCATCTACAAATACTTTAACAATCAAGATGTTTTCATGTCAATTTTGAAATATAGATTACTATCAACAGTACCTTTATTGAAGCCAATCTTCAAAAGATGTTTGTCCAGCCTTTCATACCATGCTCTTGGAGCTTGCTTTAGACCATACAGTGCCTTCTTCAATTTGCAGACCATATCACCATGCTCAGATAACTGAAATCCATCCAGTTGTTCAATGTACACCTCTTCTTCTAGATCACCATTCAGGAAAGCAGATTTGACATCCATCTGATACACTTTAAAATCTTTGAATGCAGCAAATGCAAGAAATAGTCTGACTGCTTCAATTCTTGCCACCGGAGCAAAGGTTTCCTCAAAATCAATCTCTTCTATTTGAGAGTAGCCTTTGCAGACTAATCTGGCTTTATTCCTGATTACTTCACCAACTTCATTTAGTTTGTTCCGGAAGACCCATTTGGTTCCAATCACATTTTTGTTACTAGGTCTAGAAACAAGATCCCAAGTGTGATTTTTCTCTATTTGCATCAACTCTTCTTCCATTGCTTTGGTCCAATTTTCATCATTGCAGGCTTCATTTACTGTCTTAGGTTCAATCTTTGAAATTAGACAACATTCATCCGGATTTTGAGCAACATTCCTTCTAGTTTGCACACCTTTGCTTTTGTCACCTATAATCTGATCTTCAGAGTGGTTCAGTCTTACATACCTTCGAACTTTTGGAGCTTCTTGTACTTTTGCTTCTTGATCAGGCTCATTCAGACCTATCTCTTCTTCCTGATTTACTGGATCAGTCTGACTCTGACTTACCGGAGAGGATTGAGCTCCTTGAACCTGAGCACCATCTTGATCACCTTCATCATACTCATAAAATCTTGAGGGCTTCTCAATTCCTTCATCAACTTTCACATTAGTACTTTCTATCATCTTTCTTAGTCTCTTATTGTAACACCAGTATGCTTTGCTTTGACTGGAGTAACCCAAGAAAATTTCTTCATCACTTCTAGCATCAAACTTTCCTAGATCTTCATCTCTTCTAATATAACATTTGCTACCAAATACTCCAAAATATCTCACAGTAGGAGTGATGCCAAACCAAAGTTCATAGGGGGTCTTACCGGTATTGCCTCTGATTTGAACTTGATTAAGAGTGTAGACTGCAGTGCTGACAGCATCTCTCCAAAACATCTGAGGAACATTTGCTTCCAACATCATTGTCCTGGAGGCTTCCTGGATGGTGCGGTTCTTTCTCTCAACTACTCCATTCTGCTATGGAGTCTTAGGAGTAGATAATTGTCTCTTTATACCATGCTTCTCACAAAAGTCTATGAACTCACCGGATGTGAATTCACCACCTCTATCAGACCTCAGACACTTTAGTTTTAATCCGGTTTGATTCTCTACCATAGCTTTGAAGATTTTGAACTTTTCAAAGGCTTCTGACTTCTCTTTTAGAAAGGTGACCCACATTATCTGGGAATAATCATCAATTAGTAACATGAAGTATCTATCACCTTGCATACTCTTGACTCTTGTCAGACCACATAGATCAGTATGAACTAATTCCAATAATCTGGTAGAGGACTAATCTTTGCTTTTGAATGAAACTCTGCTCTGTTTACCTAGCTGACACTCTTTGCACAAACCATTTGTAGGTTTTACCAATTTTGGAAGATCTCTAACAGCCTGAGTATTGCTTATCCTAATTATGTTATCAAAATTTACATGACACATCCTTCTATGCCATAACCAGCTCTGATCAATTTGAACAAGTAGACAACTTTTATCAACACCAATCAAGTGAAAGATATTACCTTTAGTTTGAGTACCGGATGCAATCTCTATTCTGGATCTTTCTAAGATTTTGCATTTTCCATCCTTGAACTGGAGATCATAACCTTTATCCACCAACGATCCCACACTGAGAAGGTTATGTTTCAGACCTTCAACATAGAGCACATTACTAGTTTTGTTTCTTCCATTAAAAGAAATAGTTCCTCTTCCTCTGATTCTACCAGCTAAATTATCACCAAACTTTACAACCCCTCCTTCATACCTTTCCAAATCTAAGAACTTGTTCTTATCACTTGTCATGTGGTGAGAGCATCCACTGTCAATAACCCAATCATCCTTTTCTTCAACTTGGGCAGCCAACGCTCTTTCTTCAACCTTATGATTGATAGATATTGGATCTTCTTCCTTGATAGCAATAAGCACCCATTCATTTCCGGATTTGTCTCCTATCTCTAATTCATCATCTGTTACTCCTTCATTATCATCTTCTTCATGAACATAATAAACAATTCTTTTGAAACCTTTGTCTGTTAGTATTTGACTTGGTAGATCTTTCCGAACATCTTGAGGCAAAGTGACCAATCTTGTTGCATTTGAAACATTTAAAAGGTAGTTTTCCTTCATACTTACTGGATCCTCTTGGCAGTCTCCTTGCAATGAGGGCTTCAAGTTGAGTTATTTCTACTTCTTCCTCTTCCATGTCTTTTCTTGCTTGATCATACCATGACAACTTCCTTGAAGAGTTTTCTCCTGGGTCAAATCTTTGTTTTCCTTTCACATAGGCACTGGCTTTGAATGCAGATTCAGTCTTGGGAGGGTCATCTCCAAACTCGGTCATTTCAAATGCAGCCAGTTTGCCAGCCAATTGCTCTCTTGTGATAGTTGTATGAGCTCTGAATTCATCAATGGCAGCAACCTTGATTTTGTAGGTAGTAGGAAGGGATCTGAGAATTTTGCAAACAATCTCATTTTCATCCAACACTCCATCAACATTCCTGATTCCACACACCAGCTCATTTACTCTTAGCATAAAGGTAGTGATATTTTCATCATCTCTCATCTTCAATCTTTTGAATTTCCCTTTGAGACTTTGCAATCTTGCACTCTTAACAAACTCATCTCCTTCATGCAGAAGTTCCAGTTTAATCCAGATCTCATATGCAGTTGGTAGGTCAATAACATTTGAGAGTTCTGAATCAGTCAAAGCGCTTAGAAGAGCTTCTCTGGTCTGCAAATTGTTTTCAGCATCTGTGATTTCATTCAGAGTTGTTAGACCACCTTGTGGAGGTTTATATTCTTTTGTGACCATGGATAAGTATGCCTTTCCCATACACTCCAAGTGACATTTCATGCGGCCTTTCCAAAGAGTGAAGTTGGTTCCATCAAACTTCGGACTGTCCTTCTTATATGACGACATCCTGGATCTCCTCAAGCAGTTAAGCTCTTTTCAGAGGAACCTGGCTCTGATACCAATTGTTGATAACTGAGAGAGGGGGTGAATCAGTTAAACTTATCTTTTCTTACAACTCAAACATTCAAATCCACTTTGTTATTCATTAGCATAGCAATTAATCAATCATGAAAGCATAAAGCATAAACATCAGAGCAGATAAACATCAACACATTGAACACCAAGATTTTGATGTGGAAAACCCGGTTAAGGGAAAAACCACGGGGTGATTAACCCAAGGATTATTCTCTGTTAGAAGAATAAGAAAAAGATGGCATCTGCCAATTAGGGCTCACTGCCCGAGCACACTGCTCACAAGAGGCACACTGCCTACAAAGAGACACATTGTCTATAAAGTGATAAGAATCACAAACTTGAACTGGAGAATGACATCATTACCATGTCCGGATCAGTTCTATTTAAGCCCAAAAACCCTTGCTCTACCTTTCGCACTTCTCTTCGATGTGCCACACTTATCCACACAAGACACACTTCAAAATAAATTCACAAACCCTTATTTATACAAGGCATCAACTTAGGAACAATCATCTAAGTCGGTAAACATCTACAAGATCATTCGCAAGGCGTGTAATACATCCGGTCGGCCTGTCACAGGAAGAACACCAACAACCGGTGCTCATTACATCAAATCCAAACTCTAACTTCAATGCGGACCACCAACATGACCTGAACATGATCCAACGATCATCATAACCTTCCCTATATCACCAATAACATCTGCACTTCATCAGCTTACCAGAATTCTTCTCTACTTCATCCAGAATTTCAAGAACATAGTCTGTCATTACTATCATAATGAAAAAGGTGCTTCCAAACCTCCAAATCACTCACAAATCTATTTGTCACTTCACACTAACCTCTTAAACACTCTCTAAAATCTGCAGAGTGAGATAATGCAATTCTGGATCTCATCGGACCTTTTTGTAACACTTTGTCACTCCGGAGCATCTCCCAGAACCGGTTCTACTTGATCGATCATAACTTCTTCATATCTTCATGTGGACCTCTGAAATCTTGGCTGGAACATCTCAAGGCTCATATCTACAAACCCTTTAATCCACATCCTCTGATCCTCAACCTATTGAGTACCTTTGCCTTTTGCTCATCACTGTTCTTCACTGTTCCTAATTGAGACTGATTTCCTTAATAACCTCAGTACACAACTCTTTCAATCCTTCTTACCAATGCAATATGAGTATGTTGACATCAATGAAAACACTGGTTAACCTCATACTTGCAACAATTTACTATTAAAAACTAATTATCAAAGGAGATGCAAAAAAATTTACAATTTAACTCCAAATTTTTTTAAAAATATATATTTAGAATCTACAAACAAAATATCACAAATCACTAGTTCGCATCATCTTCAAATTCCTAATAGTTTAGCGGCTATAGGTGTCAGAAAGTGAAGATTTAGTTCCAAATGTTGATTTCAATGTCAAGTTTGGCCAAAAAGTGTAACCCATTATTATGGGATGACCCATTGGCATTGGCTTCATAAACATATATTGTAGAGTGGTGCATGCTAAGGGTCATTTTCAGTTGTTGCAGCTGGGTGAGAAGTGCAAATTTGGTTTAAGGGAGATCACCTCTCTCATTCAACTAGTCTTTGATAGAGGAAAGTAGGCTCAGTCACTTGGTGTAGGTTTGACCTACAGGTATGTTTAAATTTTGAATACAGTCATCTTTCCTTTTATGCTCCCATGCTTATGACTATATGCTTTGTAAATAAGTTTCTATGGTTTCTCCTATTCATTTTTTGGTGTTTTTGGTCTGCCCGCAGATCTGGATTCTCGCGGTGCCACTGCTTGACACACATCCCCAACCAGAGCCATTGTTGGCACCTATTTAGGTTTTAGGGTTTTGAGTTAGTCCTATTAAGAGTTTTCCTTATTTCCCCTCAAAACCCTAAGGCTTATGGTCATATCTTTACTTTGTGTTATATTTCTTCGTTGACTGTCTAGCCCAGGTTTTCGGTCATCTAAGTTATAACCTTGAGCCTTAGATGTCATGAAGTGACTGGCCCCAACTTCTTGGTCACTGCTTGATGACCATGCCTTTAAAACTGTTGAGTCTAAGTTTAAGTCTTTGAGCTCCCTTTGGTCGTAAACCTAGCACGACCCCTTTTAAAAATAATTTTATGAGCAGATGCTCAGTCTTGCCCTCTTTATGATCTGACATGGCATCAATGTGGTGCAATCATATGTATTTCTCTAGGACTTGTGTCTTTGCAGTGGACTTCATAAGCTCTTAGCGAGTCTACAAGGGCTTACTTGGCAGGATATCGCATGCTCGCACATTGTTGAAGGCGGTGTCATATCTCCACTATGTAACTGTGAAATAAGGATAGGTGTAAAGTATGTCGTGGCCTTTGGACATATGGTCAATGACTCGGTTGACTGAAGCAGACTATGCCAGGTGTCAAAAAATGTAGTGAAGAAGTGGGATTGACAGGGACCGAACGATAGCACAACGTTGCAGGGGAATCTTGTAAGTAGGCGAGATCCTCTACGCGGCTACAAAATGTGGACACGTGGCCTATTCCTAGGAAGAATGAAGAGATTTATGAAAGGAGATCCATGTGGAGGCTTAGCGCACACCCATAGAGCGAAAAGGAGGTGACCTACTTTCTATTGCGCGGTTGCAAGATGATGACGCGTGGCATATTGGCGCTCCTCCTCAATATGAAATCAAAAAGGAATTTTAGTGGCCATCAATTTTAAAAGAAAACTTATCCATAGTTGTTATTCAAAAAGGACTATCAGATATCCCGAAGATGGGAAATGTGTAGATTCAATTGGCAAGGGCATTTGGAGGTTGAATTTCGAAGGTTTTCAAAGCCAATAAAGCACAAAATCAAAGGGTTCAAAATTTTAAAGTATTAAAAAGTTTTGCTTGGGTTATTTTTTTTTCTCATTTTCCAATAATGAAGATCCAATCTTCTCAGCTGCCCCCTTTCGAATTTGCATCAGCTGCTTGCATTGAAGAGGGGAAAAATATCACCCATCTACCCTAGGATCCAAGTACTTTTTGCAGTTAATTCTTGTAGATCAACATCCCTTTAGACAGAGAAATTTTCTGACATGGACCATATGGGGGAATTTATTTTAACCTAATTAGGTCAATTTGAATCAAATGCTATATATGCATGAAGGTGCAATTGTAATGGGGGTTGGTCGCCAAACCAATTGTCTAGTCAGGAAAATGCCTAAGGAAGATTTTAGGGCATCAAGCAAAGAAAAATGTCTAGGAAGTGAATGAAAGAATGTGTCTGATACAGTATAGGAAGGATTCTAATGTGCATTTTCATGCATTGGTATGTCTTCACAATTGTTTGTAATAATTTAGGGGAATACATTGTCACAGCTTTGTATTTTGTCTTCACCACATTTGTTGATGCAATTGTAATGAGATTTGATAATGTATGATAGCATTTTAAATCAATACAAGCTTTGTGTTGGGTCGTTTCTCTATTGAAAGTGGGTTATTATAGTTTGTCTTTGCACAATTAAGTATGTCTAGTGCATGAAGTGTAATATGAGAAATGTATGTGAATATATTTTAGTTTTTTGTTAATGCTGGTTCAGCCCTATTCTTTCCTATTCATTGTTTATGACTCAGTTGCCCAATGGAATATAGGCACTGGTCCATATTGGTGATGGATCAATCATCATTTTAGTCAAACTTGCATCTTACTAGCTATAGAAGTAGGAGTAGGTTTAGTTTAGGGTTTCTCATGATGTTCATGGTTTTGTTTTATAATCAGGGATATATCTAAAGTGATGCAAAATTATTTTAATCATTCGTGAATCATGAACATGTATGCCTACACTATGTATCTTGTGTATAAGAAGTTAAGTGGATTCATTTCAAAAAGTAAAGTATTTCCATGATTGGATGCAAATGCATAGTGTGGTAATCAGCTATATAGGGGTTATTAATGACAACCAGTTGTTTTAGGTCTAGTGACAGTCTTTGGGACCTAGAGGGCAATTTGGGTTTGGTTGTCCTTTTATTTTTAGTTGTTCGTTTGGTTTGAACACAATATATATTCAGGTATCCCCCTAGGAATATGCCTCTTGAGTCTAAGCTGAGCTCAAAGTGTAGAGGAGTTAACCCAATCCTATAGGTTGCCCAAAATCACCTTGAACTTGTTGATAAACCTCTTCCATTCATCTAGAACGACCATCCCCGGCCTAGGTGATTTGGGAATGTTTTAGGGTTTAGGGTTGTAATTATTTTGGGAGTCAACAGGTTCAAGATCTTGGAACTTGAAGTCGATCTCACCTCTCTCTCTCTCTCTTGATGCCTTCACTACTATTCAAGATTTCCTTGCCTGGTTCAAGTTGATTTTGTCACAATTGAAAAGATTTGGTCATGTCAAAAATGATAAGGAGTGTATTTTCTTGATCTTGTTTAAGCTGAGAGGTCCTTTTCAAGTGTTTGCCTCTAACTTCTATTCTACTATGGATGTTATGGGAGAAGATCATAAGATGCCTTCATTTGAGGAATTTTGTGATCGATTGACTAGGGAGGAGGCCATGTTGATTCAAATGGATGCTCTTCCTAAGAGTCATGCTTTAATGGCTCAATCTTCCAAGGGCAAGGATAAGAACAAGAAGAAGCCCAAGACAAATTCGTCTATAGGTGGTGAGCCTCCCTCCAAGCCTAAAGAGAAGAATGATCAAAAGACTAACCATCCACCTCCTCCTTCTAACTCTGAGGAGTCATTCTCTAAGTCTAAGAAGAAGAAGGAAAATTGTTCCTTTTGTGGAAAGTTAGGGCATAATGATGCACATTGTTTTGAGAGGTTAGCAGATATGGAGGAAGTTATGAAGAAGCACAATATTTCCATGCCTAAGTCTTCTTCCTTGGGAAAAGAGAAAGATCTTACAGTAAGGGCTTCATCCTCTACTAGTAACAGTTGGATTCCTAATTCTAGTGCTTACATCATATGACTCGTGCTAAGGATCTTCTTGATTCTATTTCCTCTTGTAGTACTTCTCATATTATAGTTGGGAACTCTTCAAAGATTCTAGTTGTAGGAATAGGCTTAGTTAAGATGCATGATGGTTACATTGATGATGTTCTTTTTGTTCTTGATATTTCATATAGTCCGCTTTCCATCTATCAGATTTGTCATCATGTTATGGGAAGGTAGTTGAGTTTTCTCCCATTGATGCGACTATTCAAGAGTTGTAGGATCCTAAGAAGGTTGTTACTACAGGGACAATTGATGATGTGTCTCATTTGTATAGGTTTGATGGATTTGAGTCTTCATCAAGATCATCCCTTATTGCTCATGCAGATTCTGTGAGAAAGCTTTGACAAAAACAGTTTGGGCACCTGAATTACATATATCTTCAATAGATGAGCACACAGAATTTGGTGATTAATCTACCTAAGATCTCTTGTTCTGATGGAGTTTGTCAAGGATGTGTTCTTGGAAAACATCATAGGGATCCTTTTCTAAAGGGCATGGCCACACATTCTTTAGAACTCCTTGAGTTGGTGCATAGCGACCTTATGTCATTCCCAACTCGTTCATTTTTAGGGGCTAAGCGTGTGCTCACCTTTATTGATAGCTTCTCTCGGTGCACATGGGTGTACTTTTTGAAGTACAAGGATGAGGTTCTTTGATTTTTCATGACATTCCTTGCATTTGTGGAGAAGTAGTTAGGGCATTCCCTTCAAAATATTTGTACAGATAATAGGAGAGAATATGTCAATTAGGCATTTTAGGATTTTTGCCATGTTCGAGGTATTTTTTATCAGCACATAGTGCCATACACTCCTCAGTAGAATGGTGTGGCTGAGTGGAAGAATAGAACCTTATGGGAGATGGCCAATTGTATGCTTCAGTCTTGGTCCATGGCTCTAGCATTTTGGGTAGAGGTTGTCAATTGTGCCAACTACATTCAGAACCATATGCCTCACAAGGAAGTGCAAAATATGACTCCTGAGGAGGCCTAGTCTCATGTCAAGCCCAAGGTGTCCTTCAGAGTATTTGGTAGTGATGCATGGACATTCATTCTAGATGGGAGGTGCAAAGAAATGGAGAAGAAAAGTCAGCAATTCATTTTTGTTGGGTATTGTGAGGATGTGAAGGGTTATCATTTGTTTGATCCTATCACTCGAGAGGTACATTTTTGTTGTGATGTTCATTTTGATGAGTCTTTCACTCCAAAAGATTCTCCATCATAGGCCCCTTCCTCTCTTCTTCCCAGTTCTTCTTTAGATGATGTTTTGCTTCTTGTAGATGATGATGATGATGTTCCTAATGATGGTATTGATCTTGTTGTTGACATTTCTCCATCTCCTCCTCCACATGCACCAACAAGACTGTTATGGGCTCATACACTTCTTAAGGATGTTGGTTCTCTTGCAAGTGATCCCACAGCTACACGCTGCACTCATTCCCAAACATTAGGTATCAGTCTTTTGAGTCATGAAGTTTCTACTAATCCTCAGAAGTTTTTAGATGCTTCAGGTGTTCCAGAATGGGTAAGTTCTATGATTGAGGAGTATTCTTCTTTAATGAAGAATCATACCTGGGATTTAGTTCCTCTTCCTAAGGGAATAAAGTTGGTTTGATGCAAGTGGGTGTATCGTACCAAGTATGCAGTTGATGGTTCTATTGATAAGTATAAGGCTCATCTAGTGGCTAAGGGATTGGTGCAAGAGCACCTAGAAAATCCCATTTTCTTTTGTAATAAGGTCTATTTGACCAATGCATTTTCATTTCAGTTTGTCTCTAGGTCCTTCATGACCTAGAAGCCATTTTGTAAGTCCTAAGTAACTTAAAACACACTTTTGTCATATTGTATTCACGTAGGGCCAAAACAGGGCAGTAGGACAGTTTGAGGCAGTTGGATTAGTTGGTCTTCCAACTATTTGCATCGGTTGGTTTTCCAACTACTAGAAGGTTGAGTTGATAAAAACCAAAGGGAGGAGAAGAAGAAGTGTGAATGTATTTGTGCATTGTTCTGAGGAGAAATAAAATCATTCTGTTCTGTCAATCTAGTTTCTATTTTCTTTAACTGTAAATTGTGTACCTGTAGATTTTTGTTCAAAGTGTAGTTCTTTCTGTGCATTCCATTGTTGTACTATGTCGACGTGAAGCATTCCACTAGAATGATTCCTATCGAGATCAGTGGAATGGCTTTGTTGTACAGTATTTGTTTTTGTTTTCTTGTTTTGTTCTTGTGTCTGACGGTGCAAAGGATCCAGACAAAGTGTTTCTGCACAGTAGATTGACCTAGCAACTCCATGTGCTAGGGTTCGGCTGAAAGAGAGAAAGTAAACTATGCAAGTTTCAAATCTATCAGCGCATCAGCCAGAATTTGTAAGTGCTTGCCGATAAGAAGAGTCTCACCGAAGATGAATGCCATCAGCATATCTCTTACCGATCAAGGCGTATTGGGGTGATAAGGGATAAGTGATACCGATGGAGATCCATTGGGAGAAATCGGCTATTGGCAAGAGATCTTAAGTTTTGGCTGATAACATTCATCTAGCCGATGAGTGACTGGAGTGATTGGTGTATTGGTGAAGTAGAGTCTAAAGTAGTCGATAGCACTTTTCTTGCCGATAGGCAAAGAGTGTTGAACCTCACATCGGGGTGACTAAGACTTTGGAGAGATAAGTTGTAAAGGGGCCGATGGACAAAGTGTTGCCAAAAACAATAGGTTCAAAGGTTCAAAAGGTTCAAGAGTTCAAAGGTTCAAAGATCTATTCACCGAGACTAGAAACAGTTCAAAGGTTCAAGAGTTCAAGAGTTCAACTATTGAAAAATTGTTTGTTCCACTGTATGCTCCTCATCATATTGGTATCAGAGCGAGTTTTGAATATCACTCGGGTGGTGTGGTCTTGGTGAATGTCAAACAAGGAAAGTGAAGCAGAGGCTGACACGATGCCTCCTAAATGCATGTCACAAGGTGCAGTGAATAAATTGATCAAAGAGATGTTTGAGTCCAAGCTTGAGGAATTGAAAAGAACCAAGGGTAAGGATAGGGAAGATGAAAGTGATAGCGATGAAGGAGATACAAAAATTGAGGGAACCAATAAGAGGACATAAGAGATACCAGCAGACCAGAGGGCATTTGTAGATGCTTTGAAGTCAATCAATAGTTACACCATAGATGGATTAGCCATGTATAGTGGAAGTGTGGAAGCTGAAGAGGTGATTGATTAGATTGAGGCATTGAACAATCATTTCAAATACAAAGAAGTCCCTGATGATAAGAGGGTTAAATTGGCAAAGGCAAGGTTAAAGGGGTCCGCTCTTGCATGGTGCAATTATGAGCAAGGAGAGAAAGTCAAGGAGGGGAAGAATATGATAACCTCCTAGGAAAGGATGATGACCAAAATCAAGGCACAATTCTTACCTCTAGACTATAACGTGTAGATGTATAAGAAATTGCAGAACCTCAGACAGAGAGACCTTGATATGAATGCATACACACAAGAGTTTCATAAACTCAGTCTCAGATCAAAGAGACAAGAAGAAGAATCAAAGAAGGTGGCAAGGTATCTGAATGGCCTAAGGATGAACATCCAAGATGAAGATCAACATCTTAGCACCAGAAACAGTGAACAAGTGTTTCCAAATGGCCTTAAGGGATGAAGAGAAGATAAAGAGAAAGAGTGAGTAGAATAATAGAGATAGAGGAGGAAGAAGTTTCAGAGGCAGAGGCAGTTTTGGAGGAAGAAGTCCTAATCAGAGGCCTAGTGATGAGTCTAGCCAAGAAGAGAAAGTTGGAGACTCAAGTAGCAGAGGAGGCTACTGAGGAAGAAGGCCTAATGGAAGGGGTGGGACAAATGGATCGGGTAGAGGATCCAAGTTCTCCAATATGAGATGTTATAACTACAATCAGATAGGGCACTTGACATACAAGTGTCTAAAGAAGGGCTCAACTTCTCATGGTGGTGAGAAGAGAACTACATTGATTTAAGAAGATGCAAGGATTGTGACATCTCCTAAAGTGAATCTAGCATCAGAAATGGGAGAAAATTTGATGATCAAGAGGATGCTACTCAAGGAACCAGTGCAGACTGAACCATCACAAAGAAGAGCTTTGTTTAGAATCAACTGCAAGATCCAAGGTAAGGTTTGTAAAGTTATTATTGACTCTGGTTCTACTGATAATATCATATCTTTAGAAGTAGTGAATAAGTTGAAGTTAGAAAGGATACCCCATAGCAGTCCATATAAAGTCAGTTGGTTGAATAAGGGGCAGCACATACTCATCAATGAACAAGCATGGGTAGAATTTAGTATTGGGGGGTATAAAGATAAAATCTTGTGTGACATCCTTCCAATGGATGCTTACCATCTTTTGTTAGGCAGACCATGGTAGTTTGACAGAAAGGCTCATCATGATGGGGAAAAGAATGCTTACTCATTCCAAAAGGATGGTGTAACTTATAGGATACAGTCATTGATAGAAGGGGATCCACAACCTGAAGGTTCTAGTGTAATGCTGGTAGGAGAAAAATAATTCATGGATACACTAAAGGAAGGTGGTGGAGTAGGGTTTTTTTTTATTGTGAAGCCTAGGGGGGAAAAGAAGGAAAATGTGAGATAAGTAGGGCCTAGGGAGGTCAGAGATTTGCTTGAGAGTTACAAAGGAGTGATTGCAAAAGATATACCTGATTCACTACCACCTATCAGAGACATTAGCCATCAGATAGACCTCGTACCCAGAGCAGTACTCCCTAATAAGGCAACATATAAAATGACCCCTCAACAGAATGAAGAGATAGCAAATCAGGTTCAAGAACTCCTAAACAAAGGGCTGATAAGGAAGAGCCTTAGCCCATGTGCAGTACCTTCTATTTTAGCCCCAAAGAAGGATGGGAAATGGAGGATTTGTATCGATTCTAGGGCCATAAATAGGATAACCATCAGGTATAGGTTTCCTTTTCTCAGAATAGAAGATCTAATAGATTATTTGGGAGGGGCCACTTATTTCACCAAGATAGACTTAAAGAGTGGGTATCACTAGATAAGGATAAGAGAGGGGGATGAGTGAAAGACAACATTCAAAACCAATGAAGGGTTGTATGAGTGGCTTGTGATGCCTCTTGGTCTTTCAAATGCCCCTAGCACCTTTATGAGACTAATGAATGAGGTGTTGCAGGAATTCATAGGGAAATTTGTGGTAGTCTACCTTGATGATATCTTGATGTTTAGTAAGAGCAAGGAAGAACACTTGAAACATTTGGAGATAGTCTTGAAGAGTCTGCAAGATTAGCAGCTAATGATAAACTTGGAAAAGTGTGACTTCATGAAACAAGAATTGGTTTACCTAGGCTTTGTCATCTCGAAGGGTGATTTGAAAATGGATCCTTCCAAGGAAGAGGCTATTTTGAATTGGCCTACACCTCAGACAGCAAGAGAGGTCAGAAGTTTTCATGGTTTGGCCACATTTTATAGAAAATTCATTAGGAACTACAATGATAAATTTGTGCACCTATGTTAAAGACCATCAAGGGTAGAGGTATAGTGAAGTTTGTGTGGACAAAAGAGGCAGACTAGAGTTTTGAAAGTCTGAAGTAGAAAGTTGCCAAGTATCATGTCTTAGTACTTCCTAATTTCAATAATGTTTTTACCATTGAATGTGATGCAAGTGGGTTGGCCATTGGAGCAGTGTTGAGCTAAGAAGGCAAACCAGTAGCCTTTTTCAATGAAAATTTGAATGAAGCTAAGAGGAAGTACTCCTCTTATGATTTAGAGTTGTATGCCATGGTACAAGCTCTAAAAACATGGAGGCACTACTTGCTTCCTAAAGAATTTATTGTCTACACTAACAATCATGCTCTCAGTTTTTTGAATGGATAGGAAAAGCTCAGTCATAGACACATGAAGTGGGTGGAAAGTCTTCAAGCATACACCTTCATCATCAAACATAAGAAAGGGATAACCAATAACATTGTTGATGCCTTAAGCAGAAGGGTGTTGACAGTGCAAGAAGTGTAGCTACAAAGCATGGGTGTTGAGGCACTCAAAGGATTGTATGAAGAGGACCAAGATTTCAAGGAGATTTACAAGGTATGCAGTGAGTTTGCCAATGCTTTCCATAGTGAATTTTCAGATTATACATTGTAGGATGGACTTTTGTTTAAAGGAAGTTAGCTAAGTATCCCTAAGTGTTCAATGAGGGATAATATAGTGAAGGAGAAACATAGTGGTGGTTTAAGAGGAAATTTTGGGCTCAATAAGACCTTAGATCTAGTAAGAAGATTTTACTTTTGGCCAAAGATGCAATCTGATATCAGAAGGTTTGTTGAGAGTTGTATGATTTTCCAGAGAGCAAAGGGGGTCTCAACCAATGCAGGACTATACCAACCTTTGCCCATACCAGACAGACCTTGGGAAAGTTTGAGTATGGATTTTGTGATGGGATTGCCCAAGACAAGGACAAGTCATGACAATGTGTTTGTTGTGGTAGATAGATTCAGCAAAATGGTTCATTTTATTCCTTGTAAAACCACAAATGATGCTAGCTACATTATAGGTTTTTTCTTTAAAGATATTTTCAGGATTCATGGATTGCCTTTGAGTATTGTATTTGACAGAGACAGCAAATTTGTGGTACGTTTTTGGAGAACCTTGTGGAAAAGATTGGGTACAAATTTGTCCTTTAGTTCAGCCTATCATCCTCAGACTGATGGCCAAATTGAGGTTGTGAATAGGTCATTAGGCAATTTGTTGAGATGTTTGACAAGAGAACAGGGAGGTAGTTGGGATGTGGTACTCCCACAAGCAGAATATGCCTATAATGATTCTACAAACAGAAGTACAGGTCTAAGTCCTTTTGAAGTTGTCTATGGTAGTCATCCTAGAGGAATTTTTGAATTGAGAGATCTTCAAGGGTTGGACAAAAGGAGTGGACATGCTGATACATTTGCAGAGGCTAGGAAAGAGATCCATCAACAAGTCAGAGATACTCTACACAAGAATAGTCAGAAGATCAAGGCTAGAGTGGATCAAAGGAGAAGGGATGTGCAGTACCAAATAGGCGATATGGTCATGGTTCATCTCAACAAGAACAGACTACCCAAGGGAAGCCACAACAAGTTGATGATGAGAAAAATTGGACCTTGTAAGATTTTAGAGAAATACGGTCCTAATGCTTAAAAAATTGAACTCCCTAATGATATTGCTATTTCACCTATATTCAATGTTGCTGATCTAACATTACATAGGAGTCCTGATACAGGAGAAGGTGCAGAAGATTCTGTCCAAGACAATGAAGAGTGGGTACAGTATCTACCACCTAAGGAACCACCTAAGATGGAGTGCATCTTGGATAGTAGGACAACCAAGAAGACAAGAAATCAGACCTATTTTGAGCACTTAGTCAAATGACAAGGACTTCCAGACTCAGAAGCCACATGGATGCTGGAAGAAGACATCAAAAAGCAAGGTGGTGATTTGTAGCAGTTAGTCTCTAAGAGGACTTGAGACAAGTTTTACTCAGGGAGTATGGTGCAGGAGCACCTAGAAAATCCTATTTTCTTTTGTAATAAGGTCTATTTGACCAATGCATTTTCATTTCAGTTTGTCTCTAGGTCCTTCAGGACCTAGAACTCATTTTGTAAGTCCTAAGTAACTTAAAACACACTTTTGTCATATTGTATTCACATGGGGCCAAAACAGGGCAATAGGATAGTTTGAGGCTGTTGGATCGGTTGGTCTTCTAACTGTTTGCATCGGCTAGTTTTCCAACTACTAGCAGGTTGAGTTGATAAAAACCAAAGGGAGGAGAAGAAGAAGTGTGAATGTATTTGTGCATTGTTTTGAGGAGAAATAAAATCGTTCTATTTTGTCAATCTAGTTTCTATTTTCTATAACTGTAAATTGTGTAACTATAGATTTGTACTCGAAGTGTAGTTCTTTCTGTGCATTCCATTGTTGTGGTATGTCGACGTGAAGCATTCCACTAGCACGATTCTTGTCGAGATCAGTGGAATGGCTTCATTGTACAATATTTATTTTTGTTTTCTTGTTTTGTTCTTGTGTTTGATAGTGGAGAGGATCTAGATAGAGTGTTTCTGCATAGTAGATTGACCTAGCATCTCCATGTGCTAGGGTTCGGCTGAAAGAGAGAAATTAAACTCTGCAAGTTTTGAATATATCGGTGCATCGGCTAGAATTTGTAAGTGCTCGCCATTGAGAAGAGTCTCACCGAAGATGAATACCATCAGCATATCTCTTATCGATCGAGGTGTATCAGGGTGATAAGGGATAAGTGATACCGATGGAGATCCATCGGGAGAAATCAGCTAGCAGCAAGAGATCTTAAGTTTTGGTTGATAGCATTCATCTGGCCGATGAGTGACTGGAGTGATCAGTGTATCGGTGAAGGAGAGTCTAAAGTAGCCGATAGCACTTTTCTTGCTGATAGGCAAAGAGTGTTGAACCTCACATCGGGGTGACTAAGACTTCAGAGAGATAAGTTGTAAAGGGACCGATGAACAAAGTGTTGCCAAAAACAATAGGTTCAAAGGTTCAAAAGGTTCAAGAGTTCAAAGGTTCAAAGATCTATTCACCGAGACTAGCAATGGTTCAAAGGTTCAAGAGTTCAAGAGTTCAACTGTTGAAAAATTGTCTGTTCCGCTGTGCGCTCCTCATCAGGGATACTCTTAGGTTGAAGGTATTGACTATTTAGAGACTTTTGCTCCTGTAGCTAAGATGTATTTTGTTCATCTTGTACTTTCTATTGCTGCATCTCAAGGGTGGTTGGTGTATTAAATGGATGTGAAGAGTGCTTTCTTGTACGGTGATCTTCAAGAGGAGATCTACATAGAGAAACCACCAGGCTTTGTGTAGGACCCTTCACTTGTTTGCAAGCTAAGGCATTCATTGTATGGTCTAAAACAAGCTCCTCAGGCTTGGTATGAGAAGATGGATAGTTTTCTGCTTGCTTCTAGATTCACTAGATGTCAATCTGATCCTATAGTTTATATTCAAAGATATGGGGGAATCTTCTCATTCTTGTTCGTTATGTGGATGACTTGATTCTCATAGGGAGTTCTCCTGCCATGATTAAGGATACTCAGAGAGATTTGATGGAGCATTTTGATATGACTGACCCTGGTCTGTTGCATTACTTCCTTGGTCTTCAGATTCATCAGTCTTCATCAGTCTTCTACTGGTATATCTATCTTTCAGCATAAGTATGCTCTTGGTTTGCTTCAGAGATTTGGGATGGCTGACTGTAAGCCATCCCCTACTCCTTTTCAATCATTTGTTGTGTTTTCTACCACTTGTACTACTCCATCAGTTGATGCTACCTTGTATCAACAGTTGGTTGGCAGCTTTTTGTATGACACATAGTCATCTTGATATTTTCTTTACAGTTGGTCTTGTCTCCCATTTCTCTCAAGATCCTCATGAGAGTCATTAGAAGGAAGCCAAACATATCTTACACTGCATTCAGGGCACTACATAGTTTGGCATTCACTATACATCAGGAGCTACTGAGATTGTGGGCTTCACTAACTTAGATTGGGCTGGTGATGTTGATGATCAGAAGTCCACTTCTAGCTTTCTCTTTTGTCTTGGTTGCTTGGTCTTTTGTCTTTGGCGTGACAATAAAAGTGCCATTCATATTTCTCAAAACCCAGTGGAGCATTAGTGCTCTAAGCATATTGAGATCCACATGCACTTCATTTGGCGGCTCATTCAGGAGGGTGTTCTCAATTTGGAGTATTTGCCTATGGAGTAGTAGGTTGCAAACATCTTCACTAAACCTTTGGCATATCCTCACTATCTTTTGTTGCAATTGATGTTAGGGGTGAAGGAAGTTGTCCTCGGGGGTTCTTGAGGAGTCCTCCTTCCTTTCACTTTTTGCTTTTTAACATTTTTTGTTTTTCTCTCTTTTGGAGAGGAGTTTTCTCCCATAGGGGTTTTCTCCTTTTCTCCAGTTGTGAGAGATTGCATTATAGTTGTACATGGGTACCTAATATGGCATTTTTGTCAGGACCCATTTTGCATCTCATATTGCATAATAATCTCCCTAAGTTGCACTTAAGGGGGAGTGTTAGAGTAGGCTTAAGTTTACTTACACTAATGATTAGGTGCATTTATTGTCATGCCCACATTTCCCATGCGGTCACGACATGCATCACACGTGTCATGTCCACATTTGTCATGTGGTAATGACACAAAATATAAAAAAAATTCCATGCTTCCCTAGAAACTCCCTCGCACATGTGAGCGTACTCGGTGGCGTACACTTAAGGTGTAAACAAAATAGTTAAATACGGGTTAATGCATTCACATGTGCATACCAATCATAATGAAGGCCAACTAGGGGGTCATCGTGACGCAGTTAACGTTGCTAATAGGGTTAAGATCAATGATCGAAACCCTAAGTTAACCTATGTGAATGAAGGGATTTTGACGTAAGTCAAAATCAATGATCAAAAGCCAAATGCATGAGAGGATGATAAAATACAAAATTCAAATGACGACACTCGGCAAAAAATAATATTATATTCTCTAACAAGGTTATACTTCACTAACCTAGCTAAACCCTATATTCTAAAAAAATTTGGCAGCATAACGCCTCACGTGCATGAATAGGGTTTATTGTACTAAAACTAATTTTAATCAAAAGGTTTATTGATTTGGTTTAAATTACTTACGTCTCACTAACTGAATAGGTAAATCAGATGATTAAGTTAATTGAACATTTTTCAACAAAGTTCGATCAATTTGTTCTCCTTCACGTTTTCTATAATTTATAACATTTTTCAACAAAGTCCGATCAATCTGTTCTCCTTCACGTTTTCTATAATTTAAGATTAATTTGTTCTCCTTCATGTTTTCTATAATTTAAAACATTTTTCAACAAAGTCTGATCAATTTGTTCTCCTTCACGTTTTCGATCATTCAGAGTTATCTCTGCATCCTTTACATTATTCCTAATTTCTTGGTAGATCAGATCTCAGAAACAGGATTTACTAACTTCGTTTAAATAGGTTTACTAGATTTATGATCTGGGTTTAAAATCAACGTCAGATTTAATTTCGTTAATAAAATTGCCTAAACACAATTAAAGGAATATTAAATTTTAATTAATACTCTTAGCCCTAAATTCCTCCAACAATAAAATATTATTTTCTTTATATCAAATACCCTAGCCCTATTTTTGAAACTCATGCATTTTCTCCTCTTTGTTTTCACTTTTATCTTTCTTTCTCTTTTTCCTCTCATTTTCTCATTTTCTCATTTTCTCTTTTTTTTTGTTTTCATGTGTTTTGATTTGCAGGTTTGATGGCCACATATGAAATGCATATGATGGCATTTGAATTTATATATATTTATTGTGTTTTTGAACTAGGCTTTCTTTTAAAATAAATATATTTTTATCTTTCGTTTGCTAAAACCCTAATCATATTTTATGATAGGGGGAGGAGCGGCAACGTTGAGGAAGGCCACAGGGTTTGTGGCAGAGGATGGGCGGTGGTGTTAGTGGTGAGCGGCGGTGACATTTCTGAGGAGGGTGGCATGAAGGTGACTGGTGTAGGGGTAGCGGTGGTTGGAGGAGCAGTGGCTGCAGGGAGCGGCGAAGGGAGGGCCGACGGATGCTGCGTTGGGTGCGATTTGTGTAGAGAGAAAGGGGGCCACAGGTTTAAAGGTAGTGGGGAGTGTGGGGAGGGGGATGGAGCCCCCACCCACATCCCACACAGTGGGGTGTGGGTGGGGCCTTCGCCCCCCTCCCCATACCCTTGGTAATAATAGTGACGGTGGGGGGTTTGAACCCGCCCACCTCTATATGTATTTTTTTTATAAAAAAACAAACACAACGAACTGTTTACCTCGATCCTTCAGTCTTTTTTTACATTTGGAACGGTGAACCATTTTGGGGTTATATATATATATATACACACACAGAAGTATCACAAACTCAATTTATTTAAAAATGAAATAAAATATTATATATATTTACATATATATATATATATATATATATATATATATATATATATATATATATATATATATATATATATAACTACTTTTGTATATAAAATGTGATCTTAAATTTTGTTTGACAGCTTATAAAATCAATTTATTTGTAAATACATTTTAAAAAATACATTCATTTGACTTACTCAAATATATATAAATTATATATATATATAATTAATATTTTTCAACTAAAATCTTTTTCTTCTATACTTACAAACTTTATTTAATTTTTTTTTCTTTAAACAAATATATATCTATTTTTTTTTATAACAAACTTCTATAAGGCAAAACTCATATTTTTCCAACAAAAATATATTCATTGTAATATTAATAATCACATTTTTTTTTGTTTAAAGGAAGGAATAAATACAAATAATTTAAATACTTCTAATATATAACAACAACTAATTTTCTCTTTTGTCACAATAACAATATACAATTTTCATATTTATCACAAAATAAAAACCACAACTTTACTAATTGACAAATGCTTAAAATTTACATACAAATGAATTATCTTATAAAAAAAAATTTCTTCATTCAACCTTTTTGAAGGATAGGAATTAAATCAACAAACTTTAACTTTCAATACAATGAAAAAGGCTTACACACTACTTAAGAAAATATAATTTTACAACAAAAGAGAGAACCAAGTTCTCATCTTTGACAACTAACAAATGGTAAAGCCTCCTAAGTAGGCCAAGCTCTCTCTCAAGAGCTTAAAGAGTAAAGGAAAATAAAATATTAACTCCAAGAACTAGGATTTTCTCCAACTTCACACTTAGCTCCAATGAACCTGCATATCACAACAAGGGGAAAGAAAAACACATCTTTCTCTCCTCCCTACTATAGACCCGCAAGAGGGTCACCCCCGAGCTAGGGAGGTCATCCACACACTTAGGGAACTCATTCCACATCACAACAAAGAATACAAACATCCAAACTCAAATTTACACCCCTGGATTGTCACAACACATGAACTCAACCAAGGTGAGTTCAAAGGGGTAGGGGAGTGGACACACTCAACTCAAGAGTGCCACTCCTACAAAATATCCCAATACAATTTCCTCTTATGGCCTCAAGCCAACACATTTACAACAATTTCCCAATAGTTTCCATATTTTGGCTCTCAAGCCATGTCTCATATTGCTCAAAATCACATATATTGCCCTCAAGACTTACAACACCACAAAAATAAGGTAATGACCCTGAGGAGGATCACTCCTCCCCTACCCTACACTTGTTGAGCATCTTCTCCCAAGTGGGAGAGGCTCTTACAACACCCTACAAATTTTCCCCACAATAACAATAAAACTCAAGAAAATAAATCTCACACATATGCATCATGCAAGCAAACAAAAATACAAAGGAAAGGCCTTAGCCTTGAAGCCAACATTTAAAAGCCCAATTATGGAAGAAGGTTGATGTAGAGCTTCTCCAAATCCTCCTCCAACATAAGCCACAAAACTCTCTCTATCTTTTTCCCCAAAGCAAAATTCAAACAATTAAAATTTCTCAAAAATTTAACAACCCATAACCTTCTCCAAGTGGGATTAAAATGAGCTCAACCCATGAGCTTAGAGGAATGGGGAGGTGATACTTGTCACCTCCTCACTCTTCCTCTCCACTACAAGCAAGACCCATGGGATGGGTGTTAACACATGTCACTCACCCATCCCCAAGTCTCTCTCACCCCTTCCACTTGTCCTCTCTCCAACATGTGGGAGAGAAAAGAGGAGCTTAAGAGGAAATGGGTGACATGTGTCCCCTTCATTTCCTCTCAAGAGGGACCACACAACTCCAAGGGTACCCTCACCAATTCTGAGAGAGACTTGGATTCAAGTCCTCCGCAATTGGTGGGTTTTGGAGACATCTCCAACCTTGGGAAGTGGAAAGGGATGGGGTTGAGTGTTGGGACCACTCATCCTCTTCCTCCCATGCCTCCAATTTCGTCACTTAACTTCAGGGAGAAGTTAAGGTGACCATATGGAGGTTTACCAAGGGTTACCCAAGTCAAAAAGGTCCCTAGACCCAAGGGTTACAACCCAGGGTCAAGTTTAGCTTATTTTGATCACCTAGGGTCAAGTTAAAGCACATGAAAAGGGGTCTCCAAATTTAAAATTAAAAAAAAAAAGAAATTCAAAGACAAAATTCTTACAACAGAAATTATAATTCAAATTAAAAGAGGGGTAGACTTAACCCGATTAACATCATTAAATCAACATTAAATAATTTCATCATACACGGAGTTGATCTTGGTTCCTCGTGGAACTAGATCGGCTTCACAAGGGATTACAACATCGTGTGTGGACTGATCTCTAATTTCTATGGCTTGTTAGAAATACCTGCGCACTCAATTGCAAGGTTAATTCCACACACACACACACACATAATAGCCAAAGCAATTTAGAAACATACACTCACATAAAATATCACAAGTTCACTTAAGCATAAAGGAAGTCACATTACATTTAAATTCTAAATTCTGCATTTCAAACATCCATTCCCAAGATTAAATCACAAATCCAATTTCTATCTAACATCACCCAATTAGTTTTCCTATAACATCATAATATAAAGAATCTATCTAACATCACCCAATTAGTTTTCCCATAACATCATAATATAAAGCATCTATCTAACATCACCCAATTAGTTTTCCCATAACATCATAATATAAAGCATCTATCTAACATCACCCAATTAGTTTTCCCATAACATCATAAAGTCTAATAGTTCAGGAATTCAGGATCAACAGTCCTACAAGTCTAAATGTATCAACAATAGTAAAGTAAATAGTCAAATGTACGGGAATGAAAAAGGTAGGCCTCACATTTATTTCCTTTTCCATTGAGGTAGTTGGAGGTTGGTATTCCCATGCCTCATTTTACCCAGCTATTTATTTCTAGGTTTGTACATTGTATTTTATCTCATCTCAATGTATATTTTTCAGTGTCTTGGTAAAATAGCTTCTTGAGTTACTTCTTAGTGTTTGGTGAAGGTTGTTTTGGCTTGCAGTATAGGCTCCTAGGTGCATCAATAGTACACATGGGTACATTGAAGTCTCCTAGACCTCAAGCACTTCTTGCTAATCAAGGTACAAAAGATCAAAAGGCTTCACCTAACAAAGGCAAGAAACAAAAAAATAAGGATTTCAAGAACAATGAGCAAGTAAAGGAGTCAACCAATTCACCTAAGTCCTCATCCTCTCCCAAGGAGGAATCATCTAAGAAGGAGAGACCAAATTGTACATAATGCAAGAAACTAGGGCATGATGAGCATAAGTGTTATGAGAAGAAAACTGATGAGTTGACTCACAAGCACAATATCAAATTATCATCATCCATGTCACCTAGTGCATCCTCTTCTTCAACACCATCATCATCTACACAGATAGAGACAATAGGCATAGCCAATGGGACAACTAGAGGACAAGCACTCTTTGCTTCTACAAGTCTTCAGTTAGAGAGATGGCTTCTTGATCCTGGAGCTTCTCATCATATGGAATCTTCATAAGAGATGTTCTCTTCATTTGAGTCATGTACTTTGCCACCTATTTTGATCGGTAACAATACATACATGCATGCAACTGGTAAAGGGATTATTGATATTGGCAAGGGTACTTTCAATAATGTATTGTGTGTACCTTCCTTGTCAAACAATCTCCTTTCCATCGACCTGAGTAATTATTGTGGTGTAGGGAAGACAATTGAGTTCACTCTTGATTCAATGAACATAAGAGATTTGGAGAGTAGAGATATCATTGTTGTTGGGATGGATGATCATGCATCTCACTTGTATACATTATCCCATTTTTCTTCTTCTGATGATGTAGATCCATTGGTTGATATTCACACTCATACATCAAGTGTGAATTGTGTTTCTGAGGAGAAGTTTGGTAACTTGAACGTTGGTGTTCTTTCATCTACTTCGGTTCATGTGACTAGTGTTGAGCTTCCATCACCTCAAACTTCTACTTCTTCAGAGATTGACATTGACATGGTTTCTTCTACTTCAGTTGAGTAGGATACTTCTAGTCTTTCAGACACAACTTTGTGTGATACTTTCTTGGCAGGTATATCGGACAAGTTTTGTGAGTCTCATATTGCAGATTTGGGGGACACACTTGAGGGGATATCTCTCCTCTTTGATGATAGTTACATCACAACTATTATCCCATCTACTTCATCTTTGGATGGTGTTTTTCATGGGTCTACCCAAGATTTTGGATTGGTCACACCTCATTGCATAGTGTCATTCTTTGATTTTGACATGTGGACATTTCAGTAGTCTTTAGAGACATCTATAATGAGTCTTCTTCCCTCATATCTCTTCTTGGAGATGGATTTTCTTCTACATCATCCTTGGGTCATCCCACAATAATGGGTTACACTTTTTGGCCAAACTTGACATTGAAATCAACATTTTGAACTAAATCTTCACTTTCTGACACCTATAGCCACTAAACTGTTAGGAATTTGAAGATGATGCGAATTAGTGATTTGTGAGATTTTGTTTGTAGATTCTAAATATATTTTTAAAAAAAAAATTGGAGTTAAATTGTAATTTTTTTTGTGTCTCCTTTGATAACTACTTTTTAATAGTAAATAACATTTTTTTAAAGTGATGTGTATTCTATAGCACATAACTTTTTTTCTACAAAGGATAAAATTCCTATTCTTTTGAATTTAGATTGGTAACACCGATATATAGGGCATGCATTTGCTTTCATTATGTTTTGTTAAATATATATTTTTTAATTAAGTTTTGAAGTCAAACCAATTATAATTTAGACATAGGCGTATTCTGTAAAACATAACTTTTTCTATATGTATCAAAATTCAATTTATTTATTTTTGTTGAAACAAGGACATCAATACCTAGGGCATAGATAGTTTTTTAGAATTTTTTTTCACTAATTTACTAATTTTCCATGTGGGTAGAACAAAGAACTTGATGTTTGGTGAAAATCCTACATTCACAAGAAATAAAAAATAAATATAATAATCAAATTAAATATATTTAAAATTATATTTTTTGGGAAGCTTATAATAAGGACTACATACTTACAAAACATAAATTTTAAATGAATTCATTTGATCCCCCAAAAGGTAAATCAAAAGTGGTTTTTTATCAGCATTTTGATAGGTGTAGAGGAGACTCCATTATAGGTATGGTTTAAAACTAGCAGGGTTCTATCTAAGGGGGTTTGATCAAACCCTCTTCAATTAAAATCCTTTAAATGGAACCTTTCAAGGACTGAATCATTATATTTTCTAAAAATATGTGATTTCAGCAAAAATTAGGATGTCCCAGAAAGTGTAACCCATTATTGTGGCAATACCTAGGTTTGGATTGATTTCTTCTTAAGGGGAGAAATGTTGTTTGCAAATACATGACACTTTCCAGCATTCACCATGGGTAAAGGTGCTACTTCATTGTGGGGGGGACTTATAGTCTCACTCGTACTCTCCTATGGGGGGGTATTTGATTATATATATGTGATAGAAGTTATCTTTGGGGGGTCATGTTGAGTCCTCTAGATATAACTTCTTTCACTTTCATGTTTTATTTATTCTCACTTTTAGAGAGGAGTTTTGTCCCATGAGGTTTTCTCCTTTTCTTCACTTGAGATTTGTTGTACATAGGTACCTAACATGGCCTAGTAGCAGGAACCCATCCATCATTGCATCTTTCTTTAGTTAACTACTCACTAAATTACACTTCGGGGGGGGGGGGGGGGGGGGTGTTGTTCTGAATAGGGTTATTACATATCTAGTTTACCATTGTGTGAATAATTCATATTATTTAACTATTTATTAGTTAAATAATATTCACATGTTAAGTTGACTTAGTGAGTCTACTAGACACTTCTAGTTGTGTCTAGTTGAACATGATAATTGTTGATAGTTGGCATCTTATCCTATAGTTGTCACATGTCATAGGATTAAGACACTTGTCACATTACTACAACATCTTAGATTGCATCCTTATCTTTATAAGCAAGGCATATCATGTACATTGTAACAATCTAACAACAATCTTTGAACAATCTTTTGCATTCATTAATAGAATAGAATTATTCTTTCATTTGATCTCTCTTGTGTTTTCATGAAGTCCTAGATCTTGGGTGGCTCCAATCATAGCCAACTCTAACAAAGAGTTGTTTTATAGTTTTAGTTTGACTTTAAATATATTTCTGTATTTTAGTTTTTTATTTATATCTTTACAACTTGAGACTTGAGAGTATAATAAGAGTAAACAGGAACAAATAGAAATTGGAGAAAAAGCCAAGCTTAATGTAAAAGTATTCCACTTCTTAATATAATTATATTAAATCATTCTATCAAAATAAACCCAAAACTAAATATAAATTAACATCACCAACAAATTTAACCAGCACAATATGATCATCATTCTTATAAAAAAATGCATAAACATTTTTTAAATTCAATTATTAAATGTCAATATAAACCCAACTAAATATGTAAAATCTTGGGTCCCATGTATAGTCTTTTCTTGTAGATAGTTCATTTCAATGGTTGGTTACTTTTTGGCTTCTTTTATTTGTCTCTCCTCTTTGAGTGGTAATCACAAAGTGAGTGATTGTTCACGTCCATAATTTTCTATTACATAATATTTATGCTTAAATTTTTATAACCTTTTTTTAAATTCCAGTTATTATACTCTGAAGTAGATACACTTTCCAATACAAATTTTAATTTTAATTTACATTAGATTCAATGAGTGGAGATTACAATAAAATTTAAATTTGAGTGATTGAGGAGAAAAAAGAAAGGAAATAATTGTGAAGAGATAAAGATATTTATTTGGTTTATGATGTAATGTTGACTTTAATTTTTTTTATTAAATAAGATAGTAAAATTTGATGGGTAATAGTGATCAAGATATCCAGTTAAAATGTTTAGAGAGTTCTGATATTAAAGATAGATATACACCCACAATCAGGGTAAATGTGCAGCCTATTCTAATTATTGTAGTTTAGTCATATGCTTCTATTGACTTCTAAAATTTTCTTTTTTATATCATGTTCTTGTCTATGAAAACTATTGGTGTTGAAAAGCACCTTTGGTGGCCTGCTATAGACAAAGGGAAAATATTGACTTCTTTGCCAACCATCAAACAGAGAATAATACAATTGAGACTAATATGATATTTAGACTAAGTTTTCCTCCACTAAAAGTGAATTAAAAATCTAATGATGGATGGTCAAAATGATCTAGGAAGGTTCCCTTAAATACATCTAGACACAATGTACAAGCTAGCAAGTTATAATCATATTCCTAAAAAGTCAACTTAAAAAAATTGAAGATTTTAAAATTCAAACTAGAAAGAATAAACCATAAACATAAATCCAAAAAACATGACTGTAAATGCAACTTAATCCAAGAATACATAAACTTTAATAATAAACCAATAATATTTTAGAATAATGAATTTAACATATCAAATATCCATTCAAAATTGTAATCAACTATTATGCTAATAGTATGCATTGACAACATCCATGTAAATTTCTAACCAAGGTATACACTTTTATCCCTTATTATTATAGGTTCAAACCCACAATGAAAATAATGTAATTCTAATGATCCACAAGCACCAATAGGATTAAACTATTCTTAAACATAATCCAGTGTAATAGTTAAAGGTCAATTCTGACCAATAAAATTAGAACAAATCTTTACAACATTTTGGTATGGATGACACTTATATAGAATAATAATGTTAACTTACATAAACATTGCTAAACATATAAAATTGGGTGCCCCATCCTAACTCAAGAAAAAAATATATTACTAATCACCCCTACATTCAACTAACCAACAACCAAGTCCTCCATGTTCTTCTTCCTATACTATTCTCTGATGTTGTTATGTTCTTATAATAATAAAGATATTCCCTCTCTCAATTGCTGGATAACAACAAAGTGTTAGGTTCTACACTATGAATCACCCTTAGATTTGTAGCTATAATTTGATAACAAATCTAGATGTTGATTTTGCTAATCTAGTTGGTAACATAGCTTCTAGCTAAACTCAATTTACAAATGTTGCTGAGAGAATTTTCTCAGGTTCGTTTGGCAATCTTGATATCTTCATTCACAAATGCTTGTATAAGAATAGAGTTTTGTAGATATTAATGGACCTTCAACAAACTAGTACACCAGTCATTATAGATTTGATTTTCCTACTTTCCTACTACCTCTCATAAAATTAATAATAGTATACAAGATTAGGAAAGGAAGAGCAAAAAACTTCCCTCTTGGAAGCCTAGGCCTCCTTCTGATTAGCCAGACACTTGAATATCTGAGTGCAAACAAATATAGGAAAAGCAAGGAATGGGTTGAAGAGAAGGTTGCAAAATATGGACCTATATTCAAAACGTCTTTGATGGGTTGTCCCACAATGGTCATTATAGGCCAAGTAGGGAACAAATTTATTTTGCAAAATAACTACAACATTACCATGAACAAGAAGCCCATCACAGTAACGAATATTATGGGGAGAAAAAACTTGTTTGAACTTGGTGTAGAAGATCACAACCAGATCAGAAGTACTATCACACAATTCATGAAACCTGACGCCTTGCAGAGATTTGTGGGTAGAATGGAATCAGTTATTCTATAGCATTTTGCCAATTGTTGGGAAGGAAATGAGAGTGTTGCAGTGTGGCCATTGATGAAGAAGCTTACCTTCCAAGTTGCATGTAATGTGTTGTTTAATTTGAAGGATAGTGAAGAGAGGGAGATATCGATGTAAGGACCTGACTCCTTATTAACAAAATTAAACTAAACTCAGAATTCAAAAATACCGAGGAATTAAAAATTTTAATCTAATAGATGAAGGAAATGTAGATTCATGATATTTCACTATTAATTCTAAGAATTGCTTAATAAATGTTATTATGGTTAGACAACTAGAGCTTAGTTTCATAAGGTCATCAAGTCCTGAAAGGATCACCAATCTTGATCTAGTGAAGAGAGATTGTACATTTAACAAGATAACATATAGGAACAACTAATCAAGACATACCTTAAGTTATTCACTACACCCTGCATTCATTTTTGACACTTGCATTTTTCTCTAGTGACTGGTATCCTTATCATCTACACAAAACTAACTGGACAATCTCATATTAAAATGACTTAGAAATCACTACACAAAAAGTTAAGATCACGATGTTAATTATAGAAGAGTACCCTATATCCAGGGGACCTAAGTACTAGGGTATCATTCGTCGTCGAAACTACCTACATACCTTGTATCCACGGGATCAAGGCCCCCTCTGGATGCAACTAACACTAGGGTATGCGAATATGTAGTTCTGTTTTGCACTATGTTTGATGCAACTGTGAGTGGGTATCCAACCCTTTCTAGGGTTATTCCCTGCCCCAGATAGATCTTCGTTGGCTTCCACCCACTCAGGTGAAATAGGGACTGAAATTAGTCCAATACCATAAACATCTACAGGGGTGTTTGTTAATTAGTCCTAGTGTGGAGGAGTCCCTATTAGGTGCCTTCTCATGAAATCTAGTTTACTTCCTCAAGACAAATTAGGTAACTTCATGACTAAGTCCATTCCTGATTCCCTAGTGCTTTCTGATCACCAAGATCGGTAGATAGGGTTTCTGGATTGGACTAGTTGCCCTATCTAACATTTTACAAGTCATCTCTGATTTAGACTCTTGTTGTCAATAAGCCTCGTTTCTATTGATAGTTTGAAAGGTTCTCTAAATGAGCATTTTAGCCTCAATCCTTAAAAATTTACATGGTAATCATCATACAACTATTTCAATACACTTGTCCTTTAGTTAATCTTTTTAATGAGATATTCGAGGAGATTTTTCCTTCCTACAGATTTAGCTTCAACATATCCCTTATTACTCCCCAACGATTTAGAGGGATGGTGCCCAGACGTTGTTGTTGCAGCTATGTTAGACGCGAGGTACTTGGTTCAACGTGATGGCATTACCCGTAAACGTGACACAGAAGTATCGTAAAAACTAAACACTACGATTTGTTTGAGTTTTTGGACGTTTATTTAAGAGTTTACCTAACTAAATTGAAAAGAAAACTTATATGATAACTTATAAGGAAATGAGAAGGAAAATAAACTTCTTTGCTTGATCAATCATAATGCATGTAAAGAATAAGACTACATATTTGATCCATTCATATATACATAAAGAATAGTCAAGTAAAAATACTCAAACAATTTGTAAGGATAATACCAGAAAAGATATTAATTCACTTCACATTATTCGTAAGCATAAACTAGAAAAGATACTTAACCATTTAGTCTAAGATGAAATAATGAATTTATGATAATTAAATTATCGTACACAAAGTAAACTTTGTTCAAAAGTAAAATACTAGAAAACAATAATGTATAGTCTGAGACAAATAAGGAATTAACGCATATCAAATTGATCTTTGTTCCAAAAGTAAGGTACTAGATCCTTTTCTTGCATAATCATTTCAAACTTATATATAAATAGAACCAGATTGTGGCTTGTAATCTAAACAAGATAAGTTTTTCAACAAGAGTTTAACTTAAACTTCATTAATTGAGATTATAAACTCAACCAAAATGAATAATGTTGACTTCTATTTAATAGATCACAATGAGGGATTCTTTGATCACATTTCGAGATTAGGGAAGTTGTTTTAAAACACTATGTTTTCATCTTGTACTTCCCAAAAACATTTAAGATTAACAATTGTTTAAAGAAATATTTTAAAATCCATCTTTGATTCTCACTATAATCTTTTACTAAATATTATACCAATTAGTTCAACCTTTGACATTGCAATCTATTCCCAATGAAACAAAAGCTTATGTATTAGCTCCATGTAATAATAATTTCCCTCATGTAATCATTAGTTCAATATTGTCAATTAAGATATTCTTAATAAACATTATACTTCTACAATTATTATCCAAGGGAAACGTGAATTGATATAAGGTGACTATCATTGACATTGTCAAAATACATAATCAAATTCCAATACCTAATTAAATAATTAGATTTGAAATGTGTAACACTATTGTCAAACAAGCTTTACTTCTTTCCATAAGTCATATTGGATGAATCTTTGAAGTTGTTCTAAGTCACCTAGGTTTTCAATTTGTACATTCATGATTTATTTCCAATTATGAATCTTACTTTCATCTTATAACAAGGTTAATTGTGATATAACATCATTTACTATGTTAATTGAAACTATAAAGAAACTATAGCTTAACATATTTATACACAATGTCATTTACTTGTAATTACTTAATCAATATATTTAGATTATTTACCATTCAGACTTTGTTATTAAATCACTTACAAATACATACTATATAATATCATTCATAAGGATGATATAGAAGGTAGAACAAGACCCTAGTCACACTACTATCTAGCAAGAACTTAAGTACAAACTTGAGGAAATTATGAATAAAAACTTGGCAATATTAGAAATAAGGTAGTTTAGGTTAGTAGTGGCAAAGTTTGAGGGAAAACATGAAGGAGTGAGAATATGAAGCTTCACACAAAGTATTTTAAGTTAGAGATTCCTCAACAAGGAGATCACTCATAAAGGGGAAATTCCAAGAGAATATATCTCTATCATACACTAAGGATGGTGGCCTATTAAGAATAACACAAGATGTTGGAATTCTATTCAATTGAAGTGAGAAAAGTGTTATTAGTTCTAAGGATAAAGAGGTGGATACTATTGCAACACCCAAGAATGATAAATTCAAAGAAGACATACTCTCATTAGTCCCTTTATTGGTGAAAGAAAGAGAACATAGAAGTCCCAAATAAAATGAATGACATGATTCCAAAAAATGTCTTATTATATTTGAATAGAGTAAAAAAAATGGCAAATCTTTTAGATGAATATTGATCACAAATTGATGTAAAATTAAGGTACGAGATATTTGTGTCAAAACAAAGGAGGTGGTGTTATTGAAAAACCTAAAATCAAAATATAAGAAGATACTATCACCATGGAGGAAAACTTTAGTGTTGACAAATGACCAAAGAAGAAGAAAGTCTGAAGTCTCATGTGCATGGGTAACTCCTTAGGAGCCAAGTTGTGTAAGGTTATTTACATGTACATTGATGTTTGTTGTAGTTATTCAATTTGTAAAGACAATGTCACAAGAGAAAATGCTGTGAGATATAAACCCCTTCCATCATTTAAACAGGGACAATGTTCTAGTAGCCATGTATGCAAAATAGGAGATAATAGATAGTGCACATGAACTTTTTGACAGAAAGCTACAAAGAGATGTCATTTCATGGAATGCAATAATTGTAGCATTTCACAAAATGGATTTGTTGAAAGGGCTTTATAAACTTTCAAGCAAATGCAATTGGTAGGCGTAAAGTAAATTCCACAACCTTTAACAGTGACCTCCCTGCCTATGCCAAAATGGGAGTTTTGGCGCGGGGTATGGACATCCCTCAAGCATAATGTTTAAGGGGAATTTTTTGTCAGATGTTATATTTGGAAACGCACTGGTAGACATGCATGCAAAATATGGAAGCATAGACAAGGCATGGGAACTATTTGACAGAATTCCTCAAGAAATGCCATCTAACATAATAGAATGATTGCAGGATATGCACAAAATGGATTTGTTGAAAAAAAAAGTGGTAGAAACTATCAAGCAAATGCAATTGGTAGGCATAAATCTGAATTCCCAACCTTTGACAGCGTCCTCATGCCTATGCGCAAGTTGGAGCCATCTAAGCAAAAATGTGGTAGTAGAGACAAAGCACGTGAACTGTTTGACAGAATGCCTCAAGGAAAAGTCATCTAACGCCAATATAATGATTGCAGGATATTCACAAAATGGATCTGTTGAAAAGGCTTTTGAAACTTTCAAGCGAATGCAATTGGCGGGCGTAAGGTCAAATTCCATGACCTTTGCCAGCGTCCTCCCTGCCTGTGCCAAAACGGGTGCTTTTCAACAGGGTAGGGACACCCATCAAAGCAAAATAGGAGGGAAATATTTGTCAGACATTATGGTTGAAAATACTCTGGTAGACATATATGCAAATTGAGGAAGCACAGACAAGGCACGTCAACTGTTTGACAGAATATTTCAAAGAAAAGTCATCGAACGAAATGCACAGAGATGGATTTGTCGAAAAGGCATTAAAATTTTTTCAAGCAATAGCAATTGGCAGATGTAAAGCCAAAATTCACACCCTTTTGTCCTGCCTGTGCCAAAATGGGAGCTTTCGAACAGGGTATGGACATACATCAAGCACAAAGGAAAGACAGGTTTCGTCTCATGTTGTAGTTGCAATACCCTAATGCACATGTATGCAAAATGTAGAAGCACGCACAAGGCACATGATCTGTTCGACAAAATGCCCAAAGAAATGTGGTTTCATGGACTGCAATGATCGTAGGTTATTCACAAAATGGATTTGTTCAAAAGGCTCTAGAAACTCTTCAAGAAAATGCGACTGGCAGGTGTAAAGACAAATTCCAGAACCTTTGCCAGCATCCTCCCTGCGTATGCCAAAATGAGGAGCTTTCAAACAAGGTATGGTCATCCATCAAAGCAGAACAAAAGGGGGATTTTGTTAGATGTAGTAATAGCAAGTGCCCTGGTAGACCTGTATGCAAAATGTGGAACTATAGACAATGCATACAAACTGTTTGACAGAATGTCTTAAAGAGATGTCTTCTAACGGAATACAATGATTGCAGGATATGCACAAAATGGATCTGTTGAAAAGGCTTTTGAAATTTTCAAGCAAATGCAAATTTTGTCAGATGTAAGGCCAAATTTCACAACCTCTGGTAGCGTCCTCCCGGCTGTGCCAAAATGGGAGCTTCGGTGCTGGGTATGGATAGTAAAAAGGGGAATTTTTGTGAGATACTATAGTTGATATGCTCATGAATGAAGGAATAAACATAAAAGGAAATGTGAACGGTTTGGTAAAGTGCCTCAGAGAGGCGTGGCAGTAAAATGGGGAGTGGCCTCCTCTTGGCCTCCAACACTATGTAGCTCTACGCCACCCACCTTTATAAACATAAAAAATTATATAGATTTAATTTTAAGGCAATAAAATCTCTTTTACATAAATCTAGGCTAGTTAAACGGCATCTCCAATTAATTATAAGGGAATAAAATCTATTTTACATAAATCTAGGCTAGTTAAAGCATATCAAACCACTTGTTAATTATTTTAAAACATTCTTTCAAAATGAGTTCAAAACTCAATTGAATAAAACTTATTAATCCATAATGAACTATTAACCAAATTTCAAAAAAAAAGAAAGAAACAAAATTCTAGAAAGGAGGGATACTCTTACAAATAGCTTCAGCAATTCAGCCAAAATCCCCAAGTGTGTGTGTCCCTTTCCCTTCACTTCCATGGTTATTTATAGAGAAATCCATCCCTATCTAGAACAATTTTTTTTTCCAAGCACATGGTGGAAATTTTGAGACTTTGGAGTCAAGTCTACCAAATTTAATGCCTTCCTCCATTTCTAATTTGTCATAATTTTTTGTGGAAAATCTCCATTTCAATATTAAATATTTGTTTGAAAATTGACTTGGAAAGTGGGGGGTTGAATCCTCATTTATTTCTTTATTTTTCTAGAAGTGTACCCTTTTTTAATTTTTAATTTATTTATTTAAAGCTCTAAATTGTGTCAAATGAAAATTCATTTATTGTTATTATTGTTTTATTTTTATTGTGACTTGACATTATTTAATTTTTCTTTAATTTAGAAATATCATTAATATATTTTATGTGTGTTAGTAATATAAAAGATATAATTTGAATATTTGAATAACGAAGTATAATTAATGTAGTTCTTACATTTATACTAAAATCTGACCAAACTCATATATTTCGTAAACTATACTAGTAGGTCTTGACAATTGAGCAAGGAATTTAGTACAGTTGTGAAGGGTTTTTATTCTCTTCCCTTGAATTTCCCAGGGACTACTTTTAACAAGGCCTTAAAGGCTTGTTCTCGAATATATAAGTGCTTATCCTTACTACTAGAAGCTAGGAAGAAGGAAATAGAGGGAGGAGAAGCCTCACCTTACCAAGACCTAATGTCATGCATGCTGGCTATGAAGGATGAAAATAACAAGACTCTCACAGAGGAAGAGATCATCGACAATATGATGTTGGTCATGATAGCCGGTCATGAAACTACCTTTGTTCTTCTCACACATCTCATAAGAATGTTAGTGCTACACCCAAATATATACCAACACATTCTTCAAGGTATTCCCCCCCCCCCTCCAATTTTTGTTAATCTTATGACTATTTTTCAATCTTTTCATTTTCTATGAGATCTCCCTATTTGGATTTGTTTTTCTGTGTCTAAAATTTATGTGGAGTAGAGAATAGAGAGATCCTGGTAGGGAAGCCACCAAATGAGCCCTTAAGATGGGAAGACATTCAAAAGATGAGATATACATGGAAGGTGGCCCTAGAAACACTACGAATGGTGCCTCTAGGTTTTGGTTTCTTTAGGAAGGCAATTAAATCTATGTAGTATGTGAAGGTTACACAATTCCCAAGGCATGGAAAGTAAGTTAATTGTTTTTCTTCTATAATTTATAAAAAAATTTAATTATTTATTCATAAACAACTAATAGGTTGTGACCAATAAACTAGGTGTTTATGTGGGGATATGGATGCCCATGTAAATGGTTAGTATATTAAGCACAACACATCAATTACGGTAAAGTATTTCATTGTAACATTTAATGCAATTATTAACTTTTTTATTGGACAGTTCCTTTGTGTTACAAGCACACATTGGAATGAGAAGGTTTTCAAGGAGCCACTCAAATTTGATCCAGCTTATTTTGATGGACCCATTCCATCACATAATTTCATAGCATTTGGTGGAGCGCCTCGCATTTGTCCAGGTTATGATTTCTCAAAGATGGAGACTATAATATTTCTACACCATTTAGTTTCCAAGTTCAAGTGGTCTTTGATAGTTGAAGATGAAAAAATAACTGGTAATGCCTTTCCCATTCCAACTATGGGATTGTCAATCAAGATTAAAGGGAAAGAAAACTGATTTATATTTGATGATCTTTCAACAAAGAATGTGTATAATATTTCAATGAGCTTGCTCATTTACAATAAGGACCACCCTCTAATAATTATGTCGTATGTTTGAGTGGAAGTGTTGTGTAAACATTGTTCATACAAATGATTTTACTTATAAATAAATGTCTAATTATGTTACGAAATGGTGATTTTTATGTTCCACTTTGGCAAGTATGGATGATGGTATGATTAGAAATTGCACTTGACTTTATGTAGGGAAAGAAAACACACATTAGTGTATTGATTTATGTGTTTAATTAGATAATTAAACAATAAACACAAATCAGATGTAAAATACTAAGAGCTAAGACAAAAATATGTAAATAACAATGGAAGGATTAGAAATTTTCCTATCTCTTTCAATGTAACTATCAAATTTTCTTTTTGATTAGTTGATGTACTAAGAGCTAAGACAAAAATATGTAAATAACAATGGAAGGATTAGAAATTCCTATCTCTTTCAATGTAACTATCAAATTTTCTTTTTGATTAGTTGATGTACTGCAATTGATGCAACAAAACTAAGATCTAATGGTGAAATTATCTTTAGAACATATAATCAGACATACTAATGTTTCTTGCACCCTCTAAACTAATTCATGCACATGGTCTAGTCCTTTTGGTGTGGCACTATCCTCTAATGTCATGGACGTATATGATTTGTTCACCTTAGCCTATACCCTATGTCTAAAACATGGATTGTGCTAATTATTATAGTGGGTTCTACTATGTGTAGATGGAAGATTTGTCAAATTCCTTGACAACAAGTCAAACCCTCATACCAAGAAAGCAATGAAATTCCTATGATGTCAATGTTGATGTATGGGTTGATGTAATGTTGGAGTATTAATGCAAATGTTTCATGATAATGTTCTATGGTTATACCTATAATTTTCCCTAATGACCTAGGAATTTCTAGAAATACAAGATCTTATATACTCAACCCAATGTGTTTTAATGCACAAGATTATACCTATAATTGAAATCTTGTTTTTTCCATTACAATTATTAGTAATTTAGCATGCAATTTTTTTTTAGTTATCTATTTTGAAATATTTTTTTTTTCCATTCTAATAATAATAATAATAAGTTGGCTACATGTGAAGATAAATAAATGTGTATATGCCTCTATTTTTGAATAAAAAATAATAAAACAATATGATTTTTTCGATACCATCTATTATGGTAATCAAGGACTACAACTTACTAAAAAACAATTCACATAAAGAATGGCCTATTAGCCCAAATATGAAAACCATATAAGGTTAATACAAATATATCTTAGAGATATTTTGTTGCTTGTACTACCTAAGGGCCACACTTATTGTCACACCCCATTTTTGTGGACAATTAAAACATGTTATTGCTTAAATTATATTCTTGTTTAATGATGCAAGACTGCAAAGGAAATGGATTAATTATGTTTTTCATGATTAGAATTTGATTAAATTTTATGATGCCATGCTTGTTTACATGAGAATGCATGCATATGATAAATGTCATAGAGATAGTTGAATATTAATTTGTTCGTGAAAAATTGTGTTTAAATTTGACGTTTTAATCTCATTCAGATTACCAAGATTTAGACTAACTATCTTTATCTGATGTGAGGTGTATGTAGGAGTACAGGGTGCCCTTCCATAGTTGAGGGAAGGTATCACCAGGGAGAGAATTGCGGATTGGGACAAGATTCTAATGGAACCGTGATCTTTGAGAACTACACACAGTCACATAGTATATAGTTTATAATTGTTTTGAATAGTCATATTATCTTTTTAAGGATTGATCTATTGATCAATGCTTTCTTTGTGAGTGTAATGTGATCATGTTTGCAAAGGTCGGTTTAACAAAGTTATCTTTGATGTATGATGCTTACCTTGACTATCAACATTAATAATATCATCGCTATTAACATAGGAAATGTTAAGGGATGATGTCATTAATAGTCGATATAAACAAATATTATTATTAGTGAATAATAATAATAGTCGGTAAAATCAAATGACAATTTTGTAATTTTCAATTCTTATGATTAATAATAATATTGTGATTTCAAATCTTATGAATAATATGTAGATTCAGTTTTGAATCACTAAGTTGCATTGTAATAAAGAGAAGGGCAAGTCCATGTAGTCGTCTGCATTTAAAGAACAGAGAGAGAGAGAGAGGGACTGGCAGCTCCCAACCGCCACTCAAAAGTGTGGGAATTAAATGAAACTTAAATTCCAAGTGGAAGTGAGGGCAGAGGACTCTCAAATTCAGTTTTGGAAAGGCACACGAATGAATTTTTACGTCAGAAATTGGGTGAAATAGGAAAAGAGTTAAGTAGAGTAAAATGCATTGAGGTTGGTGTGAGAAATTGGGGGCGACAGGTACATGGAAAAAGGAATTTGCAGAGCAAAAATAAGGGAAGTAGAGGCTGTTGGACTGGAAAGAAATCCAACTTTGTTTTTGCAACAGTAGTGTTGGCTAAAATCGGTATGTCTTTGTGATTTATTGAGTATAGGATTTGGAAAAATGTTTGTTTATGAAAAATTTCTATAAATGAATAATTTCAAGTGCTCAGTATGATTGGAATGAACTTTCATAAAAATATATTACTAATCACCCCTAAATTCAACTGACCAACAACCAAGTCCTCCACATTCTTCTTCCAATAGTATGTTCCTCTGATAATAAAGATATTCCCTCTCTCAATTGCTAGATAGCAACAAAGCTTGAGGTTCTAAGCTATGAATTACCCTCACATTTGTAACTATAATTTGATAACAATTCTAGATGTTGATTTTGTTCATCTCGTTGGTAACACTGCTTCCAAATGAACTCAGTTTACAAAGGTTGCTAAGACAATTTTCTCAGGTTCGTTTAGCAATCTTGATATTTACATTCATAAATTCTTGTATAAGAACAGAGTTTTGTAGATATTAATGGACCTTGAACAAACCAGCACACCAGTCGTTCTAGTACCATTCAATTTTCTTACTTTCCTACTACCTCTCATAATAATAGTAGTAGTATACAAGATTAGGAAAGGAAGAGTGAAAAACTTCCCTCCTAGACACTTAAAACAAGTACATAGGATGTAAAATTTAACAAATCTTAATAAGAAAAAATAAGTTTTCAAAAATTATCTACAAGGTTTTGATTCATGTAACTATATAAAGCGATGCATTTATGAAAATATTATTTCTCTTGTAAATCCATTATATATTTCAATAGGTGGTTGACATAATTTTTCACACCTTATTTCTCTCCAATGTCAAGTGTTTGATCAATCTTCATAAGAAAAAATAAATTTTCAAAAATTTATCTACAAGATATTGATTCATATGACTATATAAAGCCATGCATTTATGAAAAGATTTTGGTAAAACCATTATATATTTCAATAGGTGGTTGACATAATTTTTAACTAGATAAATTTTAAAAGCATTATATATTTTGGTCTATAGGCCATTCTATATGTTTTGGTAGATGGGCCATTTTATATGTACACACATCTTGTTTGTAACTGTAAATAGCCGTTGTCTTGCCCATTGTTTACAGTTTTTCAACTTTGCTTTCTGTGGACTTTTACTGTCCACATCTTTCCTATGATTCTCTTGATCTGTTAAATGCCCTTGTTTGTCAAAGAATTTATCAAAATTTTGACCAACTGAATGTTTTACAATGTACCCGCTGGTTAAGCTTTATCCCTGCACGCACTACGAGCTAACCAGAGTCCCCGCTAATCGCACCACCAGGTTCATCAACAGGTAGGTGACACAATATGACAAGTCTTTTCTCATGTTTGTTTTGTCTGCAATGGTCACAGATCCTAAAGCAGTAAGTGACGCAAAATTACTAACTCTAGTATCAACCCTCCTACTTCATGCTTATCATAAATTTTCACTATTAAATATGGCAATGGCTCATTTTTGCAGCCTGTTCATATGATAGGGGTTGCTGTGGGTGGAACAGTGGGGATTTGTTCTTTATTTGGAGGGGATGTACCAAACCGATGTTACATTTAACCTTTAGATTTTAAAAAAAAAAACATAGCTGAAATTAATTGTCTTTTCTCCTCTTTTATTTCTGACATTGTGGGTTTACATTCTAGACCTCTCTGGATGAACTGAGAAGATCCAAAGTAGTCTAGAAGGTAGATCCAAAAATGACGAGAAAAAATAATGTTGTATTGCTCTTGTTTTGTTTTTCTCTTTTGATTTGAAATTTAATAAAGTATTAATGAAAGAATAATATTAACCACACAGGCCCCGCTGTCAGGTGCTTCCATGAACCCAGTAAGATCTTTGGGGCCTGCACCGATAGCCAGCATTTATGAGCATCTTTGGGTGTATATTGTTGGTGCCTTATGCAGAGCTTGGGCTTATAGGGCCATTAAAATGAACAATTAATAAAGTTTCAGGCCACTTTTAATGGTTACTAGGGATATTTCATTATAGCGATAATCCATCCTTATCCATGAAGTCTCATTTTATATTTGTACCTTCATTTACTTCTACTGATCCTTGGGCTGGTTCCCAACCGCAGCTTCTCGAGTAAATGTGCCTCTTGCCAAATGGAAAATGACCTTAATGGTACTATATTAATTTTAACACCCTTTTTCCTTTTTTTTTATTACAAATATGGTCACTAATGAAAGAAAGAATATGCCTTCCCTTTAGATGCTAAGCTATGTGTTTTCTTGAAAATGAAAGGTTGAGAGATGGAAAAGAACCTTCAATGGTGAATTTTTTTAACTTCATTTTGCTAAGGATGTCCTTAGTGATAAATTAGTTATTTCTAAGTACAAATTGCATTATTACAATTCTATGGTAAGACTTCTAGGTACTAGTATAAGCATCAAAAGATGCTATCGAATGGTGGACACAAATATTTATTGGCCAATTACTAAATAGTATACATTTATATTTTTATTGAAAGTCATTACATGTAGTAGTTGGTGGATAAGGCTATAAAGACTATAAGTATTTGTATCACTAAAAATATTTATTGTGTGCTTGGTAGTAGGTAAAACATTTCTATAAAGAAACAACCCATAAAAGCATTTGAAACCAAATCCAAAAACTACTAAAAAATTAATACAAATATAAATAATGGAATGGTATTAAATGAATAACTGCATGTGAGGAACATCATGGTCAAGTGGAAATTTCATAGTCAAATCCTTAAAATCATATCACACACTTCAAAATGTCAATGGAATTAAATAAATATCTACATCATCCTAATTTGACTAAATGTTTCTTCTTCATAAATGGATGTAACTCACCAAGAAGAACTCCCTATCTTTTATGTCAATAGTTTTCAAGAATTTCACATTATGATAATGTAAGAAATAGTTTTGAATGTTTAATGTATATTTATTATCACAATGTATTTTTCTATAAATACTATGTGTTGCATAAGATTTTAAATACAAACTTACTTACCTTCTACTCATAGCTTTCATGATGAATGTCATCACTTTTATCACTTTCTCTTCTACTAAATCACATCAAATATTTTATTTTATACAATTATAATTATATGGACACAATTGAAAGAGAGATTAGCATTGCAAGTACAAAGACCATAACATTATTTAACAACACAATATTTATTTAGTATTTATTTATGTAAATGAACAACAAATAAATTTAATATTTATTAGATTTTATCTCAATGGTCAACTTAGAGACAAATTGTTAGTAAGGAATTGAAAATTTTATACAATGACCAGTATTTAGTTATGTGATAGGGGAGAGGTGCCAGTGGTCATGTTGGTTGACTTTGCAACCATATAGCAGTTACATGGAATATCATAAGACCTCCATTATTTTTAGAAATTTAACATGGATTCTTATCTATCTACACAGGTAGGGTTTGGAGGTGTGACTCATCATGCAACTCACCACATCAACATGTCTAGTCAGAAGTGTCCTTAAAATGAATCTTTGAAGATTTAACCAAAATCTTATGGAATCCCTAGTAGTTGAACAAAATAATATGATTTGTTGTTAGAAGAACATTATATTATTATTCATCCAGTAGCATTCTTTTCATCTAGTGTGTGATCAACCACTCCAGATATTTATATAGCTATAATAAATAAAATAGTAACTTGAAGAAGTAAGACTATTTCTAGCAACTTGTTAAAGTACATGGGTCATCATCAAAATTTTTATCAGATCTGCAATGACTTTTTCACCAACCAATTCATTGTAATGGTTACTTTGATATTCTAGGACACCATTCTAGAAATGCATGTCAAACTCATTACATGAGAAGTTGAGTTTTGAGAAAATCATTAATATACTAAGACCAAATTAGGACATCCCAAGACAAATGTTTTCTACAATTTTAACTTTAGACATCACTATTGTAACATAGATGAACCATAATTAGGTCACAAATTTGTTTGAAATCATCAAAATCACTTTCATGTAAAAAAACCGAACTCTAAAAATATCATTAAAGTAGACTTGGACTGCAAGTTCTAATTACCAATATTGAATATAATACAACAACAAAAGTTTTCAAAAAATTGACTTTGATCATCTCTTGAAAATTTGAATGATCATAATCAACACAAAAAACCTCTTTTTAAAATAACTAAAAAAATGCTCTTATTTCAAAAAACCCTACTTCTAGTTCAAGTTGTAATGTTGTAGGTAAATGGAACAATCTTAAGAGTGTGATGCAGGTTAAAATCCCCCTTACTATAGTAAGGTGGTCCATAACTCATAGGAACATGTGGCAAGGTTTTTGTAACAATTACAAGGCGGATTCAAGGGTGACCCAAGTTACAAATCTTATGAATGGGCTCAAGTATACCCAATGTTGTATTAAAGGTGGTCATGAACATCACTCTAAATTTAGCAATTTAAATTATAAACCTAAATAAAAAGTTAACTCCAAGAGTATCACTATAGAAGTCTAAGATAACAACATGAAAATTCCAACACAACTCTAAACAATATTCCCTATATTGTGGCTTCCATGTAGGTTAAAAATTTTAATATGTACTTTTGAGATTTCCATGTGACAATCATTAAATAATTTAAAAATTCAAATGTTTTTATTTTATTTTTTATTTGCCCATTTTGTACCCAACAAAAAGAATCAAGATTATTTCATTTGCTTTTTTTTTTTCTATCTAATTACGAGATAGAGCATCTGGTATGACTGTGTAGCTTTTCATCCAAATAAACCCTCTTTCCATTAATTGTAAAAGAGTATGGTCCCTTGTGCATCTCTATTTATTAACACAAACATTATGAAAATTTTATCCATATTGGATGCACATATCACATTTTTTTTGGCTTCATTTTACATCACACTAATCTCATATTTTTTCAATTATTTACCACTATTATTTTTATATAATGATTTAGTTGGTTGTGTTGGCATCTATTATACTTAAAAAATAATAATGCAAACATACACAACTATTAACAAAATTACTAACGCTCAAGAGATGACAAGAGTTATGATAAATCATAAAAACCAAATTAAAAAAAAATTAATATGAAGATTTATTTAAATTTATTTTAAGAGGGAAATTATTAACATGGTTTTTTTATTTATCCTACATTATTTAAGCACTACTATTCACCTAATGTCTTGATTGCTTAGAATTTATTTTTTGAAATTAGTAACATTGTTTTTTTTATTTATCCTACATTATTTAAGCACTACTATTCACCTAATGTCTTGATTGCTTAGAATATATTTAGTGAATGACTTTGGGACACTAGAAGATATGCAACTTCTTCTAGGATGAATGGGAGGCCATAATTCTGTAATGGCTTCTTTATGATTTAATTCTTTAATGGTTCATTCATGATTTAGTTCATGTGGTTATTGATTTTGTTAGTGTATAACTTGTTGACAAGAGACACTGCTTTGCTTGATAGGTGTTGTCATTGATGGCAACTAAGATCATCGCAATCATCCACATAACACAATTTGTTCATACTAGAAGTCAGATTCAGAATTTGTCTAAGTCTAGGTAGTTAGGAATAGAGAAGTATCAGGGTTCAATATTTTGGTTCGGATCTCTCCAGTGGAAAATCATGATTAGCTATGGATCTAGGGGAGTCATATGCATTGTCAAGATAGTCTAAATCCAGATTTTTCTCCTCTGGTGATGAAGGATTCAAAAGATATTAGCCTATGAGTACCGGGTTCCAGTTTGTCAGAGTAGACATAAGATGAACAGGCTGACCTTGCAGAAGATCTTGAGTCCGGATGTATGGAAGTTGTTTGTTGGACAAATGGTGATGATCAGTGATAGTGACCGACATGAGTGATGATTTTCAAGAGCAAGTTTTGGTCCACAACTTAAGTTATGCATAGATCTAGCCGACAGAGTAGAGCATTCATAAAAGTTTTAAGTGTTGTTGAAGCTGATTGATAGAATGATTGTAGATCATGTTGTGGATATATATAGCTGATGGAATTGGATGATTTAGTGTGTGAAGTATGTGCATGTAAGGTGTAAATGTGAAGAGCAGAAATCTAAGATGCAAATGAAGGCAGAGCAGTAAGAAGAGCAGAGCAAAGATGGAATGTGTAAGATCAGTTTTTGTACTTAACCAAAACTGAAACTATTGCATGGATAGATGCTATTTATCAATTCAAAATATCTGTTATTCTCTTGTAATCTTTCTATAGGTAGTGAGCCTCCATTTGAGAAGTGAGCTCTGGGCAGTGAGCCTGAATGCATGTGCATTCCCATTTGTAAAATACTTTTAACAGGGTATTAATCTTTGTGGGTTAACCCCCACCGTGGTTTTTCACTTAACCAGGTTTCCACATCAAGAATCTTAGTGTCAAGTCTGTTATTGTGTTGTTACTCTTACACTTATGATTGATTGTTTTCATGATTAAATTATTGAATTGTTATTAAGTAGCAAAAGAAAGAATTAACTATAGAAAGATACAAAGTTTTGTGACAATTGATTCACCCCCCCTCAGTTGTTTGTCCTATTTCCAACAATTGGTATCAAAGCAAGGTTCCTTGGAGAAATCTAGCAGCTTGAGGAAAAGATCTTGGAAGAAGTTTTAAATGGGTTCACTCAAAGATCAACTTTAGTTGGCCCTAAAAGAGCTTGTTCAGTCTAAAATAGAAATTAGTATTCTAAGAGGTAAACTTAAAGATGTTGATGATACCATTGAAATGTTAAAATATAAATTAAAGAAATCTATGCAAAGGAAAAAGGAGCTACTTCTACAGTTATCTAGTTCACCTGAAGAAAATGGCATGAATGAAGCTTTGGAAGAAAAGACAAAGGAATGTGAGAAGCTATCAAAAGAAGTTGCTATTCTAAAAATTGAAATGGAATCTAGGGTGATGAGGCAAACCAAAGAAAGTGAAGATAGGAAGAAAATTGAAGAAGATCTGAATCAAAAACTAAAAGAAAGAACTGAAGAATGTTGCAAATTGGATGGAATAGATGGCCATCTAGAGTCTGATCTACAAGAAAGTAGAGACAATGAGAGAGAACTTGAAAGGCAAATTATCATTCTCAGATATGACCTAGATGTTGCAAATGAATATAAGGAGAAGTTCAAGATAAGCTTAGCAAAACTCGAAGCACTGCTCGAAGGACAGAAAAGGGCTGATGACAAACATGGTCCTAGATATGAGAAAGGCGAAAGCTCTAGATTTGAATAGAGAAAATTTCAACCTAGGAATGGGAGAAACATAACTAGAAAACCTCCGGTAAGATAGCCTAATGCTCAAAGATATCCATCATTCAATGGAAATTGTTTCAACTATAACAAATTTGGTCATAAAGTTACTCAGTGCAGAAGCAAAGTAAATCAAAATGGTCCATCCTTCTCCGGTCAATGCTTCAAGTGTAAGAGGTATGGTCATAGATCAAATGAATGCATAAGTATGATAATGAATAATGCTAACAATAGAAGAATTAGTAATTCTTTCAATGGTTACTGCTTTGTTTGCAATGGGTTTGGACGCATGGCTAATCAGTGCAGATCAAGAGAAAATCAGGTTTATAAGAAAAGAAATGTTGTGTGCTTTAACTGCAATAAATCTGGTCATATTGCAAGATTCTGCAGAAGTAGGAACAATAGAAGAAGTGGTCCGATAAACAAAAAACCGAATGAGCAGAGACAAGACAAAGGCAAAGAAAAAATTGATATGAATGAGAATTAGAATGAATCAAACAAGATATGGGTCAAGAAAATAATTATGGATGATAGTAATGGATCCGCACCAAAATCTGGTGCTGAAAATTTGTCCCAGAATTGATTTGGGAGCCTTGCCTTAGGGGGAGCAGCACTGTAAATCAAATTCCCCCAACCAATAGTTGAGTGCCTGGTTCTGGCACAATGAGAAAAGGTACCTTGAATTAACTCAGAACATTTGGAAGGATTTCCAGAAGAAAGGAAGTGATTATGGCAAATTGCAGAATGATACATGAAAGACTATTCAAAAATAGAGCTATCGGATGTGCTAGGACAGAGCATTTATTACAAAGGCAAATTAGGTGATGTGAAGCTTAAAAGGGTCATTCATTCCTCATTTGAAACACTTTGCATCAGGAGAAAACAAGAAGAAAAAAGTGGACGAACTTAGAGTTGAGAATTCTCAAGATTTGGAAGCGAGAAAAGGATTTCCAAGCAAAAACCCCAATCTGTATAACAAGGTATTTTCTATTTTCTGCAAAATCTCTTGAGTTCTCAATTTCTACAAATGGCTACACCTCTAGTTGTTGATGTAACTAAAAGACCCTGACCAATATTTAAGAAGTATCCACACAAATCAGTTGAAATTGAACTGTTGGGTGCATTCTCAGAGGTTCCACATGGTTTACTGCATGTTGGGGATATTAGGGCATACATCCATTGTAACATGGATGAATTTGGAAACTTGAAACTCTTGGATTTTCTTAACAACTACTTAATGGATGATAGCCACAAATTGAAACCAGAATACAAAGCCCTAGAAAGAAAACATTTTCTGCAAGTCATTAGGTTTCTAATATTTGATGAAAATGAATGGGTTTGATATATCTTAAGCCAGATACATGATGTGTTCATATGGCTATTGAAACCATCCAAGATTACAAAGGATGTTATCAAGATTGTAACTGGGTTAAACTCCTCCGGTGGATTACCCATGTTGAAAACTGTGAAAAAATAGACAGTGACTGATGCTACCGGTGCCAAGTTTGACAGAAGGGCAATGACCATCAATGATATTATAGAACCGGTTGTCAAATTCACCTGCATGGTGATTGGGTACAAAATTTACCACTCCAGCAGAGAAAACTCTATCTCCAGAACTATAATTTATGCATCCTATCAAATGTTAAAAGAAAATGCTGATTATGATCTTTGTGAACTAGTACAAAATTAGTTGATTAAGAATTTGAACAAGATAAAGAAAGATAAGAAAAATTCCTTCAAATATGGTTCCTTGATTATATGCTTGTTCTTCTATTTTATGAATGAAGTACTTGGAATTCAAAGTGTGCATTGGACAACTGACAAAACAATAGCATGGCAAATAAGAGATCACCTTCTCAGTCTTGGTGATTCCCAAGCCCAAAAGACTGCCATTTGGGGCTACTTAAAAAACATCCAGAGTTTAATGCAAGCAAGGGAAAGAATCCCTAAAACAATTGTGGAGAAGTATGAAAATGACATATGTTTCATGGTTGACACAAATCAGTGCTTGATGGAAGCTGTAGAACCAAGGAAATTTTGGATAATGCCTATGGGTTATGAGGTGGATGGAAGAGTGTTGGATATGTATGCTCAGCATCTTCTGAGTACACCTAAAGATGCTTCTATGGAAAGGTTTGGAACCTACAAGGAATTAAGTCTAAAATTACATGTGGAGCTCAAACAGCCTGAGACCAAGAGGAAAGTGCAAAGACAAGTTGAAAGGTATGCTAAGAGCATTGGCCTAACCAAGGAGGCAGTAAAGAAGAACAGAGAAAGAATTGAAAAGATGAAGAAAAACACTGAGCAGACTACAGAAGAAAAAGCAGAAAGTCAGCTGGCAGTTGGTCTAGAAATCCCACCAAGCTCCTCAAGGAAGGCAAGGAGTTCTATAACTCCTACTAAGCAACTCAAGTCCACTTCAACTAAGAAGCTGGAAGTGACTCCATCCGGTAATGGAGGGAAAAGGAAGAAAACCAAGGCCACAAGAACCCACACAAGCACAAAAGAGGATGAAGAGATAGAGACAGATGAAGAAGTAAAAGAAATAAGATCCAAGAAAGTCAGAGCTTCAAAGACTTTTGAAGATTAGCCTTTCGGAAGCAATAAGGCCAGTAAAAAGTTAGTCACTGGTAAGGTTGCTATGATTATTGATGAAATTGTAAAAACAATCACTGTTCATGGAAATTTAAAGCCTGTCAGAGTTTAGTATGATAATTTTGATCAAGTAAATAAGAAAATTTTAGAAGATGCCATTATCATATATTTGAATAAATTCAATAGAGCCCTGTTGGAAATTTTACATTTAAGGAAAGTATTGGAAATGAGAAAAGAAGCAGCTAAGGATAAAGACATAGAACTCAGAGAGTATGTTCTCTCCACTTTATGTCCTGTGATGACTAGAAGAGAAGAAGATAAAATCCTTAGAGAAGTTAAAGATAAATTCAGAAGCAAGGTCCGGATGAATAAACTAATGATTGGTAAAACTGAGAAAATTGTAAAAGAATCAGAAGAAATCTTGAGAAAGGCTTTAGACAAAGATAAATATTATATTATTTCAGAAAAACAATTAGAAGAAGTCAATCCTCTAGTTTTAGAACATAAAGCTCCAGAAGAATAGACTAACAAAAGAATTGATGATGAAGGTGTTAATTTAGATCCTCTGAGGTTAACCTATGAAGAGACTGATGTTGGATTTTCAGATCTGAATGTTGGAGAAGTCCAGGAAGAGGAACAAGTCAATCAGGAGGACATAGATATGATAGACAAAATAGTTGATGTAGAAGTAACTCCTCCACTTGATCATTCTGAAAAAGAAGAGGATATTGCCACTACACAAAGCCCTCCGGATCTGGTTGCAAGTGATGAACAAATAGGAAAAAGTCCCTCTACAGAGAACATAGAGAAAAGTAAAGTAGAGAAAGAGGACAAAAAAGGAAAGAAAGATAAAGTAAAAGAAGATGGTGCAAACATTGAAGCACCTAAAGCAGATATTGATAAATCTAATGAAAAAAAGGGTGGTTCAGAAAATGTTGCAAGAGACACTACAGATGCAGTGAAAAGTCTTCTTGAGAAAGAAATAATTGAGCTTGATGAACCTAAAATACTCCAAGGTTTAGCCAATCCAGATGCTCTCTCTCCAATTCAATTGATGAAAATAGCATCATTCACCCAAGTAAAGGCTAGAGAAAAGATGTTAAAATTCCACATGGAGGACAATGAGCTACTGGGGCTTGCAACTAGGATTTTGGAAAAGTTAATGCCTTCCTACTAGAAGAGTCCATCTGATTCCCCCTCTGGACACCTGAAAAATCTTGTAAGTTCTGTAAATACTCATTTTGAGTCCCTTGAGAAGTCTACTGAGACAAAAGTCAAAAATGAGTTTTTGGATAAGAAATTTAGTGAAATTAAAAGTCTGATAGGGTATGATAGGACAATCCTTGCTATCAGTATAAAGAGTATTCAAAATGATCTAAGTGATGGAAGTCATGTATATAAATTTTGTCTATCTTGGCCCAAAGTAAGTGAGAATATTGAGAAGAAGATAAAGGAAAAAGAATAGAACTTGTCAAATATATCCAATAATTTTGATCCTCTAACTATGTCACCCATAAGTCAGGAATGTCAAGTAATTATCTTGACTGAGGAGTTAAAGAAACTTGTCAAAGAGAAAGGAAAAATTATGAAGAGAATGTGTGAGCTCCGGGGATTGATTGCCCCAAAGTTAGAGACAATGTATAATGTCCTATCTGAAGCTCAGACTGCAAATCAAATTAGCAATCCATCAAATCTATCAAAGACAGAAGCATATTCATTTCTATTGAGTGGGCACATCTCAATTTTGGATGGAATGAAGAGTACTTGGGCCTCCGAACTTGTGCAAATAAAAACCACTTTTGCTAACATTCTCAAGTTTATGTAAATAAGACTTAATGATTAATTGTACATATGAGGCAGTATATACAGAATTTTTGGAGAGTTTTGGCTTGCGGACCCCACCCCTTGCCATTGATGTCAAAGGGGGAGTGAAGGACAATGAAAAATGGGGAATTCAACAAAGGGGGAGAACCAGAATAAGTGAAGGGCATGAGTGTACAGACAAAGGGGGAGTTGCACTAAGACACTTGGTCATTTTTCACAATGTGTTGCCATCAATGCCAAAGGGGGAGATTGTTGGCAAGAGACACTACTTTGTTTGATAGGTGTTGTCATTGATGGCAACTAAGATCATTGCAATCATCTACATAACATAATTTGTTCATACCGAAAGTCAGATTTAGAATTTGTCTAAGTCTGGGTAGTTAGGAACAGAGCAGTATCAGGGTTGGGTATTTTGGTCTGGATCTCTCTGGTGGAAAGTCATGATTAGCTACGGATCTAGGGGAGTCATATGCATTGTTAGGACAGTCTAAATCCAAATTTTTGTCCTCCGGTGATGAAGGATTCAAAAGATATTAGCCTCTAAGTACCAGGTTCTAGTTTGACAGAGCAGACAGAAGAAGAACAAGCTGACCTTGCAAAAGATCTTGATTCTGGATGTATGGAAGTTGTATGTTGGACAAATGGTGATGATCAGTGATAGTGGACAACATAAGTGATGATTTTCAAGAGCAAATTTTGGTCCGCACCTTAAGTTATGCATAGATCTAGCCGACAGAGTAGAGCATTCATAAAAGTTCTAAGTGTTGTTGAAGCCGATTAATAGAATGATTGTAGATCATGTTGCAGATATATATAGCTGATGGAATTGGATGATTTAGTGTGTGAAGTGTGTGCATGTAAGGTGTAAATATGAAGAGCAAAAATCTAAGATGTGAATGAAGTTAGAGCAGTAAGAAGAACAGAGCAAAGATGAAATGTGTAAGATCAATTTTTTTACCTAACTGGAACTGACACTCTTCCATGGATAGATGCTATTTATCAGTTCAAAATCTCTGTTATTCTCTTGTAATCTTTCTATAGGCAGTGAGGCTCCATTTGAGCAGTGAGTTTTGGGAAGTGAGCCCGAATGCATGTGCATTCCCATTTGTAAAATACTTTTAACAGGGTATTAATCTTTGTGGGTTAACCCCCACCATGGTTTTTCCCTTAACCAGGTTTCCATGTCAAAAATCTTGGTGTCAAGTGTGTTATTGTGTTGTTGCTCTTACACTTATGATTAATTGTTTTCATGATTAAATTATTGAATTGTTATTAAGTAGCAAAAGCAAGAATTAACTACAGAAAGATACAAAGTTTTGTGACTGCTGATTCACCCCCCTCTCAGTTGTCTGTCCTATTTCCAACATAACTCACATGAGTTATTCCTAACACAACCATAGTTATGCATTTTTCCTCATTTGTGGAAAGACTAAGTCGTCTTGTTGAGTCGTTAGTAGATGTGTCGCCTCATATTCAACACATCGCCACTATATTTGAGGGTGGTTGAACCTTGAACTATTCTCTTGGTTTCATTTTCTCCACCTTCCCTATTCTTGTGGAGTCTTGTTCCTCAAACTTCACCTATTTATACCACTTTGGTTGTAAATCAATTTAGTTTGTTTTCAATATATTGCATTTGTGTTTGATCTCTAATCCATTGATCTTGGACTTCTGCTCACACATGGTATCAGAGTGAGTGGAATAGCGTCAAATCATTTGCTTGTTGATTACATCTCCATTGGCAAATCTCTGCAACTTCTCTTGCACGCTAGGCTCAATCTGGCCTTGTATCACTGCATATCAAGGAGCTAAAATTTTGTTTCAAAGCACATTTGAAATGGGTTTGTTTTTGCAGGTCATAATCGTCATTAGTAGAGCTCATCGACTCTCACCACAATGAGGTCGAATCATTGTTGAGAAAGCCTCATCAGATGCATTTTTTTCTATGGTATTCATACCTCACATAGAGGTTGAAATTTATATTTGTGACGTGCCTCACATAGAGGCCAAACCCCATGCTCATCGAGCCTCATCAAAAGAGGGCAAAGTTGCCCCTACTGCTACATTCGAACATCACCTCCAAGAGGTCCATCCCTCTCAGTGAAGACATCTCAGCTTATTCGCCACCCCATCTGATGGCATTCAAAGCCACATCACCGTAGTCCTCATGCCAAACGCCAAATGTGCCTCTCTTTGTGGTATTTTTGCCACATATCGGTAGTCGATGGAGTGGTCTCTGAGGCATTTTTGCCTCACATATTCTCAGTAATAATAAGCCCCTGGTCATATGGGGTTTTCAGCCCTTGGTCACACTCTACCACAGGGGGCTTAACATTTTCCCTTGTCAAGTTTTTCTTCTCCAAATATTAGTTTGCAAAAATTTTATTTTCAAGCACATTGAATTTTTTTTTTGAAAGTGTAATTTTTTTTGCATATGCAAAAAATTGTAAAGGCTATAACTTTTGCATACGATCTCATAATCGAGTCATTCAAAAGGCAAAAGTGCCTAATTTTTTGTCCTCTATCATTCTAGCCTATCAATGCACTATCATTATAAAGTGCCAAATTAAGCTAGGTTTAGGGTTCTCAAAATACTTCATCTCAAATTGCAATCTTGTCGAGAGAGAAACAAAAGGGAAAATATTGTTGTATGATGTCATGCACTACTTATAAAGTGTCGCTTTAAGGGGAGTAGATAAGTAAGAAGAGTGACACAATCACTTCTTCTATCACTAAAGCACCACCTTAATTCCTAAAACTAAGCATGTTAAGAAGTTTAAATTGCACCATTTCATCACCTAAAAGAAATTCAAAAGGTAATGGTACCTCCTTCATCTTTTCACATTTCACATCTAGTGAAGAAGACAATCATGATGTAATTTCAGAGCCTAGTATCATCTCTCGGCTCTCATCTTAGTTGGTTCTTCATAGTAGAAAAATTAAACTCTACCTAGTTTCTTAGTATGTAAAAACACTCATATAGTGTCAGCTATTGAAAGTGTAAAAGTGAAATGTAAGCACTAATCTATAAAGTGTAGTGGGGAGATTGCAACATTGCAACTTGAATCACGGTGGTTCCTACCTCATTTGAATGTGTGCATATGCACATCCTTTCTTCAGTCATTTTGTACATTTCTTAGACCTTCATCCTGGTCTTTTTCTTTTAAAACACTACTTACTTCAATCAGTTTGCCAAAATATCTTAACATCAAGGAAAAGGCAAATTGTACAACTTTAACATGCTTTAGGAGTTCTACATGCCAGTCATCAGAACAAGTTGCTGACATCTTCACCAAACCCTTTACAGAAAGCAAGTTCATCCATCTACGAGATCTTCTTGGCATGTGGTCTACATCGGCATCATCATCATCTGGAGGGGCCATCTAAAGTCCTCTCTTTGTTTTCTCTCTTTAGGAGGAAAGTTTTTTCCCATAGGGTTTTCTTTCTTTCTCCATTTTATGAGAGATGTTTTGTAAATGAGTACCTAAAATGGCGCACAATCGGGACTCATATTTCATAAACCCACCTAAGATATGCTTAAGGGGGTGTGTTGGTGTATAACTCACATGAGTTATTCCTAACATAACCATAGTTAGGCAGTTTTCCTCACATGTAGAAAGACTAAGTCCTCTTATTGAGTCGTTAGTAGATGTGTCACCTCATATTCGACACATCGCCGCTACATTTGACGGTGGTTGAATGTTGAGCTATTCTCTTGGTTTCATTTTTGCCACCTTCCCTATGCTCATGGAGTCTTGTTCCTCAAACTTCACCTATTTATACCTCTTTGGTTGTAAATCAATTTAGTTCATTTTCAATATATTGCATTTGTGTTTGATCTCTAATCCATTGATCTTGGACTTCCACTCACACAAATTTAATACCATTCCATTATTTTTATTTGCATAAAAAAATCTTATAATATTTATAGCCTTTTCTAGCAACTATTTAGTGATAGGCCTATAAATATTTGTGCCTATTAGCCATTTGATAGAACCTTTGGTACTTTTACTAGGCCAATAGTCCTGTACATGTTAATTTGATGTTGTGTAAGTCAACAAGACTGGTGAGAAGTAGAAGCAACTATAAAGCATTCAACAAATATCATAGAAAATCATAGATGCAATTATACATTCATATTTGTGTAGATGTAAATATTTGTTACATGATTTGTCTCTACCATTTCTCATTAAATCTATGGGTTCAATCTTCATTGATGCATACAAGAGTCACATTGATTTTGTATAGTACTTATCATGTAATGTCCCCATTTTTTAGTTTTCTTGCAACTCAGTCAGAGCTAACTTTCTGGGTTGGTGACAGCATAAGCAGAGGAGTATTTTGATGTCACCAGGATGTTCGGGTAATCCAGTGGACTCTGTATGACACTTTTTGGAGAGATTTAGAACAACTTGTGTGTACTTACTATTTATAGTAAGTGCTTGCATGGTGATAATCTTTCTGGGTTTTTATGGGTTTGTTCTCTTTGGTCCTTAGAGAACACTGCTATTTATAGTAAGTGTTAGTCTAGCTCTATTTTGGTGACTTGACAGTCAACCGTTGGCCATCCTAGATGTTGCATTAAGCTCAATGATATCAGATGGGTTGCAGTAATGTCTTTTCAGGTGATTTTGAACTTTGGGCCCGGAATTGCTATTTTTAGTAAATTCGGAGTGCCATTTTGAGATTTTTAGACTTGGAGTCGATGCATCTTTTCGAGACCTTTCCGGCAAGCTATAGATCACTGAATTTCAAGTTCATTTGGGCCTCCATTTTAAAGTCTGTAAATTAATATTATTATTTAATATTGGACTTTGGGTTTTAATGGTTAAGTGATGAAAAATAAAATATTTAAAAGTTAATTAAGTCATTTTATGGAGCGCTCACCTTGGGAACTATTAAAAGTGAAATTAAAAGAAATATTTCCCTCCAAAGTGCATCGACCCCTCTTGGAGAATTATAAATGAGGAAAAGTGCCTCATTTGTGAATATGCTTGAGTTTATGATATTGTGGCTTTTTGCTCTGCTAGGGTTTCTTTGAGAACGGTTTAGAGAGGATTCGAACCAGAGGCTATTGGGAATGAAAACTCCCTATAGTAACAGCATTCTACAGGCATGAAAGACCATCCAAAGGTGCTATGTTGGCAAATACATTCAGTGTTTGCACTAGAGCTTTATTGGATTCTTTGTGGTGAGATTTCAAGGGTTTATTGAGCATATCAATTACAGTTTGTTAATGTTCATGTGATATCAGGGTGTAAGGACAGATTTTGGAGTGTTTGTGGGAGTGTTAAAGGCTGATATATGTTTGATTTGTTGGTCATACCATCTCAGTCCAGCTGTACCATTCCTTGAGTGCTTTTGGCGATGTTTCTACCTAATTTCTTCACTCTATGTTAGGTATAGGAGGATAATAAGAGTGTGAAGATAATTTAAAGTTATTGTAGACTTATTTCGAAGACTTCCATTGTTGTTTGCTACATGCCTGGCCGTACCACTTAGCTGGGAAGTGATGTGGGGTTGTGAGGACTCATTCTCCATAAATTGTTGTGGCATATCAGCTTATTCTGAGGTGTCTAGGGCCTATATGTTCATTATAATCCTTTACATGCGCAATGCAAACCATTCTTAGTGATTATGGAGCTAATCTATGATACCTAGTTAATGGTCCAGTCTTAGCATATGTACGAAGTTGCAAATATGAATATGGGTATTTAATAGTAATTAATATTTGGCCATTTTACTATCCCGGACATTCTTATTTTCTTCATAATTGTTGTATATTTTTTGGGTTTTCAATATATTCTATCCATTGTATTGTTCCGACAACACACAATGCGAGAAAACTCAAACCCCTTCTAGACATCTTCTCTCTAGTCTGAAAGAACACACTCTAAAAATTAAAAATAACACTAAAAAGATCTTAAAAAGAACTAACAGGTGCGACACATTACATATCAATTAAAATTACTTCAATCTTGAATATTTAATTATATATGAAAGATGGGGGTATGTAAGACGACACTTGTCTTGAGAATTGTGCATACATATAAATAGTATAACTCTAATCATGATTCTAATTTAGATGAATATAAAAGGTTTTATTGGAAGAAAAAAAATTATATAAATCATTGTACATGTAAGTACTAAGACAATTGTAGGAGTTTTTTTTATATTGCTAATCTTTTTACAAATATTCTTCTCAACTAATCATCAACATGAGGCCAATACAAGCTCCTTTTGAGAAACCACACTAGAAACCACTTATGGAAGACCAAGAGTCACAACTTAAAAATCCACTTATCTAGAAACCACCGCAACACTAAAAGCCAACAATGGAATACCAAGAGTCACAACTTACGAAACCACTTATTAGATGTCCCTTTGGGATTAGAAATTGGGTGTCCACAATGAGAACTCAATGCTTTAACCAATTAAGATCAACCTGTTGGACCATTGTAGGAGTTACAAAGGTGGTGAGAATTAAAATTATGAAAATAATTAAAATCATATCATTACTAGAACATATAGATAAATTGTCCTCTAGAATAAGGAGAAATATATAATATATCTACTATGATGGAGAGAAACCTAACCTAGTTGTGGATGAAATGGTTGAGTGGATGTTATTTTCATGTATTAATCTAACTAAGAAACTAAATTTCATAGGTTTTCACTTGCTTGGTTGAATTTATTTTGAATTAGTCCATGTTTAGGACTAGAGCTCAATGAGGACATCTAATCTAAGTAGGTGCATGTTTTACACAAACAAATTATCAAATTGAATATGTGGAGTAATTTTTTTAGAGATGCATAAGAAATCTCCAATAGATTTCCAGCAAAACATATTGTTCATGGCACCATTATTAGGTTCATGATAAAGGTATCAATGAACTACTCCTCAATTTTATTGTACAAGGGTGAATTAGAATAAGAATGCCTTATCAGTTATATTAAGCATGCATTTCTTGTGATTCAAATAAGGAGGACCTCACAATGAGAAGTTTAGTGAATCCTAAATAGGATGGCACTATTATAGACATATCTAGGAAATATAAAAAATTGGTTGACATTAATTAATCAAAGCTTCTCTTTGTAGGTCCTCTCATGATCAACATCAACAATTTGATTTACCTCACAAGCTGGAAAGATCAAAGCTCTAACACCATTACCATGTACCCAACCAAAATAATATTAAAATATTCTTAGATCTAAAATACTCAAATAATTTTAATCTAAAATTATAAAATGTGTTGAAATCTAAAATATCCACAATAACTAAAACTAGATCTACACTCAAATCCACCTGACACTTGATTTCTTTGAAATTTGATTTTATAATCAAATGAAATTTGTAACAACCCCACCCCTTTGTTGCGTTGAAATTGAGAGTTGGTTAGAATATAATGGCAAAATATATCTTGGAGTTAAAAAGAAATCTGATTTTCAAATTAGTCAATACAAAGGTAGAGAGTGTTTATTGAGGAGGGAAATATCTTTGAAGTAGGAGATTGTTATATTATTTTATTTAAAAATCTCTTCCCCACGCCATATGATGGCCATGGGAGAGTTGGTGGTGAATAACTGCCAAAAATGTCTCTTTGAAGGAATGTAGAGAAGGATAATAAGGGGGAGTCAATGCGTTTTGCAAAAAAGAAAAAGAAAAGAGAGGTTTTAAAAACAAAGAGAAATAGAGAGAACGATGGGAAAAAAGAGGAAAGAGGGGGGACAAAAACCAGAGGAGCAGATCAAACAACTTAGGCAAGCATGTCAAATTGCAAGAGGAGAGGTGCTTTGCAGTGGGGAAGGAGTGATCTACAAGCTGAGGAAGGGGGTGTGATTGGTTTGGAAGGTATTTGCATCAGTCCTTATTTTTCTAGCACATAAACCAACTCTGTTTGCTGCAATTCTTTTAAGCACAAGAAAACTAAAATCCCATTACTACCCTTCACACAAACTAAAATAAGATAGCAGCGATTCCATTAGGCATAGAAAACATTGAAATCCCATTACTACCTTCCTATAAACTAAATCATGTTTGCTGCTGTATCATTAAGCATAGAAAACTAAAACCTCGTCATTGTCGTTTTAAATAGTATGCAAAAATTTATTTCGATGCAAGATATTTACATTTCCACTATTCTTGAATTCATTTTAGTATCTGCAGAACCATTTCATATTCCTTAGGAAATGGGTTTTCAGAGAAAGATCATGTGTTGTCTGATTTAGATTTTCTTGTTAAACAGAGGGTTTCATTTTTTTTATATTGAATTTTAATGAGTGCAGTCATACAATAAACTAAGACATAATGATAGAGATTGAAAAGATCTTGGTCCATGGAACCCTTTTGTTATTCGATGCTTTCTTTGAAAGAGATTTTTTTAATTATAACTTTCTTATGATTTTTCCAGTGCCTGTTGTTTGGGTCATTACAGTAATTTTCTATTAAATCACCAGCCTTGAGGAAACCGTCTTTGAGTTAAAGAATGAAATGGCACTAAAATACCTTAGAAATATTCGTCTGTGTATGCGCATTGAATTGGTCACAAAATCTTAAATTTGGAAACCAGTCCCGCAACCCAAGGATCTAAGGGAACTACTATAAGAGGGAAAATTACGATTTCCATTTTGTAAGTCTTTTAAACATTTTATTTTGTTATGTTAAATACGATAATCAATATGTAAAATTAGGCTGTGAGAAGGCTTGCAATGCCATTTTCTGTATTTTTATTTTATCCGTGCATACCTTCGTGAATCGTGACCAAATTGGGGTCACTGGAGTTTTTACACAACTGATCTAACTGGCAAAAGGCCGCTTTCAACAAATTACACTGTCATCGAGAGTTTTGGTCTTGTAGATCACATTTTTCTATTTCTAATTTATACTTTAGTGTTTTAGTCTTTTTGGATTTCTCATTTAGTCAAACTAGATGAACAAGGTCTAGGCATTAGAGTGGTTGTTTGGAGTGGCTCTCTATAGGCCCGGGCCCCTAAGTGGCTGCGAGGGGAACTAGTAGCAGAGTTATAGTAACAAGTGATAACTAAAATTAAAACGTTGGGGTCAAAATAGTAATAAAATAATTAGCCCTCATGCATGGCCTTGAGCCCTTGTAAAGGCTAAGGATGCAATGAGAAGGCCTATCCATCTTCGGGGAATCAAGTAATCCATCTACGGGGTGTCGATTTGGGCATGATTGAGTCTCCTTGTCTACATGAGAGGAGTACTTGGTTCTGTGTGGTGCCATCCCTTCGAGAAAGCATGATGGCACTCCATCTGATTACACTCTAGTATCTAGCACCTTAGCATTCATGAATAGTACCCGACCTATGACTTGGATGAGTACACCTGTGTTATGACTTTGGCTGTATGCATTGTTCTCTGTGTCTACTCTGTGATTGATGTGAGTGTTGGCCATCTTGTATCCCCTTGTTGTTCATCTTCCATTTGGGCCTTGTGACTATCTCTGAGCACAGTGGGGTGGTCTCGTATGAGTCCACATGGTTGGGAGGTGTTGTCACCACCATTGGGGACTAGCGAACATGTTTTGGAGCACCAGTGGAGATATTCTCTCTCTTCGTTACTTCATTTAGTTATTGTACTCATTTAGTCCTTGTATCATATTCAGGACTATGTTATTGTACTTGTATCATATTCAAGACTATATCATTGTATTTGTATATTCTTTTATGTAATTGTACTCTCTTATGAGAGAAGATGTAATCATTCAATTAATGAGAAGAAATGAGATGTTTCCTATTTGGTTTACGGATTTCGGTGTGGGTATTGGATCCACTTGTACTATGATGCTTTTGGATTCATGTTCATATTAGATATGGGATTAGGAACATTTAATTTCATGTTTAAAATGAACATAGTTTTATTAATGTTTCACTAGAGGGTGAATTATTCCTCTTCGTGGGTTGTACATTCGGCCATACTTGGCCATGAATGTTGTCGATCTATCGAATCTACAACCATATCTGGGTATGTTACCTACTTATGTCAAAAAAAAATTATTCTGTTTCTCTTTTGGCTCTTACCCTTCGGGGGTTACGTAATGGGATGTTACATCTGGTATCAGAGCCTGCGTTCACACACTTGGAGCTCTGACATACTTGAGCCTTCTATGTTTTGCTATGTTTGGCATGTGTGGCGTGAGCTTGTTATATTGTTTCGTAGTCTTGTTGTTATGCTTTCATGCCTTAGTATGGTGCATAGGTAGTCCTTGTGATGATCTATTTTGATGTGTTCCTTGTCTCCTTTAGGATGCCTCCTAGGGGTAGAGCCAGAGGCAAAGTTAGAGGTAGATGTTGGTTGGCAGGTTGAGTTAGCTATTGGAGCCAAGGTGGCTGTAGACTCCCTTGTTCATGGTTGTGTGTTGGATTTGGGCACCTTCACTACCACAGTGGATCTCCGTGCATTGCCTTTGGGGTCCTACGGGATTGTGTTAGGCATGGATTGGTTGGAGACCCATATGGCTAGTATAGATTGTCGGTGTAAGTCGGTTCAGTGTGTAGATGATGTTGGAGAGTGTGTTGAGTTAGTTGGGGTTTAGAGACCCATTTCTCTCCATGTGATTTAATCTATGTAGTTGAAGCGTGCCATGCGGCAAGATTGTCAGATGTTTGCTATTTCAATTAGTGATCTTGCTGAGGGTGGGATTCAGGAGGTATCTCTTGATGATCATCCTATTCTTTAGGAGTTTACAGATGTCTTTTTGAGTGATATTCCAGGTATGTCGCCTAAGCGCGACATAGACTTCCATATTGATCTCATTCCTGGTGCGGAGCCTATTTCTCGAGCACCATATCACATGACTACTTAGGAGTTGAGTGAGTTGTGGTTGCAGTTAGAGGATTTACTAGAGAAGGGTTTCATTTATCTTGGTGTATTCCCTTGGGGAATGCCTATCATCTTCGTGAAGAAGAAGGATGGATCCCTTCGCTTGTGCATTGATTATCGCTAGTTGAACAAAGTGACGATGAAGAATCATTACCCGTTGCCTTGGATAGATGATTTGTTTGATCAGATGAGGGGAGCCAAGGTGTTCTCTAATATACATATATGAAGTCAAGATACCATTAGCTTTGCATTCATGAGGCAGACATTCATTGGATGACATTTCGTACACGCTATGGGCATTATGAGTTCATGATTGTCCCTTTCAGGTTGACCAATACTCTATCAGTTTTCATGAGTTTGATGAATGGGGTGTTTTACACCTATCTTGACTGATTTGTTCTCATGTTCCTTGATGATATTTTGATTTATTTAAAGACTATGGAGGAGCATGAAGGCCATTTTCAGAAATTGTTGCAGTGCTTGCGAGATAATCAGTTGTTTGGCAATTTGGTCAAGTGTGAGTTCTTCTAGACTGAGGTGAGATATTTGGGCCATATCATCTCAGGAGAGGGTATCTTAGTGGATCCTTCTAAGATTTAGGCCATTATGGATTAGCCAGTGCCAACGAATGTCGCTAAGGTTTGCAGTTTCATGGGATTGGTGGGTTACTATCACCGATTTGTGAGAGATTTCTCTCAGGTAGCCCATCCCATCACTTCTCTTCAGTGGAAAGGGAAGAAGTTTGTGTGGTCAGATCAATGTGAGTCATCTTTTTAGGCTCTTAAGGAGTGGCTAACTAGTGCACCTATCCTAGTAGTGCCAGATCCTATAGGTGATTTTGTAGTGTGCATCGATGCTCCGTTGGAGGGTGTGGGGGCAGTTCTTATGTAGGAGAGATGAGTGATTGCATATGAGTCCCATAAGCTCAAGGATTATAATCTGAACTACCCCACCCATGATTTAGAGTTAGCAGTTGTCATCCATGCACTTGTGCATTGGAGACATTTCCTCTTGGGACACCGGTTTGAGTTGCATAGTGATCATCACAGTTTGCAGTATATCTTCACTCAGCCAAATTTGAATTCTCGATAGCGCCGTTGGATGGAGTTCCTCTGTGAGTACGACTTTGAGGTTCACTACATTTAGGGTAAGGAGAATGTTGTTGTTGATGCCTTGAGCATGAGGAGACATGAGATTTTAGTTTTGTCTCTTGGAGTGGATTTGTGGAGCCGTATTTTGGAGTCACTTCCTAGTGATACTTGGTATCAGGAGGTTAGAGCGGAGATTGAGTCTGGGAGAGTCCTTGAGGGTAGGTTTGCAGGGTTCTCTCTTAAGTCTAATGGACTTTTGTGAAATCTTGGTTGTATTTATGTTTCAGATTCTGGTGATCTTCATTCCTTGGTTTTGTCAGAGGCTCATCGTGCACCCTATTCAGTTCATCCAGGTGTCACAAAGATGCATGCTGATCTTCGACAATTGTATCATTAGGCAAGTTTGCAGTGAGATATTGCCAATTTTTTGGCTCGGTGTCTTGAGTGTTAGCGAGTGAAGGTAGAGCATCAACACCCAGCAAGACTATTGCAACCTCATTCCATCCCTGGATGGAAGTGGGATACATTATCTATTGATTTCATAGTGGGGCTACCCATGTCTTTGTGTCGTCATGATGCTATTATGGTTATAGTGGACAAGTTGTCCAAGGTGGCACACTTCTCACCCATGAGATCTTCCTACACTACAACATCCATAGCTCAAGTGTTTATGGAGGATATCATGTGTCTGTATGGTATTCCTTATAGGATCATTTCCGATCATGATGTAGTGTTCACATCAGCTTTGTGGACTTCCCTTCAGTATGCTTTGAAAGCTCAGCTTAATTTCAGCTCTGCATACCATCCTAAGACTGACAGATAGACGGAGTGGGTTAATCAGGTCTTAGAGGATATGCTTTAGATGTACATTATGGGTCAGCAGTCTCGTTGGAAGGACTACTTGTACCTGTTGAGTTTTCTTATAATAATGGGTACCACAGTTCTCTCAGTATGTCTCCCTTCTAGGCCTTGTATGGTAGGCCATGCTGCACTCCGTTGAGTTGGGATCGCTTAGAGGACCGAGTTTTTTTGGGTCCAGAGATGCTTTAGGATATGGAGTTGTAGGTAGTGCGGATCAGAGAGTAGTTGGCTACAGTTCAAGATTGGTAGAGGAAGTGTGCCGATGCCCATAGGTTGGATCGCCACTTCTCGGTGGGTGACCATGTGTTTCTGAGAGTTCATCCCCGGAAGAGCCCCATTCGTTATGGGAAAGGCTCAAAGTTGGCACCTCATTTTGTTGGACCTTTTGAGATCCTTGAGAGGATTGGTCCTATTGCCTATCGCCTTGCATTGCCATCGAGTCTATTGGGCATTCACGATAGGCTCCATGTTTTAGTTCTTAGACAGTATATACTTGATTGGACTGCTTTGCAGGTCGAGGTAGACATGCAGTTTTCTTTGGAGCCCATATGCATCCTTCAGCATCAGAGGTTGACCCTTAGTGGTCAGGACATAGAGCAAGTAAGGGTCCAATGGGATCCTGATAGTGAGTCCTCAACATCTTGGGAAGATGCGGTGAGGATGAGAGATCTTTATCCATATCATTTTACAGGCTTCCATGAGTAAGCCTAGTCTTAGGGGATGTAACGATCCCCATGTTTGTGTTATACTTTTTCTTATCTTGATGGACTTCGATGACTATATGTTTTGTTTTGGATTATGCGTCTTGTTATTATTTTGAATTGGCACCAGTGATTTACAATCTTGATACTATTATGATGTGGACATTATTATTACTCGTGATGGATTTCATGCTCATGATTGATGTTGCTTCGGCTATATGATGTATGTCTATGCACAAGTACCTTGACATGTGCTTGGAGTGTTGTAGGCACTGAGTATCGACTCCGACTTGATTCACAGGCCTGAGAGTACTCTTATTATCCCTGATGGTGGTTACTGGAGATAGTCAGAGGCCTATACCCTACCCTAGCCCATTGCACCTAGTTAGTGCAGTGTTCCTATGTTGTGGTCTTACCGTCCAGATTACCTTATGGTCATGTGTAGTTTTCCAGTGTGATGGTTGAGGCTTTTCTCCTTGGCTTCCTTTGATTGTATCAGATTTCATGGACTAGTGTGTGCTTTGGCTGTATCTTAGCATTTGTAGGCTTCCAAGATTAAGCCTAGTCCTAAAGTGTAGTGCCCCTCATTTTGGCTTTTTGATAGTTATTCTATTTAGAAATTATGACATCATGGATTTACTATTTTGATGATGATACTATTAGAACTGTTCGTTATGCTTATATTATGATTAGTTATGGAATCAGTTGATTATGTGGATCAACTTTATCATGTGCTTAATACGATTATCTAATGATGTTTTTATTTAGTTGTTTAGCTATTGATGTGCATGCAAGTTATGGTTATTTATTGATGTGATTGGTGGAAGGGATAGTGTCGCATTACTCGTGCATGAGTACCCTGCTACGCTAAGATTCTCTTCCACGGTGTGTTTATTTGGATAATTATATGAATATATATACATATATGCTCGACATTTTATTTGTTACAGGTTGTAGGTACCAGGCATTGACTCCACCTCAATTGGTAGGTTTGAGCGTGCCTCAAATCCAATGGATAATTGTTGATCGGAGATGACATAAGGTCCCTCAGCTTGTCATCATCCTCGAAGAGGGTGAGTGCATGTCCTGTGGTCTGTCAGTCTGGTTGGTTGGGCATGATAGTTAGTCACCCTAGTTGAGGCCATCTGGTTTTGTTTAGTATGTGGCTTTCAAGTTGTAATTGTGTGTTATTGTTTTGATTAATTTGCATTGCTAAAATAGAAATCATAAGTCCACTTTGGTAAATGAATAATAACATTAAGAGGTAAATAATAATCCTAAATTATGAATTTAAGTGATAATATTATATGCAAAAATAATAATATTTAAGGAAATTTTATTTTATGTGGAAGTGATTATAAAAAAATATAATAAAAGTTATTGTGAGTATAGATATAAAATGTTCTATCTTCTAATTAAGATTAATAAATTAGAATATATTGTGTTGTCAGAAAATCTGGGGGGTGCAACCCAAAATAAATAAAATTTGAAATTTTCTTGATTGAGGCTAATGGGGAATTAATGGTGGTAGTAGTGGATGGCTAGTAATGGGAAGGAATTTATTATTTTTTCTATTTTATTCTTTGGGGGAAATGCCTATTTTAGGAGTTTTTTGGGGATTGAGGGAGCATGGTTTTTTGAGATTTTCAAAAAGATTGGCGAATTGGGTTTTGGGGAAGAAGCAACAATCGTGTGGAATCTTCAATCTGCTGAGCACTGAATATAGGTTCTTTTATCCCGAATCTTATTTCTGTTATCTTTCCTTTATTTTGATAAAGAGTCATTATGTGTGTGTGTTTTGGCTGCATTCGATTCTCTGTAATAAGGGTTGTTCATATATTTATCATCTAATTTTTTTTCTTGCAATCTATGTGATGAATTGTGATGCCCTGTCATGTAACCCTAGAGAGTTAGGCTAACTGTGTCATGCCCACATTTTCTATGTGGTCACAACACACATCGCACGCGTCATAGCCACATCTGTCATGTGGTTATGACACGAGATATGAAAAACTTTTCTCACACTGTCCTAAAAACCCCCTTCGCATGCGTACACATGCTCAACGGTGTTCTCTCATGGCGAAACGCTACACTCTTCGGCGGAATACAAGTACAATTGCGTGCAACCAGAAGCATATAGTTCAACAAGAGGGTCTATACAATGCTGCTAACGTCATTGCAAGAGTGAGATTACCAAAGTTCTTAAATCGAACCCTCGGCAATTTTCGGTAGCATAATGCCTTACGGCGTTTGTGGGAATTACGCTGCACTCATTTACGCACGTGGTTCGCTGATAGAGGAACAACTTCCCACGACGCCTTGTTCCGACTAAACCGACTAGTGATCTCCCTATTTAGTCATTTTTTCAGCCAGGCACGGTTGTCTATCTCCTCTCTTGTTTCCTGAAACATACTCCTCCTATGACTTAGCATTTTCAACAAGGCGGTTTGGTTGCTCTCTCTTCCCTTTTCACAAGTTCTTAATTTTGATTATATCTTTATCGCCCTTACCTTAACTATTCCTCTGTTAATTTAGTGTGTTTATATTTCGGTCTCTCTCTCTCTTTCGTTTTCTATGCTTTCTTTATGTGCATCCTGACCTTTCTTCATGATTTACGTCAATCAGGGTTATCACTACAGCTATTGTTGATATTAAACCTAATTTCAGGATGATCTAGGTCACAAAGGCTGGTTTACTATTTCGCTGGACTCGGTCTCCTAATCTTCCCCGATCTAGGTTCCTCCTCTTCGTATATACTTAGTCAACTTGTTCCTAAGCAAATTTGGCAGAAGGGTCCGTCAACTTAGTTCTCTTATCCCATGTGAGAAATGTCACACATTTTCTCCTCTGTGTTTTCCAATGTTAGTTTTTCTTCTTCGGACCCTCTTACAGGTTTACTTATGAGGTCGTTTGCTATAGTTGAGATTAATATGGCCACATGGATTGTCAGTGGTGGCTTCTTAAGTTTATTTCCAGTGTTCTTTTGAACAAGTGATCTGTAATTTTCCTCTTCATTTTCTGGGTGATTGGTATTACGTTGATAGTTGAAACTTCCGAGAAACTCTTTCCAGAGTATCACTGAATATTCTTTAACTCTCTTTTACATTATAATTTTATTTTTTCTTGTTTATAATTACTGTTGTTACTATTACTGTTGTTACTATTAATGACTATTAATCCACTGGTTGTGACTCGTTTAACGTTGTAAATAGATGTAGGTGGTTCACCACTTTATAAAACTCTGTTCATGGTAATATATCTTCTTTGGTTGTTGTGTTCAACACTTAATAACATCTACTGTGAGAATATAATTTGTTATATTTTTTTTTCTCTATATCCATGAGACATGGTTTATAACGATTTAAAACGAGGGCCCAATAAAATGGTTCATAGATTTACTCCTATGTATATTATATATATATATATATATATATATATATACATATATATATCATATATTTATTTTAATGTCTATGCATAGGACGAAATTGGTTTACCACGACTTATATATCTATATCTCTCTCTCTATATATATATATATAGATATAGATAGATATATAATCATTATTATATTATATATATAGCTATATACATAGACATATATAGTATATATATATGCCTATATATAGAGCTATATAAAAACTGTATTTATATTCAAATAAACCAATCATATGTTAGGGCCCAAGCCCTAACATTTTATTGCTTTAGATTCCATAGCCGACGGCGGCCATGGGCGGCGGTGGCCGCAGTGACAGAGCGGCGGACAGGATCGGCAGTGGGCGCAGAGCGGCGGACAGGATCGACGGTGGCCGCAGAGCGGCGGGCCTGTGCAGGCCGCGGGAGGCATAAGGGATTGGGAGGGGATGTGGAGTGGGGCGGAGCCCCACCCACATTCCCATGACGTGGGGTGTGGGTGGGGCTCCGCCCCACTCCACACCTTCATATATATGTATGAGGGTCTGCGGTGGGGATTTCTCCCCACCGCCTATTCTAAACCGCGACTGTATTTTAATCCGTGGCTTAAACTTTGACAGTCTTTCACAAGATGCTAATCGTTGATTATTATCAATAATAATATATTTACAAGTATATATATATATATATATATTTATATATATTCATATATAAATATATATATATATGTATATATCAACGATAATATATTTATATATATATATATATATATATATATTTCATATAAATATATATATATCCCTTTTTTTTTTATATTGATATATAACATTCAATTTCATAACAATTATAATTACTTTCAATTTCTCTATTATTCTGAAAAATGATAATTACTCAAAATGAGAAATATATATATATCTCTATATATATTTATAAATTTATTTAGAGAAAAATATTCTTTATGTATTTGTATAATTCCAATTCCTAAAATTTCTCAAATTCACTACTTTATGCATTTTCTCCAAATCAACCTGTTATAAAGAAATTGTCATAACAATTAGATATAAATATATATATATATATATATATATATATATATATATATATATATATATCCCAATTTCACTTAATCGGTAGAAATGGTAAATAGCTATCCCTTTATTATAAGTATAGATTTCCATTTTCATAAACATTTAAGACTTCGTAAATTTACAAACAGATTATATTTACATGCTAGATTTCCTCTAATCCTTCTAAATTAACAGAATCCATTAAATATGGAGAATAACTCAAATATTTAAAACTGTCTTTTCCATTTTAACATTGAACTATAAAGAAAATTAGCATTTCAACTAGTTAAGCAATTCCAAACTTTCAAATGTAAACAACTCAGATTAGATTGCAAAAAAATGAACTTTTTCCTTTCAGTAATACTTGAAACACAAAAATTGCTATTGAACAAAGTTTGCAACATCAACTTAAAATTTAAGCACATTCATATTACAGCTTCTCAATCATGAATACCACCACTTAATTTCCCAGATATGAACTTTCTCCTCCCAAACAGTAGACAACTGAGAACTTATGACAACCAAATAAAAGTCCAATAATAACAAGATCAGGGAGGTGATTTTCTTCACTCCCAGAGTATCATTAATATTACAACAATAACAAGAGAGGTGTTCTCTCTTCATCTCTATGAAATGAACCAGGCCTAATTCTCATGACAAGAAGATGAACTGTTTCTTCATAAATAGCCAACCAGAAGCTCCAAGAGAAAAACCTGCGTATTAAAGACAAACAAAGAAGAAAATACCACTCGTCTAGCTCTCCTCCCTACCGTAGACCCGCAAGAGGGTCACCCCCGAGCTAGGGAGACCATACTCACACCTGGGTACTCAAACACTCCACTTCACAACAGAAACAACAACAATCCCAAAGCACACATACACCCGTGGGTATTTTACACAATACGGAAACTCAACTACAGTGAGTTTCATAAGGGGCAGGAGAGTGGACACACTCGACTCCAGAGTGTCACCCTGACAGATAAATGAACTAATATAAATTTCTCTTGGTCTCAACCAAGTGTGATCACAATTTGTAAGAAATCTGTATATGACTCTCAAGTCAAAAATACAGTCACAGATACATGCCCTCAAGGCTTTCAACATCCCAAAAGATGGAAACAGGTATGCACCCGAGGAGGATCTCTCCTCCCCTACCCCAAACTTGATGAGCATTTCTCCCAAGTGGGAGACGCTCTGTCAAACAACCCGACAAGAACCCCACAGAAAACAAATCTAAACACATATTTCACACACATTTCATGCACATTTCAGTTCTACCAAAAACAAAGGTAAAATTCAGACCAACCTTGCAAAGCCCTCCTGGAATGAAGTTGTTGCAGAGTCCACAGAGTTCACTTCCAACCTTAGCCACCAACTCCCTCTCCCTTCTCTATCTTCCAAACTAACTTCTCTATTTTTGGTAAGGCCAAAATGAAAGTTTTTCCCCAAAATTCAACTAACTCCCTCTCATCCCAAAATTTGAAAATAAATAACCCAAATTCTCTTTCTTTTTAATTTTGAGAAATGGGGAAGTGACACTTGTCACCTCCTCACCCTTCCCAAAAACCACTATTCTGTCCAGGTGGCTTATATCACTCTCCATTCCCAAGGGTACTCCTTATTCCTCTCATGTGACTCCACTTTCTCATGGGAGAAATAAAAAAAAGAGTTTAATGGGAACAAGACAGGTGACCCATGCCTCTTTCTCCTTTCTTCACATGGGTGTCCCCATAGTACATGGGGGAATCTCACTAAAGAAGAGGTGACTTTCACTAATGGGTGGCATCTCTTATCTAGGGAAATGTAGAGGGGATGGGTTGAGTGTTGGTACAACCCATCATGTCCCCTCCTACCTCCAATTTTCGCCACTTAACTTCAGGGGAAGGTTAAGTTGACTAGATGGAGGTTACTCAAGGGTTACCCATGCCAAATGGGCCCCTGGACCCATGGGGTATAACCCAGGGTCAACTTTAACCCATACAAGACACCCCTGGTCAAGGTAAAGCACAAGAAAAGGGCCTCATAATTTAAATAAAATAAGAAATTTCAAATTCAATCTCTTTACAACACTTAATTATAAAAATAATGTTACATGAGGGTAACCTAACCCACTCGACCATACGAAAGACCACATTACATCATGACATCAAACACAAAGAGATCTTGGTTCCTTGTGGGACCAGATCGGCTTAACCGGGAATAACAATTAACAAGGTGTGGAATGATCTCCGAAATCTGTGGTTCGATTAGTAATCCCTGCACACTCAATTACAAGATCAGTAACCACATAAATTCATCATAGCCGAAGCAACTTAAATAAAACATGCATTCTCATGCCCTAGTACAATTTAACATAATTAAAAATCATATTACAATTTTCCATCATTACCTAATTCATTTTTCTGAAAAATAAACTTATCCGAACATCACCCAATTAGTTTTTCCGAAAACATAATAAAGTTAAATAGTCTGCCAAATTCTGGGAACTGCTATCCCACAAATATGAAAGTAACAATAACAGTACTGTAAATAGTCATAACAACAGTAGTAAAAAGGGCGGTCCTCACAAACTGGCAATAAAATTACAGATTTTGTTTTAAACAATTATTTGCAATAATCACTAGATAAAATAACACTAATAGTAACATCAACTAACATCTCTAGGGACATAACTGCATCAGTTAAACATAGATTCTTAACAACACAAGTTTATGTACAATTTGATAAAACATAAGAAGAATACATTTTTCATTTACAAGACATGAACAAGTACAAGAGATCAAATGTAGGATTACATAATTACAAGATTTCTTGATTGATTACATTAGTTTACAAGGAACATCATGGTTATACAAATCTAAAAGTATAATACAACTCTGAGGATGCAAGTACGGATCTAGAACTAGAAAACACATCTGCCATGAACACGAACCAAGATGCCAAAGAAAACCAATGGTTAAGCTCTTCCACCCGACCATGTGGAACCTTGAGGTCCACCCCCCAAGCTAGGAGATAATGATGAGGTTCCACTAAGTCAAAGATAAAAAAGGTACACTAAACAGATACAAAAATGACATAGAAAACACAGATCAACAATGGCTAACACTACTCTAGAGGCAACATTAGAGGGTAATATAAAGGAAGTAACTAAGCTGCAGTAGGGAGAGTGTCATCACATGGTCCTAGCATGGGTTATCTAGGCTATCTCTCTCTAGAAACTGGCCCCCATCTATGGTTATCCTTGCAACCTCTCTCTAGGCACCAGCCCCATAGGGTGACACATGCAGAACCGACACATCCTCTCATGGAGATAAGGAGGTCGATCATGCCAACCAGGCGTTCTCATCCGATCCTTAGCCTAAGAGAGCACTATAGGCATGGATGAGGCATCATAATTATCTTGTTATGTGTTTATCTACCTAAACCCACCTAGTTAATTATTAGATTATCACTTGATTACAACTTTCATGGGGTTATCCAGGCAGCCACTTTGGGCACCAACCCCACCATGAAAGCCACTCTCCTAAATGCAACTAGTACCCCTATCATGACAAATATAGAAACCACCAATAAACATGCATGAAAAAGACACTGCAAGGCATCTGTCCTCTTGCTTACCGAATCACTACAAAATCAGTTTCAAATTCAAGGTCCAAACAACAAATTTTCCCTGAAACCACATCAAGACCTCAAACCAACAGATGCATCACCAATACATCCTTGCCACAATATTACATAGGGTTCCAAGATAACCTAGCCTCTGGAGCAATGTAACTTTTAACACAAATACCAATAGACAATTATCCAAGACATAACGCTTAACAACTATGACCTCCCACAAGAACCATCATGAACACCTTACTCTTAGCAAAATATAACTGTAAGACTCAAAGCCTGATTTCAGTACAATGATCCTATTTCTTCATTATTATACATTGGTTGTATTAGGCAATGAAACTATGTAATATCCAAGGGTCGAACTCAAAAATTACAACACTTACAACTATTTTAGATATTAATTCTTTTTCTAATAATTCTTCTAAGGCAATAATACCTTACTCAAACACAAGATCTAATATTCCAACTATAATTTATGTAATAATTAATACTACAATTAAATCTATTATAATCCTATAATTATCCCAAGCTTAATTTTACAACTATTAATCTTTTCTTAATAAAGATAAGTATACAGTTGAATTAAATTTAGAAGTAGTATAATTACAATATCAATATAACAACTCTATTCTGATAAAATAACATAAGTAAAATATTAATATTTATATTCATACTATGCTTCATTAATGAATTGATTACATTCAGATTTATCAAATTGGTCAAATAAATATTTTCCCATATTCACCAATGCAATTGTTTACTGTCAGATATTCATGGAGTTAAAAAAAGAAGTTTTTTAAAGGACATATATATCTATTCCCCTAACAACTATTTTAATGGACTCTTTCTAAATAGAGCTTTAGTTTCACAATACACACGTTGAGTCAGACCAAAATGAAAGTATATGAAGTAATTCTATTTTGTATATTTCAGCCAGAGAGAAGAACTGAATACAGTTTAAAGATGTTTCAAAGAGAAGAGTTAATGAAATATGGTCTGGCAGAATGAAGAAATCAATAGAATTTTCAGAGGTTTCATTACATGGAAGAGACGGACGGCTTGCAAGAAAGATGACAAGAAATTTTTAGAGAAACAATGAGAACATCAGATAACGTTTGGCAGAGGAGAAATTACTAGTGAAGCTCTGGTGGAATCGACCCAAAAAATGTGCTGACGTCTTCAGGCAAATATTTTTTTTGAAAGAAAAGAAACCCTATAGAAACGATGTACGAGGGGCCTTTAGCAGAGGTAATTTTGAAATTGATCTCATTGGCTCAATTGATCCAAATTGAGTAATCTTAGGTTTCATTTTCTAGCAAAATTTAGAGGGTTTATGGCTGAGAAAGACCGTACGGTAGCGCTTTAGGTAGAGAGGAAATTGATTAAAATTTCATTTGGATAAATTGATTCTTTTTAGCAGTTTAAAGATCTTCATTTCCTGCAAAATTTTGAGAGGCCAAGGTGAGGTAAGGTCGTATGATGACACTGTGAGCAACCAAGGGAAAGAAATAGATATAGAACTGGAACATGATTTTAATAGATCAACTACTTTTGGGTCCAGGTAACATCTAAATGGTTTTTTTTATTTGACTAAATTGCAAATTGGTGGCTGGAGTGAAAAGTATAATCAAATTTTGATTTGATTTCAAGGTTTTAGGAAAGATTTTGAAATAGAAGAGGCAGCAAGAAGAAAATAAACTTGAAAGCAAACTACAGAGGGTAATTCATTGATAGCAATAGAGGTGTGATTCCATGGATGTGAAAATGATCAGGAAACCAAAATACATTCGAACACACTCAGAGTACAGAAAAGATCATGCTACAAAGAAAACTTAAATTCCAAGATAGACAAGGTTACAGAAATACAAAATCTCACACACAGAGAGGCAAAATAAACATACCCGAATTACTATCTTCCAACTTCAAAATCCTCTTCCGTAAAAATTCCTTCCTCTCCTTTCCTCAATTCTTCAGCTTCTCTTCCCCAAAGTTTCCCAAATTTATGCTTCCTCTCTTCTCAGAAATCCTCCTCCCTCAAATAACTCCCATGATACAAAAATAGACAAAGCCAAATAATTTCCCACTACCCATATCTGTTTCTGAACCCCACTAACTCTCTAAATTTTGAATGCAATAAATTTTCTTCCTCCAGAGAGAGATTCTTGAATCAAACAAATTAATGCTAACCGTTCATGACAAATTTCAACAATAAATTATTAACTAATAATATCCTTCTAGCTAGCAAAATACAATTCAACAATAAAATATTAAATGACAATATTTTTTTTCAGATAAACAATGTACTAATTTACTCAATTATTATAATACTAGTTACATATAACTATTATCATTATTACTACTTAACAAATTATAATTTTTTTTTAATTATTAAAATCACTTACTCACTATTTCCAATTCTACATTATTAAATAAAAACTAGATAAGTACTACTATATCTAGACTTATAATAATAATAATAATAATAATAATAATAATTAATGCATTTCCAACCATTACACATAGACTGTAACCAAAAGTTCAACCAATAATAACTACATACAAAATGATGACCAATACCTGAGGGCAAGAACCTTAGAGTGACATCAAGACCCACGATCACAAACTGAAGACAAAGACTGACTTAGGGAACCCCATGCTATCTCCCATCCACATTATCCATTAGCGTAAAGGCATACTCAGACCTGCTAAGTCAGGTGGAGTCGATGCCTGGTACCTGGTACCTGCAACCTGCATCAAAACAAAGTGTTGCAACTGAGCATATACATATATAACAACCACACAGAGTCAGGGAGTCAGATAGTAGTAGGGTGCTTGTAATGAGTAGTACTACACTGTCCCTTCTCTGAAAGCATGACAATAAACATAAGCATCTCTAACTATCAATCAGGCATCATCTAATCACATAAACCATGATAACATCTATCCATTAGCTGATCATGTCAAACACATCATAAACTATAATATCAATAATGTCATCATAATGATCATAACAAATGTCGACAACTACATCAGTACTCCATAATCCATAACGAGCATAACTAAGCATAACCAAAAAGTCTATCATCCATATGTCTTAAAAATGTCTAAATGTGACTAAAATACTATCAACTGTCAAAAGCTAAAACGAGGGGCACTACATGAATATTAATTGAGGCTTTCCATAATATTTTTTGTGCTTTGTTAAACCATGTAAATCAACCGAAATAAATTCAATTTTTTCCACAAGTCTTCTTAATTTCTCTATCCTCATTAGGTTTCAAACCCTACCTCCTCTTGTCCTATTCGCATCTGCATAAGACAGCTAAGGAACAGATCTTATCTGTACTACATTTGCAATATTCAATTATACCAGTAATGTTGTCAATCCTCCTAAGTCCATATTCATATGTGACCTCCAGATTCCAAGAAATTAGAATCGCCATTGAACCCCTTATTGCATGATGAAACTTCATCATTGAGATAGCAAATAAATCTATGCCATTATGCTTCATCATTTTATATGAAGGTTACCAGAGTTTATTTCATCTTGATCAATTGCTAAATCGAGCTGCTTGCTGAGAAGCCAAACCTATCCAATGTCAATGTAGCAATAAGTTTAGTCTAGGAAGCTCCATTAAATCAATGAAATCTATATCTTTTTATCTTCAACCACTAGTAGGGAAGCCATTTACAAACAATTATGGAATTAGATCCTCTAAAGTTTATAAGTATTTTTGGGTGTCAAATCATCATGAATCATTCCTCTGGATGCTTTTCTTGTTGCATGCATCCCTGCTCTTTGAAGAAATTCTATTTGCATACACTTCTCTATAAAATCATTCATTTCATCTGTACCTATCTCAATTGCCTTGAAATAAAAACAAAATAAATTATCAAAAAAAAAAAAGATTTAAATTTATAGAGCTCTTCTTATGGAGGCCGTATGCCCTAATTTATTCCATAAACCAAATTCAAATATGAAAACAATAAAAAAAATATAGGTAATTTTACCTTCTGCAACCTCTCCCAAATTGCCTTGAGTGATGAAATGGCTAAATCTTCTTAAATTGTCTGAATTGAAATGGCTAAATCTTCTTTAAATGTGTGAGTTGCATATATTTTATAGGCTCCTTAAGGAGGTGATGCGATATGTACAACACTCCCTCCTTATCCCCTCCTTTCATTTTAGAAAGTTTCTTAAGTTCTTAAAAAAAACATTAAGTTAGAGTTAGGAAAAAGTAGAGAGTTAAAAAAATATATGATTCCCTTAGTTTAGTTTTTTTTAATTTATTTTTTAAAAAAAGAAAGTACTTTAAAATAAATGAAATTAGTTTTAGCTTTTAGTTTTATTTTTTTTAGTAAAAAAAAATATAGTTAAAATAAATGAATTTAGGTTTTAGTTTTAATTTTTTTAAAAGAAAAGGATAGTTAATTAAATTTTTGGTTTAGTTTTTAGTTTTATTTCCTAAGGAAAAGAAAATATGATTTATTTATAAATTTATGAAATTATGATTCATATGTAAATTTATGAATATGTAAATTGGGAAATATTTTGTTAAAATAAAAATAATATACTTAGTATTAAAATTATATAGTTGAGTTTTGCTACTTTGTGCTATAAGATGAATTGGTATAAGTTGTTACCATCCATTAAAATAGAATAAGACTATCAAACTATTATTGATTTAGTTATAGGGAAATTATTCTTAGATAAGTGAAATCATTGGAAGAAGTTGTTTTGTAAGTTTACGTTTTGGATTTTGATTTTGATAATTGGTTAATTATGAGTGAAACTTGTGTAAGTCGTGTTAGTGGTCGTAGAAGAGTCATGTTGTCAAGGTTAGTTCTAGAGGCATAGGTTTTAATGTTTTATTTTCATGTATATGCTATGATTGTAAAAGTGTCATGATGTGGAATAAAGTCTTGCATGGATGATATGGTTCATTATGGTGTTGATTATGCAATAAGTAGTGTGTCAGATTTTGTAAATGGGGAGGTGTTGGATAACATAAAAGTAATATGTTGGTTATGGTTTGCTTCTCATGGAAGTTATGGGCAATGTTTTGTGAAAAATAGTCCTTGTGATTAAGTTGGTAAGCAAGAGGGTTAATGCCCTGCATGGTTCATGTATACTTGTTAATTGCTATGCTTGATGAGTAGGGTCTTCTAGATGCAGGTAGGGGAGTGGCTCTCAATGGGGGCTAGAGCCCAAAGTGGCGTCTAGGACAACCCATGTGGGAGTTTCTTAACTTAGTGATAACCTAATTAATGAATTAAGGGGTTGGGTAGTTAATCACACTAAACAAGATAAGTGGATACCTCACTCATGGCTCAAGTGCTCGTTTAGGCTTGAGATGAGATGAGAAGGCTTGGAATGGAAATATCAATGACCTTGTCCTCATGAAAGGTATGTTGATTCTACATGAGTTTGTATGGGGGCTGGGAGTCAAGAGATGCTGGCAGGACAACCCAAGATGGGGGCTCGGGCTTAGGAAAGCTTACCAGGACAACCCATGACAAGCTATGTGATGACACTTCTCCCTACTATAGTCTAGCATTCCCTAGTTGTACTCTTCCTATTCGTTGTGTGGTTGCCTCTGGAAGTGATGTTTGAGTATTGCCCTGTGTTGTTGTAGTCATGTGTAGTCCTTGTTCTTCATAGTTATTGTCTACATGACTGTTCATGTTGTGGGACCTTATTGTTATCTCCTAGCATGGGGGGTGGACCTCAGGGTTCCACATGGTCGGGTGGTTGTGCTTTATCTCCATTGGTCCCTTTGCTGTTGATCGTGTGTGAGGAGGATATATCATGTAGAAGATCACTGATCTTGTTTTGCTTGAGGAGACAGATATTTATGTTTATATTTTAGTCTTGTATATCAATTAAACCATGTATTATTATATTGATGTATATCCTCTGATGTAATTAGGAAGTGACATTGTAAACATTATATTTATGTATTCTATTGTAAGGAAATTGTAAATATTTTTGAAATCATATATGCAAGATCCTGATGTTAACTTTTCTGATGTCATAAATGTATGTGTTGATTCATTTGATGTATTTAGATTTAGAATGTATCATGGTTGTTAGTTAGATCATGTTAATATTTAGTAATGCAGCCATGTTATCCCTAGAGGTTAAAGCTTAGCTTAGTTGTTATAAATAATCATGATTTTTACTTGTTATTATTTTCTTCTTTAGAAAACAAAAACAAAATTGCCCTTTCGTAATGCATAGTTAAGTTTATCTCTAGGGTTTTGCGGCGGGACATTACATAGGGGGTAGGATGTAACAACCCCCCCTTGCTGTGTTGGTGTTGAGAGTTGGTGAGAATATAATAGCAGAAAATATCTTGGAGTTAAAAAGATATATGATCTTCAAATTAGTCAACATGATGGCAGAGAGTGTTTATTGAGGAGGAAATTATCTTTGAAGTAGGAGATTGTTATATTATTTTATTTAAAAATATTTTCCCCATGGGAGAGTTGGTGGTGAATAAATGACAAAAAATATCTCTTTGAAGGAACACAGAGAAGGATAATAAGGAGTCAACGCATTTTGCAAAAAAAAAAAGAAAAGAGAGGTCTTAAAAACAAAGAGAAACAAAGAGAATGATAGGAAAAAAGAGGAAAGAGGGGGACAAAAACTAGAGGAGCAGCTCGAACATCTCAGGCAAGCACGTCAAATTGCAAGAGGAGAGGTACGCTATAGTGGGGAAGGAGCGATCTGCCAATTGAGCAAGGGGATACAATTGGTTTGGAAGGTATTTGCATCAGTCCTTGTTTTTCTAGCACATAAACCAACTCTGTTTGCTACAATTCTTTTTAAGAACAGGAAAACTAAAATCCCATTACTGCCCTTCACACAAACTAAAATAAGATAGTAGTGATTCCATTAGGCATAGAAAACACTGAAACCCCATTACTACCTTTTTATAAACTAAATCATGTTTACTTCTGTATCATTAAGCATAGAAAACTGAAACCTCATCACTACCATTTTAAATAGTATGCTAAAATTTATTTTGATGTAAGATATTTACATTTCCCCTATTCTAGACTTCATTTTAGTATCTACAGAACCATTTCATATTCCTTAGGAAATGGGTTTTAAGAGAAAGATCATGTGTTGTTTGATTGAGAATTTCTTGTTAAACAAAGGGTTTCATTTTTTTTATAGTGAATTTTAATGAGTGCAGTCATACAATAAACTGAGACGTAATGATAGAGATTGAAAAGATCTTAGTCCATGGAAACCTTTTGTTATTTGATGCCTTCTCTGAAAGAGATTTTTTTCATTATAACTTTCTTATGATTTTTGGAGTGGCTATTGTTTGGGTCATTACGGTAATTTTCTACTAAATCACCAGCCTCGAGGAAACTGTCTTTCAGTTAAAGAATGAGATGGCACTAAAATACCTTAGAAATATCAGTCTATGTATGCACATTGAGTTGGTCACAAAATCTTAAATTTGGAAACCAGTACCACAACCCAATGATCTAAGGGAACTACTGTAAGAGGGAAAATTACGATTTCCATTTTGTAAGTCTTTTAAACATTTTATTTTGTTATGTTAAATATGGCAGTCAATATGTAAAATTAGGCTGTGATAAGGCTTGCAATGTCATTTGCCATATTTTTATTAAATTCATGCATACCTTTGTGAATCGTTACCAAATTGGGGTCACTGGAGTTATTACACAACTGATCTAACTGGCAAAAGGCCACTTTTAACAAATTACACTGTCATTGAGAGTTTTGGTCTTATACATCACATTTTTCTATTTCTAATTTATACTTCAGTGCTTTAGTCTTTTTGGATTCCTTGTTTAGTCAAATGAGATGAACAAGGTCTGGGCATTAGAGTGGTCATTTAGAGTGGCTCTCTATAGGCCTGGGGCCCATAAGTGGCTACCAGGGGAACTAGTAGTAGAGTTACAGTAAAAAGTGATAACTAAAATTAAAACATTGGGGTAAAAATAGTAGTAAGATAATTAACCCTCATGCATGACCTTGAGCGCTTGTAAAGGCTAAAGATACAATGAGAAGTCCTATCTGTTTATGGGGTGTCGAGTAATCCATCTACGGGGCGTCGATTCGGGCATGATTGAGTCTCCTTGTCTACATGAGAGGAGTCCTTGGTTCCATGTGGTGCCATCCCTTCAAGAATGCATGATGACACTCCATCTGATTACACTCTAGTATCTAGCACCTTAGCAGTCATGAGTAGTACTCGACCTATGAGTTGGATGAGTACACCTGTGTTATGACTTTGACTGTATGCATTATTCTCCGTGTCTGCTCCATGATTGATGTGAGTGTTGGCCATCTTGTATCCCCTTGTTGTTGTTCTTCCATTTGGGCCTTGTGACTATCTCCGAGCACAGTGGGGTGGTCTGATATGAGTCCACATTGTTGGGAGGCGTTGCCACCGCTATTGGGGACTGCCAAATAGGTTTTGGAGCACCAGTGGAGATGTTCTCTCTCTCCATTACTTCATTCAGTTATTGTGCTCATTCAGTACTTGTATCATATTCGGGACTATGTTATATTACTTGTATCATATTTAGGACTATATCATTGTATTTGTATATTCTTTGATGTAATTGTACTCTCTTATGAGAGAAGATGTAATCATGCAATTAATGAGAAGAAATGAGATGTTTCCTATTTGGTTTATGGATTCTGGTGTGGGTATCAGATCCACTTGTACTATGATACTTTTGAATTCATGTTCATATTAGATATGGGATTAGGAACATTTAATTTGGTGTTTAAAATGAACATAGTTTTATTAATGTTTCACTGGAAGGTGAATTAGTCCTCTCTGTGTGTTGTACATTCGGCCATACTTGGCCATGAATTCATTTTAGTATCATGTGTTGTTTGGTTTAGAATTTCTTGTTAAAAAGAGGGTTTCATTTTTTTTAATAGTGAATTTTAATGAGTGCAGTCATACAATAAATTGAGATGTAATGATAGAGATTGAAAAGATCTTAGTCCATGGAACCCTTTTGTTATTTGATGCCTTCTCTAAAAGAGTTTTTTTTCATTATAACTTTCTTATGATTTTTGGAGTGGCTGTTGTTTGGGTCATTACAGTAATTTTCTGCTAAATCACTAGCCTCAAGGAAACTGTCTTTGAGTTAAAGAATGAAATAGCACTAAAATACCTTAGAAATATCAATCTGTGTATGCGCATTGAATTGGTCACAAAATCTTAAATTTGGAAACTAGTCCCGCAACCCAAGGGTCTAAGGGAACTACTATAGGAGGGAAAATTATGATTTCCATTTTGTAAGTCTTTTAAACATTTTATTTTGTTATGTTAAATATGGCAGTCAATATGTAAAATTAGGCTGTGAGAAGGCTTGCAATGCCATTTTCTGTATTTTTATTTTATTCGTACATACCTTTGTGAATAGTGACCAAATTGGGGTCACTGGAGTTATTACACAACTGATCTAACTAGCAAAAGGGCACTTTAAACAAATTACACTATCATCGAGAGTTTTGGTCTTGTAGATCACATTTTACTATTTCTAATTTATACTTCACTATTTTAGTCTTTTTGGATTCCTCGTTTAGTCAAACAAGATGAACAAGGTCTAGGAATTAGAGTGGTCATTTGGAGTGGCTCTCTATGGGCCTGGGGCTCATAAGTGGGGGCCAGGGAGCTAGTAGCAGAGTTACAGTAACAAGTGATAACTAAAATTAAAACATTGTGGTAAAAATAGTAATAAGATAATTAGCCCTCGTGCATGGCCTTGAGCACTTGTAAAGCGTAAGGATGCAACGAGAAGGCCTATCTGTCTGTGAGCATCGAGTAATCCATCTGCGGGGCGTCTATTCAGGCATGATTGAGTCTCCTCATCTACATGAGAGTCCTTGGTTCCGTGTGGTACCATCCCTTCGAGCATGCATGATGACACTCCATCTGATTGCACTCTAGTATCTAGCACCTTAACAGTCATGATTAGTAGCCGACCTATAACTTGGATGAGTAGACATGTGTTATGACTTTGGCTGTATACATTGTTCTCCGTGTTTGCTCCATGATTGATGTGAGTGCTAGCCATCTTGTATCCCCTTGTTGTTGTTCTTCCATTTGGGCCTTGTGACTATCTCCGAGCATAGTGGGGTGGTTGATCCAACTTTTAAATTTGAATCACTAAAAAGTGACATATATGTTTTAAATTTTGAAATGATGTAAATTAATAAAATATTTATTTTTTAGTATATTTTATGTTTTTATTTTTTTGAAAAAATTAAAAAATTATTTGAATATAGTTTTTAATAAAATGACACTATAATTTAGTTGCTGATAAAATACTGAAAAATGAAGTTACATGAAACGTCAATCTTTATACAGTAAATTTTATTTGTTTTTCTTCAATTTTTTTGTCTGTATTTATAACTTGAAACTTTAGGGCATGGATATATTTTTTTTCAATTTTGATAAACATATATTTTTTAACAAATATTAAAATGTGCATGTATTAAAACATAATTGTTTCCAGTCGATGTCAACTTTCATATTAACTATTTATCTAAAATAGAAAAAAAATTATACCATCTTGATATAGATTCTTTTATCTAGGGCATCATATTTTTTTCAATTTTTTTAAATTAGTTTTACTATTTTTCCTTGACGTGGTAATTGACTTAATGTTTTGTGCTAATAACCTACTTTTAGTAAAAATAAAAACTAAAATATAAATAATAATTAAACTATTAAAATATATATATTTTTGAAAAGTAAACTTATAAATCTACAAAAGGGTATTTTTATATTTTTTTAAAAATGTTATTTACACAAGTAGAAGTTGTTGAAATATCAAGTTTTTCAAATAATTTTATTTTTTTGGTAAATTTACCTCATCATGGTGCTACATATGCATTTAGCCAACAATTTTAGTTCTAAAAGTTGTGCACATATCTAACTTAGCTAGAATGAATCTTACAAGATCATATGTTTGACCAAAATTGATTTTTAATTAGAAATACTTAAATTCGCTTGTGCTGATAAGTCGGCTGAAAGTGTGACACAACTTTGTGCTTTTACCCTGGCGAATAGGTTTTGGAGCACCAATGGAGATGTTCTCTCTCTCCATTACTTCATTTAGTTATTGTACTCATTCAGTCCTTGTATCATATTTGGGACTATGTTACTGTACTTGTATCATATTCAGGACTATATCATTGTATTTGTATATTCTTTTATATAATTGTACTCTCTTATGAGAGAAGATGTAATCATGTAATTAATGAGAAGAAATGAGATGTTTCCTATTTAGTTTACGAATTCTGGTGTGGGTATCAGATCCGCTTGTACTATGATGCTTTTGGATTCATGTTCATATTAGATATGGGATTAGGAACATTTAATTTGGTGTTTAAAATAAACATAGTTTTATTAATTTTTCACTGGAGGGTGAATTACCCTTCTCTGTGGGTTGTAAGTTCGTCCATACTTGGCCACGAATGTTCTCAATCTATTGAATCGACAACCGTATCTAGGTATGTTACCTACTTATGTCAAAAAAAATATTCTGGTTCTCTTTTGGCTCTTACACTTCGGGGGGTTACGTAACGGGATGTTACATCATCTATAGTGCAAACCAAAATACTTTAATGTCCCCAACCAAAATAATATTAAAATATTCTTAGATCTAAAATACTCAAATGTTTTTTAATGTCCAATTACAAAATGTGTTAAAATCTAAAATACCCACAACAACTAAAATTAGACTTGCACTCAAATCCACCCAGAAACTAGACATGCACTGCTAGCACATAAAACTTGATTTTTCTAAAATATAATTTTATAATTAAATGAAATATATAAAAAACTATCTAAAATAGATTTTAATCACTTTCTAATCATCAAGATCCCATGAAGGTGAGGTGAGAGTATACAGCAAGAAATATTGAATAAACTATGTAGATTTTAACACAACTACTACAATCCATTGAACAAACATGCACTCATAAAAATTAAATTGGATCAAAACAATAGATACTTTTTTATGATGAAATGAACATAAAAATATTATTATATCAAAAAAATTACAAAATCACTAATATAAAAATAAGAAATCACAAATTGAATTTGTAAACTAGTTATTTCTTACTTCACAAAAAACTGCTAAAATCTTCACAACTTTGTTCTTGTCAACAAAAATGCAATCTCTAGTTGGAATTGTCTTAATAAAACAATTGGTATCATCCTATAATTTCCAAATCCAAGGGGTTTCATCCTTAGATCAATAGAATGAACATAACGCTCACAACTATATCAAATTAGAGGGCTTGATAAATTCATAAAAGATATCGACTGAAGAAGCTGCTTGGATGATGTATAACTTGGGACACAAATCCCAACATCACAATATATGCCCAAAAATATTAAAAATAATAAAATATTAAATAACCTCTCTTCACTTAAATTCACTCCATGAATTGTCATAACCTCCTCTTGGTTCTCGTCATCTTACACCTGCTTAAAATTGTATAAAATTTGTCATCAGTAATTATGAATATCATCCTCCACAACTAAAACCAATTTGTAACTTCACCACTAATTCCTTGTCATAAAATATTCCTCTCTCCCACTTTATCATAAAATTCAACTTATAACTCGGGAGTTGTCATAGAATATATCATTAACTTGTCATAGAATCATTCATAAATATGCCAAATGATTTGGTAGTTATGATATCCTCTCTTCATGAATTCTCATTTCCTTCCTTGGATACTTACTTAATACTAATAATATTTTATTAATTATTTGGCCGCCTTTATCAAAATTGAGAAATAATAATTAATTTGAGATTAAGAATTAATAAATACTTTATTTGTATTTGAAAAACTATTTTTATTTACTTAAGAGTTATTTTATAGTTTTAGTTTGTTTTTAAATATATGTGTGTATTTTAGTTTTTTATGTATATGGTTACAACTTGAGACTTGATACTATAATAAGAGTAAATAGGAACACATAGAAATTGGAGAAACACCAAACTTAATGTAAAAGTATTCCACTTCTTAATATATAATTATATTAAATCATTCTATCAAAATAAAGTCAAAACTAAATATAAATTAACATCACCAACAAATTTCACCATCACAATATAATCATCATTCTTATAAAAAAATTACATAAACATTTTTTAAATTCAATTATTAAATGTCAATATAAATGTCAAATCTTGGGTCCCATATATAGTATTTTCTTGTAGATAGTTCATTTCAATGGCCGGTTTCTGTTTGACTTCTTTTAATTGTCTCTCCTCGTTGAGTGGTAATTACAAAGTGAGTGATTGTTCATGTCCATAATTTTCTATTACATAATATTTATGCTTGAATTTTTATAATCTTTCTTTTTAAATTGTAGTTATTATACTCTGAAGTAGATACACTTTCCAATACATATTTTAATTTTAATTTACATTTAGATTCAATGTGTGGAGATTACAATAAAATTGAAATTGAGTGATTGAGGAGAAAAAAACAAGGAAATAATTGTGAAGAGATAAAGATATTTATTTGGTTTATGATGTAATGTTGACTTTGATTTCTTCATTAAATAAGATAGCAAAATTTGATGGGTAATAGTGATCAAGATATTAAGATAAAATGTTTAGAAAGTTCTGATATTAAAGATAGATATAAACCTACAATCAGGGTATATGTGCAGCCTATCCTAATTATTGTAGTTTAGTCATATGCTTCTATTGACTTCTAAAATTTACATTTTTATATCATGTTCATGTCTATGAAAACTAGTGATGTTGAAAAGCACCTTCTAGGCCTATTATAGACAAAGGGAAAACATTGACTTCTTTTCTATCCATCAAACAAAGAATAAAATGCTAATACAACTGAAACTAATATGAAACTAAGACTAAGTTTTCCTCAACTAAAAGTGAATTAAAAATCTCATGATAGATGGTCAAAATGATCTAGGAAGGGTCCCTTAAATACATCTAGACAAAATGTACAAGCTAGCAAGTTATAATCATATTCCTAAAAAGTCAACTTAAAAAAATTGGAGATTTGAAAATTCCAACTAGAAAGAATAAACCACAAACATAAATCCAAAAAACACAACTGTAAATGCAACCTAATCCAAAAATACAAAAACTTTAATAATAAACCAATAATATTTTAGAATAATAAATTTAACATATCAAATAGCTGTTCAAAATTATAATCAACTATTATACTAATAGTGTGTATTGAGAACATCCATGTAAATTTTTAAGCAAGGTATACACTTTTATCCCTTATTATTAGAGGTTCAAAAAGCACCAATAGAGCTAAGCTATTCTTAAACATAATCAAGTTTAACAGTTAAAGGTCAATTCTGACCAATAAAATTAGAACAAATCTTTACAACTTTTTAGTGTGGATGAGGTATAAAATTACTATTGACTGTTTGACTGGATGTGCTTAAATAGAATAATAATATTAACTTACATAAACATTGCTAAACATATGAAATCCGGAAAAAAATATATTACTGATCACCCCTACATTCAACTAACCAACAACCAAGTCCTCCATGTTCTTCATCCTATACTATTCTCTGATGTTGTTATTGTTATGTTCTTATAATATTAAAGATATTCCCTCTCTCAATTGCTGGATAACAACAAAGCGTTAGGTTCTAAGCTATGAATTACCCTCAGATTTGTATCTATAATTTGATAACAATTCTAGATGTTGATTTTGCTAATCTAGTTGGTAACACTGCTTCCAGCTGAACTCAGTTTACAAAGGTTGCTGAGACAATTTTCTCAGGTTCGTTTGGCAATCTTGATATCTTCATTCACAAATTCTTGTATAAGAATAGAGTTTTGTAGATATTAATGGACCTTCAACAAACCAGCAGACCAGTCATTCTAGTACCATTCAATTTTCTTGCTTTCCTGCTACCTCTCGTAATAATAATAACAGTATACAAGATTAGGAAAGGAAGAGTGAAAAACTTCCCTCCTGGAAGCCTAGGCCTCCCTCTGATTGGCCAGACGCTTGAATATCTAAGTGCAAAAAAATCTAACAAAAGCAAGGAATGGGTTGAAGAGAAGGTTGCAAAATATGGACCTATATTCAAAACGTCTTTGATGGGTTGTACGACAGTGGTCATTACAGGCCAAGCAGGGAACAAATTTCTCTTGCAAAATGACAACAACATTATCATTAACAAGAAGCCCATCACAGTAACGAGTATCGTGGGGAGAAAAAACTTGTTTGAACTTGGTGTAGAAGATCACAAGCGGATGAGAGGTGCTATCATGCAATTCATGAAACCTGACGCCTTGCAGAAATTTGTGGGCAGAACGGAATCAGTTATTCTGCAGCATTTTGCCAATTGTTGGGAAGGAAATGAGAGTATTACAGTGTGGCCATTGATGAAGAAGCTTACCTTCCAAGTTGCATGTAATCTGTTGTTTAGTTTGAAGGACAATGAAGAGAGGGAGATATTGAGCAAGGAATTTAGTACAGCTGTGAAGGGTTTTTATTCTCTTCCCTTGGATTTCCCAGGGACTACTTTTAACTAGGCCTTAAAGGCTCGCTCTCGCATATATAAGCGCTTATCCTTGCTACTGGAAGCTAGGAGGAAGGAAATAGAGGGAGGAGAGGCCTCACCTTACCAAGACCTAATGTCATGCATGCTGACTATGAAGGATGAAAATAACAAGACTCTCACAGAGGAAGAGATCATCGACAATATGATGGTGGTCATGATAGCCGGTCATGACACTACCTCTGTTCTTCTCACACATCTCATAAGAATGTTAGCGCTACACCCAAATATATACCAAAACATTCTTCAAGGTATTTCCCTCCCCCCTCCAATCTGTTTTAATCTTATCACTATTTTTCAGTCTTTTCATTTTCTGTGAGATCGCCCTATGTGGCTTTGTTTTTGTCTTAACTTTATGTGGAGCAGAGAATAGAGAGATCCTGGCAGGAAAGCCACCAAATGAGCCATTAAGATGGGAAGACATTCAAAAGATGAGATATACATGGAAGGTGGCCCTAGAAACACTACGGATGGTGCCTCCATTTTTTAATTTCTTTACGAAGACAATTAAAGATGTAGAATATGAAGGTTACACAATTTCTAAAGGATGGCAAGTAAGTTAATTGTTTTTCTTCTGTAATTTACAAAGTTATTTTAAATTTTTATTTATAAACAAATAATATGTTAAATTTTTATTCATAAACAAATAATATGTTGTGATCAATAAACTGGTTGTTTATGTGGGGATTTGGATCCCCACAAGTATTTAATAGTAAGATTTAACGCAACTAAAATATTAACTTTTTTATTGGACAGTTGCTTTGTGTTACAAGCACGCATTGGAATGAGAAGGTTTTCAAGGAGCCACTCAATTTTGATCCAGCTCATTTTGATGGGCATTCCATCACATAATTTCATAGCATTTGGTGGAGGGCCTTGCATTTGTCCAGGGTATGATTTCTCAAAGATGGAGACTGTAATATTTCTACACCATTTAGTTTCCAAGTTCAAGTGGTCTTTGACAGTTGAAGATGAAAAAATAACTGGTAATCCCTTTCCCATTCCAACTATGGGATTGCCAATCAAGATTAAAGGGAAAGAAAACTGATTTATATTTGATGATCTTTCAACAAAGAATATGTATGAGCTTTCAATGAGCTGGCTCATTTACAATAGGGACCACCCTTTAATAATTATGTCATAGGCTTGAGTAGAAGTGTTGTGTAAACATAGTTCATGCAAATGATTTTACACATAAATAAATGCATAATTATGTTAAGAAATGGTGATCTTTATGTTCCACTTATGCAAGTATCGATGATTGTATGATAGAAATTGCATGTGGCTTTACGTAGGAAAAAAAATACATATTATTATATTGATTTATGTGTTTAATTATATAATAACCTAGATTAGAAATTCCTAGCTCTTTCAATGTAACTATCAAATTTTCTCTTTGATTGGTTGATGTACTGTAATTGATGCAACAAAACTAAGATCTAATGGTGAAATTATGTTTAGAACATAGAAACAAACATATTGTTGTTTCTTACACCCTCTAAACTAATTTATGTACACGGTCTAGTCCTTCTGGTGTGGCACTATCCTCTAATGCTGTGGATTTGTTCACCTCAGCCTATACCTACATCTAAAACATGGATTGTGCTAAAAATCATAGTAGGGTCTATTATGTGTAAAGGGAAGCTTTGTTAAATTCCTTGATAACAAGTCAAACCCTTTTGTTGATGACACAAAATTGAATACGTACCAAGCAAACAATGAAATTCCTATGAGTCAATGTTGATGTATGGGTTGATGTAATGTTGGAGTATTGATGCAAATGTTTTATGATAATGCTCTATGAATCTACCTATATTTTTCACTAATGGCCTAAGAATTTCTAGAAATACAAGTTCTTACATACTCAATGCAATGTGTTTTGATGTACAAGTTAACCAGGTTAACAACCCAATTTTAGAAAGGTCAGTTTTGAGAGCAAGAAATGAAAAATAAAATGTGGGAATAAGACTATGCTATGTTCTAATTCAAGGTACATAATCACATGCACAACCTAATCTAGGATCATAGAGATGTTAGGGGATTCAAACCAGTCATGTCTATGACAAGGATAAGGCTATTCTAAGTGACAACTTCAAGATTAGGGTTAGTTCATGCACCAAAAAAGAAATATTGAGTGCTACAACCATGCATTTACTATAGTACCAAAAGTAGGAATAAAACAAGGGAGTAAAATTGAAGATTATGCACTTTTATCCCACACTTCAATATATTATGGTCAATAGGAAATATAAAGAACATGGGTCTCTTCATATTCAACAACTTAAAAATGTAAATAGAACAATTTTAAAATATTTTCTATAGGCATTATAGTAGCACATGGAGGTGTTATTCTTATAGTAGTACATGGAGGTGATTTTAATGGCCTCATAGCAGTACATGGAGATGATTTTAATGGCTCAATACTTATATAGAAATAAAAATACTATGTTGTTAATTTGGGACAATAAAGAAGTCCTAAAATTCTAACATTTTCATTGTCAATTAATAACATCTCTTATTCTAATAAACTTGAAAATTCTTATATACAGTCTTAAGTGATAATTAGATTATGAATCTGTTACATATTGTCATGTGTTTACTTATAGGGAGTTGGGATATGTCATGTTTTGAGAAACGGTATATATTTAAATCATGCAACAAATATGTTGCTACTTCTTTCCAACCTTGTTGACTTGTACAACATAAAATTTACATGAGTTCAATCTATGTAGATATTATTATTCATCAATTATGACATAAAAAAACCACTCTATTAAATTATACTAGCTAAACCAATTTGTTTCTCAAATAATGATATTTTGGTGGCACCCTTTAGATACATCTATTGATGATCTTAGAGAATAGAGACACCTAAGAAGTTTAATAAAAGATAGATTTCACCACCAAAATAAACATTAATGTGTAGTGCATAACTAGTATTTCTTTTATGCTCCCATACTTATTTAATTAAAAGTAAATAACCTACAATAAGAATGAATAGTTTAAAAACTCACTTATCTTCCCATTTATATGCACTACCTTTCATATATGTGTAACATTAGAAAGAGAATGATGGTGATTTGACTTGACTCTTTAAATCATTGATAAGTAGGAGTTATTTTTCATAGCATGTCAAATTATGATATTTATTTCAGGATTCAACTAGGCGTAGTTTATTTAGTCAAACTTATTGACGCATATTTCATGAGTAGTGGTTCACAAGAACCTGTCTCTCATGAGAATGAATGGTCCACATCGTACTCATTGCATCTAGGTGATGCTACAAGGGGTGAAGCATCAGGGCTTCCAAAGAGGTCACCCATCTTAGTACTACTCTAACTAAAGCATGCTTAAGTATGGAGTTTACCCCAAGATCAATCCCACTTAGCTTGCTACCCCATTGCAAAAGTCAACAAGTGTTGATCCATATTTTCTATTTCAATTGTTGCTGTGTCTAAAGTGAGCCATTGGGACTTGTGGATTAGTGTTGAGCCTCATTTCCTATTTCAATTACTACTTTATCTAAAGTGGGGCATTGGGACTTGTAGATCATATAGATCATATCATTGTTTAGAGGTTTTTTGTTTGAGAAACTCTAATTAATGAAGGAAAAGGAACAACCTTCTAGGTTGATTAAAATCTAATGTCCAAACATGGATCAATATAATTCTGGAGCTCCACAATTACAAATAGTGGCGAGTATGTTTATTTTGATCTAGTCTTGTAGATAATATTTATTACTTCTATAAGAATTACATAAACTAATACCATCCCACCTCATAGGTCATAGATCATTAGATCAAATTCATTCATTAAACAATTCATAACAAAAGTTTACTATATAGTTTGTAATCATAAATGTCTCTATATGATATCTTATATACTCTACTCTAACTTCTTGCAACTAAATTGTTTAATAATTTCATCTGTGCCTACTATGCATAGTGGTAGAAATGGTTGGTCATAAATAAGTGACCATTAGAAATTAAATGGTAACTTATTTAGATTCATCCAAAGATGTATCTTTCTATAACATGAATAGCTCCTAATATTCTATTTCTGAATCTAAATTTGTAATGCTCATTAAGATGTTTAAAATAATTATTTAGTTTGCATCATTAGTCTATTTTTGAAAGACAAGTTTTAAGGTGATTATTATCTTAAAACATTTCCATGTAAAATTATTTCTTCAATATTACCATCATATAATGGTATTTCCTTAAATTATAGAAGTCATCCAAAGAAATTGACAAGAGTTATGCATCAATAATCAACTCTTTATATAACATGTTGTGTCTCATGAAATCATTTTCCAACTTTATTTAGTATTTTCCTCCAATGAAATTCTTTTCGTCAATAAGTATACTTTTAATGAATAATTTCCTCTTTGAAAAATGCAAAAACTTGTACCTATGAAGGTAAAATATGATGTCCACAAACTAATAGAGATGTATGTATTGTCTTACCCAAAATATATAAAGATGCAACATATTTTGATGAAATAAGGATAAAGGAATTTTACTGCATATTCTATACTTATAAGCAATTTGTGTTTTTTTTTTCAATAATATGAAATCCAAAGCATAATATTAATAATAAAAATTAGCATGTAATACTAGTAGATAAAAACTTACATACAATCAACATAAATTTCTTTTCTATTTACTATGAGATTATAAAGTCTTATGAGATGTCAAAATTTTCATGTATTTAGTTTTAGGGTTAGGAAGAGTCTTCCACCCCTAAGATTGGAAGATATCTTTACTTTTCCTTCTTGTCCTCTATCAAAAAGAAAACCCTCAACATAAGTAATAGGATCAATGCCCTCAAGGGCCCTAATTGTTTTTGTACATTCATCTTCCTTTGCTAAAGAGCAATCTGAATCCTACAAAATTTCCTTCTTTTTCAAATCCAAGCTTTTTCCAATAAAGATGAACTATTCTCCTTCACCTCCACATGAGCTTCCCTCTTTTGCACCATCTCCTTAACCAATACACTTTAATCATTTTGACAATCAAATTTTTTTCTACCCATCTTGTCCAATATCTCTATTGGTAGGAGTATTAGACAAAGAGCTATAAACTAGTTGATACATCAAGGACGCCTTCTTACCCCAAGGCAACATTCCTACATTTTTTTTATCTTTTGGGAAAAACCATGACAAGTACCCTACCCCATGGTAGTTTCAACATCTAAAATCCCACTTCTTATAATCCAACAGTTTCTTCCATAAGGAATCACCCACTTTCAGCCATATCTCTACCAGAAATTTAAGGCCCACCATTTTCACAATATATAGATACTTAGTATCCACTTATGACTTTAGACTTTGAAGATTATTTTCTTTTATTATTTTTTATTATTAGAGTAGGGGATTATATTATTTGTGGTTTCAGACATTTTATATGTGTTAAGTTGTAGTTGTGATTATTAGACATATGTAATTTGGAAAATTGAATGTTAGAATATTTATATGGTTAGAATACTTATATGTTTGGGTGAATGGATTATATATATATATATGGAACCCCTGATAGTCGACAAGGTATACAATAAGTTAGAAGCGCTGTGGTGGGAAGGTGGCAACAGTTCAGATGGTATGGTGTCTAGAGGGATGGGAAAACTCTTTCAATAGTTGGCATGCTCAGGAAGATGTTGTGGTTGGAATTATGTTTGATGACATACTCTGTTTTCTCCATCATTTCTTAATGTGCATTGGTTCTTCTATTCTCTGCAACTTTTTAGAATCAGTATGGTATCTGAGGGGGTGGGGAGTCAACAAGGGTTGAGATGGGTGTCCAGGGGTATGGGAGTGGAAGCTAGGGTTTGATGGGAAGAACAGGCAGCAACTGCTGAGGAGATGTACGTCTTGTTCAGTTAGCAGAAGGATGGATCCTGAGGTGGATCAGAAGAAGGTTAGGGTGGGGAAGAATGGAAGGAAAAAGAGACTCTCAGGGGAGGAGGCTACCTTCAACTTTGTGAGTTGTGTTGATTCTAAGATTAAGAATACCTCCTTGCCTAGATGGTTGACTAAAATTATGGAGACAACAAAGAAAATTGATGAGGAGTTTGAGGTTAATGTGTAAGTGGCCATGTCCAAAATACTTTTGGACTTTGGGCATACGCTGGGGCAATGGAATGTGTTTGGTGCAACTTAGCCAATCTTAGCTTCTACATTGCTTTGGTGGCTGCCTGTACTATGATGATTCATGATGATGTGCTGGAGAATTCAGGGATGGTGGCAACACATGCTAAGGACATACTGAATCATGTTCACGATGTTCAGTCAAGACAGTATGACACTAAGGTGGTGCTAGAAGATAGCTGATAAATTCGGGGTGACGCTACCAGTTCGTCCTCTAGTCTCTATGGCATGTGGATGTGATGATGATGGTGATTCTACATGGGAAGATGGTATGGAGTGGTGCAACAAGGTAGGCAGTGATAATTATATTGTTAAAGATGTTGGGGGTGGGCCTATGTAACTTGCCCCTCCAAGAATTTACAGACTATGTACTTTTAGGGCGATGATAGGGTTCGAACGGATAGTTTTTGATAATGTGGGTTATGGGTAGTCTATATTTTTTTTTCTGTTACATAACAGTTGGATGGTTTTAGACTGGTTAATCAAGTTTTATGGTGTTAATATAGTTATTTTTTTTATCAATTCTTAGATTTATAACCAGGTTTAATATCAAAAAAATATTGAAATGGGAAAATTAATGTTGTTTAGTTAAATTGATTTTGATGAGTAATGATTAGTTAATATTTTAATTGTATGTTTAATGTTGCTTTGGCTATTCCTACCAAGGAAATCTAATATTCAAAAATTGAGTTTTGCAAGGGGTGGCCAAGGCAATAGAATTTAGATATCTTTCCAAGAACACCTTATGTGTTAAACCTGTTAACCTAAGCCTATTCTACATTGAGAAATAATGGCTTATGTATGTGTGTATGTGTTGTAATGTATTGGTCAATTTTGTTTATTATTTTATTCTTTATATTTTTGGTGAATTAAATTAATTTTATTGTTTTGAATTCGCATGGGTAATTCTTGTGGATAATTGACTTAATTTTAAAAGAATATTCCTTGCTATTAATTTATTTATCGAGAAACTTTATTTTGGTTTATTGTTTATTTTAATTATTTAAATTGTTTTAAAGGATTTTATTAAAACCCTATTTTGTTTTAATGGGTTTCTCTTAGAGTTTGATTAGTTTTTTTATTGATTCTTTTTTAGGAAAAGGAGGGGTTTTTGGTGGATGATTACTTATTGATGAATTTTTGTTTTGAATGGGGATTTTTTTATTCATTCTTTTTTTGGGGGATCTGTTGTGAGCTCTCACAACATGCCCCATTTTTCCCTAGCAAAACAAGGACCCAACTTTATGCTTTACTTGTGTGCTTTCTCGCTTTGGGCGATATGGTAAAATGTCAGGTCTTGATCCATAGTCAAGGGTCAAGTTCAATAAAATTCCTAACAAAGGTCACCATTAGATAGAGAATCAAATTTTGAGCAACATTACCTTTTGAACCATGTTAAAATTCCTTTAAATAAAGAAGTTATGCTTGGTTAGAGTTTGGGTTTTTATGTTTCTACCTTGGTCAAAATAGTTACTTGTCAACTGTTATCAGGAAAATCCTAAGGGAAAGAACTTAGCATATTTTTGTTGGTTAGCTGGTTCAACATTTCACTAATTTCCTGACTAACTGATAGAGAGTAAAATCCTCTATGTCATTTGGTTCGTAGATTTTAAACATTACTGATAAAGGAAAAGAGTTAGGTTTTTTAGAAGTTCATCGGCTTGGATATTTTTTGGTTCCCTGACTAAGTGGAAAAGAGAGCAAAAGATTAAGTTTTTTTTGGTTCTAATATTCTGTTGGCAAGAGACACTATATGGATTCATGGTTGTTGTCATTGATGGCAACAAAGATCATCCCACATATCCGCAAGTTATGGTGTGTCTCTACCGGAAGTAAGAATGAAGATTGTTGTGGTCCGGTGAACAAGAACAGAGCATGTGGCAAGGTCCGACAGATTGGTCCGGATCTCTCAGAGGAAGTGTCTTGGTGCAGTGCGGATTTGGGGAAGTCAAGAGGACTACCTTGAGTAGTATATTCCAAGGATTTAGCCTCCGGTGATGAACAAAGAAAAAGATATGAATAGTTGAGTACCGGATCCTTGAGAGACAGTGAGAACAAAGGAAGAACTGACTGACAGAGTATCAGACTATTTTCTGGATGTGTTACTGTTGATGGTAAAGGTTGTGAAGGCATGAATCATGTTTGACCGACATGATTAATGATATCTACAAGTATATGCTTGATCCGCATTGCTTGGTGAGCAAGGATTCAGCCGACAGAACAGAGTTTGTAAGAAACTAGACTGTTCCGGATGCCGACTAGAAAGGTGATGAAATTACTTGTGCGGATATATATAGATGATGGATTTAGTTGTGAAGGGAGTAATCGTGTGACGATGTATGCGAATAAGTGTAGAACAGAGCAGAAGTAGTAAGAAAGATCCGGTATGTGAAAGGATAGCAGAATAAAGAACAGAGGAAAGATGAAGTGCAGCAGATCAGTGTACTGAGCCTAACCGGAACTGAACTCCAGCATATATAGATGCTTCCAATCAGTTCAAGACTGTGATTCTTATCACTTTGTAGACAGTGTGTCTCCTTGTAGGCAGTGGGCCTCTTTGTGAGCAGTGTGCTCGGGCAGTGAGCCCTAATTGGCAAGTGCCATTTTGTAATTCCTTATTCTTCTAACAGAGAATAATCTTTGGGTTAATCACCCCGTGGTTTTCTCCCTTAACAGAGAATAATCTTTGGGTTAATCACCCCGTGGTTTTCTCCCTTAACAGGGTTTCCACGTCAAAAATTGTGTCATGTGTTTTTCATTTCATGGTAATGTTTGTTTGTTTGATTCAATGCTGCATTGATTAATAAGAATGTTCAAAAGAAGAAATAATTAGGATAACTGATTCACCCCCCCTCTCAGTTATCAACAATTGGTATCAGAGCAAGGTTCCTCCTAATAGAGCCTAACAGCTTGAGGAAGATCTGGGAGTTCAAATGGATGCATATGGTTTAAGGGAGCAACTCAAGACTGCCCTTGAGGATCTTGAACAGTCAAATTCTGAAGTCAATGAATTAAAGGAAAGACTCAAACAGGCTGATGAATTCATGAGAGAATTAAAGGACAAATTAAGTCTCTCTATGAAAAAGAGAAAGGAGCTGCTCCAACAATTGGCAAGACAAAGTGAAGAAAGCAATACAGATGAAGAATTGACTGAGAAAACCAAGTTATGTGAAAAGTTATCAAAAGAAGTCATTATGTTAAGACATGAAATGGAATCAGGAACTATAAAGTTTACTCAAGAGATTGAAGAAAAAAGAAAAGCTGAAGACAATCTAAGACAATCTCTTAAAGAGAAATCAGAAGAATGCCACCAGATGGACAGGATTATCAGACATCTTGAATCTGATCTTGAAGATGCCAAAGATAATGAAGAAAAACTTGAGGATCAAATTGTCTCTCTCAAAAGAGATCTTCAAACAGCAAATGAATATAAAGAAAAATTCAAGATAAGTTCTGCCCAACTTGAAGTACTTCTTGGAAGTCAAAAGAGGACAGATGACAAGTATGGTTTGGGATATGAGAAAGGAGAAAGCTCCGGATCCGGTCAAAAGAATTTTGGATCAGAAAATCCAAGGAATAGGCCTAGAAGACCTCCGGTAAGACAGCCCAATGCTCAAAGATATCCATCTTTCAATGGATACTGCCACAGCTGCAATCACTTTGGTCACAAAGCTAATCAGTGCAGAAAAAGGATGAATCAAACTAGTCCATCCTTCTCCGGACAGTGCTTTAACTGCAAAAGGTATGGACACAAGTCTCATGAATGCAGAAATATGCAAGTAAACAAATCATTCAATGGTAGATGTTTTACATGCAATAGAGTAGGTCATATGGCTAATCAATGCAGATCAAGAGGTTATCAGTCAAATATGCAAAGAAATGTTATTTGCCAAATCTATAATAGGTCCGGTCATAGTGCAAAAGTCTGCAGAAGCAAGAATCAGGACAAAAGAGGTCCGGTATACAATCAGAATCAAGACAAGGGTAAACAAAAGATGAATGTGGATGAAGTTAGGAATTAGATGAACAAGATTTGGGTGAAGAAAAGTTCAGAGAATGTAGAGGTTGGATCCGCACCAGACTCTGGTGCTGATATTTCTTCCAGAAATTAAAAAGTGAGCTCTGGCTCAGGGGGAGACTCAAAGAAAATCCTGTTCCCCTAGCCAATCAAGTGGTGCTGGATGTGACACAAGATGCGGAGTAAAGGGTTTGAAGATACCAGTCCTGAGATGATCCAGACAAGATTTCAGAGGTCCGCATGAAGATATAAAGAAGTTGTGATCAATCAAGTAAAGACCTGTTCCGGGAGATGCTCCGGAATGACAGAGGACTACAAAAGGATCCAGAGAGATCCGGAAGTACATTATTTTACTCTGCGGACTGGACAGAATGTTTGGGATGTTCTTGTAATGTGTCATCTCGATTTATCCATGATTGAAAGATCCGCATGATGTTCATAGATCAGGACTAATCCGGGATACTCCAAGCTATCCGGACAAGGCAAACTGGAATAATATAGGTGAAGCATTTATTGCAAACAGATATTAGGGTTTGTGAAATGATATAAGGGATTTCTCATAAATCATTTGCTCATTATGCACTCAAGAAAAAGCAAAAAGTGGAGCTCTGCAACAAGACTCATCAAGCACACCGAAGATCTCCTGCCGAAGTCATTACATACAGAAATCAATCCAGCTACTCCGTGCAACCGAAGACGCAAAAGGTATTTTCCACTTTCGATATCTTGCTACAAATCTTTTGAAGAAATGGCTACTCCAAATATAGTAAAAATCTCAGATAGGCCCCGACCTGAATTTAAGAAACATCCATACAAGTCATTGGAAGTAGATCCCTTAGGAGCATTTTCCAGTGTTCCTCACGGAGTTCTACACACAGAAGACATTAGGGTTTACATACATGCAAGCATTGAGGAATTTGGGGAATTCAAATTGAGAGATCTCTATCACAAACAACTGATAGACAATGCTTTTGAGCTTAAACCAGAGTATAAGGGTATCCAGAAGAAACAATTTGATCAATTCATTCATTTCCCCTGCTTTGAAGAAGATGAATGGGTCCGGTATGTACTGAGCAGGATGCATGACAACTTCCTATGGCTGGATAGACCCTGCAAGATCACAAAAGAGACAATTAGAGCAGTAACTGGTCTATACTCTTCCGGAGGGATACCTATCCTCAAATCTGTCAAAAATAACATTGTAACTGAGGCCACCGGATCAAAATTTGATAAGAGGGCAATGACCATTGAAGATATTTCTGATCTGGATATCAAGTATGCGTCCATGATAATAGGATACAAGATCTATCACTCCAGCAGGGAGAATTCTGTATCCGGAACTGCAGTATATACTGCCTATGAAATGCTAAGGAAGAATGCGGAATATGATCTCTGCGAACTGCTCTTAAGCCAATTAATGGAAAATATACAGAAAATCAAGAAGGACAAGAAGAATTCCTTTAAGTATGGTACTCTTATATTATGTCTATTCTTCTACTTCATGAATGAGCTGCCCGGATCAAGTGGATGGGCATGGCAGAATGACAAACCTGTTGCAGTCCAAATAAGAGACTATCTACATGGGCTTGGGGATGCCAAAGCAAGAAATACAGCCCTGTGGGGATACTTCAAAAACTTCCAAAGCATGATGCAAGCAAGAGAAAGAATTCCCCAGTCTCTTGTTGAAAAATACAAAGACTCAGTGTGCTTTATGGTGGACACTGATCAGTGCCTAATGGAGGCAGTGGAGCCAAGGACTGTCTGGATCATGCCCATGGGGTATGAAGTGGATGAACAGATAGTGGAGCTGCATGTTCAACACATGCTAAGTCAGCCCAAAGATCCAAAGGCAGAAAGGTTTGGAACCTTTGAGGAGCTGAGTGTAAAGATCCATGTAGAACTCAGGGAACCTGAGATAAAGAGGAAGGTGAGAAAAGAAGTAGAGCACATTGCTCAAGGCCTAGGCATCTCAAAAGAGGCACTTGATGCCAGCTGGGAAAAGAGAAGAAAATCTGAGGAAGAAAAGAAAGAGGCAGAAAAGAAAAGTAAAGAAAGTGTTCCGGTTGAAACTTCCACCCGGACCAGATCATCAAAAAGATCTACACCTCCCACAACCAAAAGTTCAAAACCGGAAGTCCAGGCATCCGGTAAAAGATCTAAGACAAAAGCCACAAGGGCTTATGAAAGCCAAAAGGATGAAGAGGAAACTGAGTCAGATGAGGGAGTAAAAGAAATAAAGAAACAGAAGAAGAAAGGATCCGGGAAACCCTCCACAGGCCAAGACAAGGAAGAAATGGCAGAAGAATTTGCTGAAAAGCCCACTCTATCTCTAGACAGTGTAGTCAAATCAGTCACTGTGGATGGGAACCTTCAACCGGTGGCTGAATTTTATGATGACTACAACGAGGCAGATCAAAAGATCCTGCAAGAAGCTATAATAAGGTACTTGAACATCTACAATAAAGCTTTTATTGAGATTATCTCTGAAATCCCTAAAAGCCTAGAAAAGGAATTAGAATTAAGAAAGAATAATGCTCAGGCAAAAGATCTTGAGATCCGGGAGCAGATAGCTATTCAGCTATATCCTCAAATTGATCCCAAGACAATGAACATAATATTCAAAGACTGCAAAGATGAGTTCAGAAGTAAAGCCAGGATGAATCAACTCATGCTTGGTGAGACTGACAAGGTGGCCAAAGAGACAGAAGAGATCCTCCGGAAGGCCTTCAAAAGGTTCAATCTTCTTGTTGTAGAGGACTTAGGTGCAGAAACAGCTATGGACTTGGAACCCTCTGCTCCAGAAGAAGTGGCCTATGAACAGGCTAGCATCTCTCCTCCGGTTTCCCCTACAGTCTCTGGATCCAAAGAAGAAGAGAAATTACAGGAGAAGGAAGCAGTGGTGAAAGAGAAAGAGGTTGACAGTACCAAGGGTGCAGAGAAAGAGAAGACTCCATCAGAGAAGACCATGACTGATAGTGGTAAGAATGTGGAAGGAGAGAAAATCCCAAAGGATAGTTCCAAGACTGCAGAAGAAAAGAAACATCTGTCTCCAGCAAGAGACACTGCACAAACTGTTCAACAATTTTTGAGCAAAGAAACAATAGAGATCGATGAACCGGAGCTACTACAAGGCCCATTCAACTTTGATTCCCTCTCTCCGGTGCAGACAATGAAGATAGCCTCATTTGCAAATGCTAAGGCAAATGAAAAGCTCCTAAAGTCTCATATGGAAGACTGTGAGTTGATAGAGGCTGCTTCCGGAGTGCTTGAGAAGATTATGCCATCGGTCCAGATAGATCCGGCAGCCTCCTCTTCCGGTAATCTCAAAACCTTAGTCAGTAGTGTTAATACACATTTTGAATCTTTAGAAAAATCAGCTGAAGAAAAGGTCCGGAAGGAGTTTTTGGATAAAAGGTTCTCCGAGGTTTAGGGTTTGATCATTAATGATAGGAGAAACATGAACATTGGGATAAAGAGCTTAGAAAATGCTCTTAAGGATGGCGGTGACATATACAAATTTTGTATCTCCTAGTCCAAGGTAACAGTGGACATTGAGAAGAAAATAAAAGCGCAAGAGGACACACTACTAAGCTTGTCTCAAATTTTTGATCCTCTTTCTTCCTCTATAACAAATCAAGAATGTCAGACTATTGCAGTTTTGAGTGAAATCAAGAAATTGGAGAAGGAAAGGAAAAATAGAATAAGCAGGTTGAGTGAGTTCAGGGGGTTAATTGTCCCTAAGCTAGAGGCCATGCATGAGGCCATAGTAGAAGCTCAAATCACAGCCTAGACAAGTGATCCGAAAGATCTAAAAAGGGCAGATGCATTTGCATTTTTGTTGAGTGGTCACATTTCAATTTTGGATAGAATGAAGCAAAGTTGGGCTACAGAACTGATCCAACTGAAGACATCTTTTGCAGACATTCTTCAGTATATGTGAGTATGTAAATATGCAGCTATGTATAGAAAATTTTTGAAAAATTTTGGTGTGCGGACCCTACCCTTTGCCATTGATGTCAAAGGGGGAGTGAGGAGCAGTGAAAAATGAGGAATCCAACTAAGGGGGAGTTCTAGAAATTGTATATAGAGCATCAGCCAAGGGGGAGCGTAGTATAAACACTTAGTCATTTTTCACTAAGTGTTGCCATCAATGCCAAAGGGGGAGATTGTTGGCAAGAGACACTATATGGATTCATGGTTGTTGTCATTGATGGCAACAAAGGTCATCCCACATATCCGCAAGTTATGGTGTGTCTCTACCGGAAGTAAGAATGAAGATTGTTGTGGTCCGATGAACAAGAACAGAGCATGTGGCAAGGTCCGACAGATTGGTCCGGATCTCTCAGAGGAAGTGTCTTGGTGCAGTGCAGATTTGGGGAAGTCAAGAGGACTACCTTGAGTAGTATATTCCAAGGATTTAGCCTCCGGTGATGAACAAAGAAAAAGATATGAATAGTTGAGTACCGGATCCCTGAGAGACAGTGAGAACAGAGGAAGAACTGACTGACAGAGTATCAGACTATTTTCTGGATGTGTTACTGTTGATGGTAAAGGTTGTGAAGGCATGAATCATGTTTGGCCGACATGATTAATGATATCTACAAGTATATGCTTGATCCGCATTGCTTGGTGAGCAAGGATTCAGCCGACAGAACAGAGTTTGTAAGAAACTAGACTGTTCCGGATGCCGACTAGAAAGGTGATGAAATTACTTGTGCGGATATATATAGAGGATGGATTTAGTTGTGAAGGGAGTAATCGTGTGACGATGTATGTGAATAAGTGCAGAACAGAGCAGAAGTAGTAAGAAAGATCTGGTATGTGAAAGGATAGCAGAATAAAGAACAGAGGAAAGATGAAGTGCAGCAGATCAGTGTACTGAGCCTAACCGGAACTGAACTCTAGCATATATAGATGCTTCCAATCAGTTCAAGACTATGATTCTTATCACTTTGTAGACAGTGTGTCTCTTTGTAGGCAGTGGGCCTCTTTGTGAGCAGTGTGCTTGGGCAGTGAGCCCTAATTGGCAAGTGCCATTTTGTAATTCCTTATTCTTCTAACAGAGAATAATCTTTGGGTTAATCACCCCGTGGTTTTCTCCCTTAACAGGGTTTCCACGTAAAAAATTGTGTCATGTGTTTTTCATTTCATGGTAATGTTTGTTTGTTTGATTCAATGCTGCATTGATTAATAAGAAAGTTCAAAAGAAGAAATAATTAGGATAACTGATTCACCCCCCCCCTCTCAGTTATCAACATATTCCTCATTTTGATGATAGAAGAAAACTTAGAAAAGACTTAGCTTATTTTTTATGGTTAGCAAGTTCAGATTTTAACAAATTCGCCGACTTGACGATAAGAAAGAAAATTCAAACTTCATGTTTTGACAGTTTGCCAATTGAAGAAGCTTCAAAGCTAAAAGTGTTAGAATTTTATTAAGTCAAAGGTGCTGTTGAGAAAAGGCTTATCGGCAAAACCTTGATCAAAAGAACTTGTGTTTTTTGAAGTATTTTGCAAGTTTCATATTTCCCCAATTTGCCGATAACAAGGCAGAGTTCAGATGGTTGAACTTTTGCCAACAAGACTAATAAAGAGGTTAGGTTTGGAATATGGATTTTTTTCTGATAAGTAACAAAGAAAGGAAAAGTTCATTAGATTGAACTTTTTCTGACAAAAGGCTAAAGGGCAAGGTTCTCAAGTGTAAACTTTTGCCAATAACATGTTTTGAAGCCAATATATTAGAAAATGGTTAAGGTAAAAGGGATGTCAGGAAAAGGGTCTATTAGCAAAACCTTGGTCAGGGAAACTTAGGATTTTTGAACTGGATTTAAAATTAACATTTGAGCTGACTTTCCAATAAGTCTAAGACAAGCAAAGGTTCAGAATCCCACACAGTTGCCGATAACATAAAACATAAGAAAACTTAGCAAATTTGCACTTTTGTTGATAAAGAGCAAAATGAGCAGAGTTCTGAATCCTTAACATTTTTCAATAGAATAACAAGTATAAGTCCAAGTTTAGAAATTGCTACTTTTGCCGACTAAAGGATTGAGGGCAAAGTTCATAAAATTGAACTTTCGCTGATAAGTGGAAGTATAACAAAGGCAAGGTTCTGAATTTGGAACTTTTGCCAACAAAGAGGTGATAGTTCTAAAAAACTCAAAATCATCGATAAAGCAATAGAAAGGCTGAGTTTGAGAAATTTGAAAACCGCCGATAAGGGTGATAGTTCGGTAAAGTGACTTTTTGCCAATAGGGTGATATTGAGCCATCGTTTGGAAGAACATTTTTTGCCGATAAGGACCTAAAAGGAAAAGTTTGTAGAAAAGGTAAATATTCTTGTGGAAATTTGTATGCTTAAAAAGGTAAATGCATCTGTTAGTGTTAAAAATTAAGATTTTTGAGCTAACATTGCAGGAAAGCTTGAGGCTGTTCAAAGGCAATTTGTAAAACATGATTCTATACATAGGTAAAGGTTGAAATTCAAAAGATTAATACAAAATGATTAAATTTTGTATGTTTGTTTGTAGGACATTAGAGCTAATTAAATCTTGGAGAAGATATTTTTTAGAAAGTAAAAAGAAGAAGAAAGCTAGATTCTAGGGAGGGAGGCTAAACTAAATGAAATTGCATCCAAATGAAGGAGGTGTGAACCAGAACTAGAAGATACCAGTGAATATGATGTCTTCCAGCTAGAGGGATGTTGAGTCATAGATGCTAAGAATATTCTTTTGCCAACTGTATTCCACAGAGTGATTGCCAACTAGCAATCACGTGCCACCAATATGGACCATTGATTATTATGAGTGGATCCTGACCATTGGATCAAATGTAACTATTTTTGGACCTTATTCTATAAAGGACTGTGACCTCTCTTTTCAAAGGGAGATTAAATTGTTGAAACTAAGGAAGACTGAATTGTTCCAATTCTGAGCACAAGTTTGTGATTTTCTGCAACTTGGTGAATTCTCTCACAAGGTTCTTTCTCAAGACCTCTATAAATATATATGTTCTTTGCATACCTAATGGAGATGAAGCTGTAGATTACCTCCTAATTGCAAATCCTCCATAATCTTCTAGTTGATTTCTAGATATGTAATGGTGAAATATTATGTTCTATAGAAGTGCTTTCATTTGATTGCATATTGTTGTCAACTTTCCTTTGAAGATTTGCCCTGATCATATGTAGCTATCGAACATCCCGGTGAAGTATGATTTAGTTTACTTCTCTTTATTATAGTATCAGAGCATGTATGTGGATCATTGGTCAAAAATTAGTAATTTTAGAAACTTAATCTCTAAACTCTATTTTCTCAATTTCAATTTCATAGATAATCATAGAACAATTGCAAATAATGATGAATCATAAGGAAACATAGTGAGTATATGATGAATTAGTACAAATAATTGTGTATCCAGAGCATATTACAATAACAATTGCACATCATAGTGAATAGCATGCAAATAATGGCAAATTATAGTGAAATACATGTTTATAGGCACAAACGTTGAGCAAATTTGAAGTGCAGAAGCAAACATTAGTTCAGACAAGGATAATTGTAGAAAAACTAATCAAAGTTGGAAATATATATTCAAAATTAGTCCAAATAAGGGACATATTCAAGTGAATTACTCAAAGTTAGGATTAAATTGACATCTATTTGCTTAAATCCTGACTTAATAGTATAAGATTTGATAGAATTGTTGAAACTTTGTGCAAAGAACACATAGACAACATAATATTTGAAAGAATGTTAAAGAACATTGTAGGAATTATAAAAGCATGTAAGGCCCCAAAATGATTAATGGCAATACACATCAAGCCTGAGTGACTTTCAGAAGGTCAAGTCCTAACCAATAGAGACTTGGGATCATAAATTCATCCTAAATTTATCATATCTTTCAAGATGATAAAAGTTTGTTGTGTAAACTTTTATTCATGTTAATGAGACTAAGAATCACATCAATAGAATTGGCGCTAGAAGGAGGACAGAAAAAAGAGATTTCACAATTCATCACAGACTTTTCTCCTTCTAATGCAATCAATATAATTGGCACTAGAAGGAGGGCCTATGACTGGGTGGTTTGTATTTCTGTAAATATTGCATAAATATTTCATCATCTGAGTTAATTGATTGCAAATATCTTTTGCTGGAGAGAATTTGATTGAATCTTTGCAAAGGTCTAGTTAGAAACTGTAAAGTTTGGCTTGAATTTTATGTTGGCTCGCCGGCCTGCTACTAGATAGAGATCCAATGGACCTTTGTAGGAATTGCCTATTGCGAGTCCAAGATCACATTCAACTAGTGCAAAACCTAGACATACCAATCTTCTAGTGTTATTACCTATTACACCTATGCCACCAGTAGCTCTGATACAAGTTTCCATTGTTTTCTTCAATGTTGAATCGCCAATGTGTTTTGTTGTGTACAATGATTTACCTAAGAATCCAAATAAGTTTTGTTGGAAATATTATCCATACCAAGATGCAAAAGATCATTTGAGAATATTTGAAGAAGCATGTTATAGAGGGAGAATACAACCTGAAGATGTACAATGTGCAGACTTTTTCCTTACTCACTAGGAGACGAAGAGTACAACTGGTATGTAAACTTGCCTCAAGGTTCTATTACTACATGGTTAATGATGGAAAATGCTTTCAAAGCTAGGTTGAGAGCTCCAATAGATGCAGCTCTAATATATCATCATTTTTTTGAAATCAAAAGAGTTGAAGGAGAATTCATTGCAAATTTTAATGATCACTTTTAGAAAGCATACTCTAGGCTCACATCCCCATATATTATTGTAGAAGATGTTGCCATGTAGGTATAGAACTCATCTTTAGATCCATTGACAGCTATGTTTGTTCACATGGAAAATCTTGGCACTACAATGTTGCCAGGTGCATATGCGGAGGCAATTAAGATCAACAGAGAGATGAAGCAAGAAGAACATAGTCCTTTCCCTAGTAGGGGTCCTCTTTCTTTGTATAACTAGATGAAGAATGACAATGGAACCTTAATGTATCCTACTCCAATGGTGAATCCCTTGCAAGTGCCACCAATTAGTGCAATTCCTCCTTAGGGAAATGACTAGATGATTCACTATCCAGGGTATGCTCCTGCCGAAGCTAGAACAAATTTGGAAATGGTACTTCCTTGTTTAACCTTAGACTAGATAATATATTGGCTAAAGTATAGGAAGAGAATGAGGATATCAAAGAAATAACTGTTTAGCTAAAAAAACTAACTACTGAGGTGACACAACTGAGAAATCAGAATTTTTATTCTCAGACTAATGCTCAAAGCCAGTAGAATAGAGGATACAACAATGACAGAGGTTATAATGGTAATAACACTCAGTGACCTCCAAGAGTCTGGAATACTAGACCAAATAATGGAATGTTACCATCACCTTTAGATAATCAGGCACCTCTTGAACATAAGCATACAACTAGAGTCAATCTAGTTGAAGCTGCCCTAAACAATTGGTGCAAAATTCATAATACTAATGCACAAAGTTGGATTGTCCATAGTTTAAGATTGCTGCTAAAATTTTCTAGTTAGAAGTTTATAATATTGAAGGAGAAGTAATTTTTCCTGAAAGAAATGAACTGGTTCCTTTGGGGTATGAGTCAACTATGGTTGTGGGAATTTCCATGAGTCAAAGAGGAAAAGGGAATATAGTGCATGAAAAATAATACTCTTGGGTGTGAAGATACAACTTTATCTTTTGAGGACTATACCTTTCCTTTTGAAAGGGATAATAAACCTAGACAAGAGATTGATGAAGTCCATGCCTTTCGGCAATCTCAGAGAGGGCATAACTACAATCTTAGGAGTAATAATAACAAGCCGATTGGACCTTTGACAAGCTCTATTCCACTGAGTAAGCTCAAAACTCCTCCAAATGTCAATATGATGCAGGAGCATCCCTAGTTCAAGAGAAATCTTGCATCAACCAAAAACATTTGCATTTTAGTTCTTTCCTTTTCTAGTTCAGTTCAGATAGTTCAGTTAGTACCAGTTCTCATCTTGTGGTCTAGTTTTGGCATTTCATATCTTGCAGATCTAGACTTAGCATCTTCATTCATTCATCTACATCATATTAATAATTTAGAGCATTTGGATCAGTTACCGGAAATATATCACTATCAGAAGCTAATTGCTCTCTTAGAGCATAGCATTCTAACAGTTCCTAATAACCAGCTGTAGGAGAAGGCTTGCGGATCATTCCTTGACTTGCGGATCTCATTGACACATCATTCAATGTTCTTTGGTTCATGGCCAACCTCCCCCAAGGGTCTGCACATTGTTCCATTCATTTGAGGAAGTGTTCTATGCATTTAGGTCTGACCTATGTATGAACACATTATAGCTCTTCATTGGAGTTTGTGACCTTCCTTGGCTGACGTGGAGGAATCTATTGGTTTGGAAATGATATATAAAGATGTAATAGATCCTTAGGAAAGTAGTTAAGTAGTTCATGATAAAGTGATAGCTAATAATTCAGATTTTATGCAAAGGGAGATTCAAAGCCTTATCTTGTGCATGTATGTAATAAGGCCTCTGAGCCCTAATTGTAAGCCCACGTGTTGCTGGTGGATCTCTATTTTGAATTATATGGTATACTGAATGATTGAATCTGCATTTTATTCAATTCTTTGAGTTGTTTCTGTTGTGTTTACTCTTGTTGCACGGTCCTAGATAGTTCATTCTGTGAACCCTCCTACTGTGATTGCACCAAGTGGTATCAAAGTCAAAGTTTGATTCTTTGGAGCGAATTAGCGAAGGGGATTCCGTAAGATCTTGTTGTAAGAAGATTACCGATCTAAGGTAGGTTACTTGTGCGCAACTGATCACTAGTTGAGAGGTAGTTGTCACCTGTAGCCCGATCACCGAACCTGAGGCAATTTGCACTTGATCCTAGGAAGATGCTACCTCGAAGAGTTCCTCCTGTTGGTACAATGGCTAATAGAATGGATAAGATGATGGAATTGATGAGAATAATGCAAATTCATTTGGATGCTATTAAATAAGATAGGCGAAGAGGATTGACACTAAAACCTAATGTTGAAAGTGATGATGAGGAAGAATTTTAATCTATTGAACACACTAGAGAAACCATAGGAGGTGATGAAGAAGAAGAATCAGATCAGATAAAGATGTTGCGAGCTATTTCAAAAATTAGAAAGAGACCTAGAGTTGATGTTCTGAACTATACTGGCAACTTGAATCCTGAAGAGTTGATTGACTAGATAAATGACATGGAAGAATACTTTGAATATGAGGAGATCAAAGATCTAGAGAAGGTGAAATTTGTAAAGACAAAGTTGAAAGGACATGCTGCTATATGGTGGAAAGAAGTTTAGTTGGAAATAAATAGAAGAGGAAAAGAAAAGATTACAAAGTGGGACCGAATGGTGACAAAGTTGAAAAATCAGTTCATACCTGCTGACTATGAGTTGGAATTATTGAAGAGATTGCAAAACCTGAGACAAAAGGAGAAATCTGTGAAGGAATACACTGAAGAATTTCATAAGATGATCATAAGAACAGGACATAGTGAAGCAAGCAAGGAGAAAGTGGCTAGATACATCAATGGACTAAGATTGAACATTCAAGAAGAACTAAGTTTTGTAAGGATGCCATCTTTGGAAGAAGCATATCAATTTGCCCTGAAAGTTGAAGAAAAGATAAATAAAAGACATGATCAGAGAGAAAGAGGCAGAGGAGGTAAATTTTAGAGAGGTAAAACATTTTCTGGATATGATAGATCATTTGTGGAGTAGAACAAATTTGACAGCCCATTTAAGAAGGATGACAGAGATAACAATGCTTGCTGGAGAGATGATAGAAATTTTTATCGGAGAGGAAACCCTAGTGGATACCAGAATGAAGGATAGAGAAGAAAAGGAAGAGGATCTGATAAGATGACATTCATAGGTACTTGTTTCAAGTGGGGAGGTGAAGGACATAGAGCATTTGAATGTAATTAGGGTAGTACAAGCAAGAAGACAGAAAATAGTGGGAGAGCAACCTATGTTGAAGAAGAACCTATTGGATCACCTTGTTCAGATGGAAATATGGAGAAAGGAGAGTCATTGGTGATGAGGAGAGCACTATTTCAAGTAGAGACAAATGAGGAATTGTCACAGAGGAAGAGTCTATTCAGAACTAGATGCAAATCAGGATGTAAGTGTTGTAAAGTTGTAATTGATAGTGGTAGTTCAAATAACATAGTTTAAGAGGATATGGTGACTAAGCTAAAGTTAGGAAGATTGAAACACCCTAAGCCCTATCATATAGCATGGATTCAGGATGATCATAAGGTACTGGTGGGTGAACAATGTTTAGTGAAATTTCATATTGGATCTTATCATGATGAAGTCTTGTGATATTATACCTATGGATGTCTATCATATCTTGTTGGGTAAACCTTGGTAGTATGATAGAAAATCTATGCATGATGGAAGAAAGAATACATATACTATAATAGCAAATGGGAAAAGAATTACTTAGATTCCTTTGGAAGATGATCCTAAAAATGTGGAATGTAGGAATACTATAATCTGTTTGGTAGATGGAAGGAAAATTTTGGATGGTTTGAAACAAGAAAGTATGTGTTATGCCTTGATTCCTAAGAAGCCCGAAACAGTGAAGAGAGAGACTAAACCGGAGGATATAAGAGAGTTGTTGATAGAGTATGAAGACATCATATTAGATAAGGTACCTAATGGATTACCACTTATAAGAAGTATCAGTCATCACATGGATCTTATACCGGGAGCAAGTTTGCCTAACAAAGCAGCACATAGAATGACACCGATAGAGAATGAGGAACTAAATAGACAGATACAAGAGTTGTTGAGGAAAGGTTTGATCAGAGAAAGCTTGAGTCCTTGTATAGTACCTGCAGTGCTAGCCCTGAAGAAGGATGGAGAATGGAGAATGTGTACTTATTCCAGAGCAATAAACAAGATCACAGTTAAGTATAGATTTCCCTTACCTAAGATGGACAATATCATGGACTGTTTGAGTGGAGCCAGATATTTCACAAAGATAGACTTGAAGAGTGGATACCATTAGATCAGAATCAGAGAAGGTGATGAATGGAAAACCACTTTTAAGACAAATGAAGGATTGTATGAGTGGTTAGTGATGCCTTTTGGATTGACAAATGCACCAAGTACATTCATGAGGTTGATGAATGAGTTCTTGAAGAAATTCTTGGGTTAGTTTGTAATTGTGTACCTGGCTGATATTCTAATTTTTAGCAGGACAAAAGAGGAACATTTGTTGCATATTAGTCAAGTTTTGCAGAGGTTGAGAGAGGAGAAATTGTTGATAAGCATCAAGAAGTGTAGTTTCATGAAGGAAGAATTGGTATATCTGGGATTTGTGATTTCTACAGAAGGATTGAAGATGGACCCTGAGAAAGTGAGAGCAATTGTTGAATGACCTACACTAGAGAGCATTGGAGAGGTTAGATCATTTCATGGTTTGGCTAGTTTCTACCAAAAGTTCATCAGAAATTTTAGTTTAGTTTGTAACCCTATGACAGAGATAATGAGAGGTGATAGAAAAGATTTCAAGTGGAAATCAGGAGTAGATAATAGTTTTGAGTTGTTGAAGCAGAAAGTAACAGAGCAACCTATTTTGGCATTACCGAATTTCAATAAGGTATTTCAAGTTGATTATGATGCAAGTGGAAATGTAATTGGAGTAGTGTTAAGTCAAGAAGGTAGACCTATAGCATATTTCAGTGAGAAGTTCAATGATGCAAGGATAAGATATTTAGTTTATGATCAAGAGTTCTATGCCATAATTCAAGCCTTGAAGAAGTGAAGACATTACTTGTTGCCTAAGGAGTTTGTTTTGTATACAGATCATCAAGCTTTGCAGCATCTGAATAGTCAGGGAAAGTTGAATCAGAGACATACGACGTGGGTAGAGTTCATGCAGAGTTATACTTTTGTGTTGAAGCATAGGAGTGGTAAATCAAATAAAGTTGTTGATGCCTTTAGTAGAAGAAGAAACTTATTGACAGAGATGAGAGTTGAAGTGTTAGGTTTTGATGAATTGAAGAATATGTATGAGGGAGACACTAATTTTACAGAACCTTGGAAAGCATGTAAGGAACCTATTGTGATAGATAGAAGTAAGTGGTTGGATTATTTCATTCAAGAAGATATGTTGTTCAAAGGAAGTCAATTATGCATACCTAGAAGTTCAATGAGAGATAATTTGATCAAGGAGAAGCATAGTGGTGGATTGGCAGGACACTTTGGCATTAATAAGACAGTGGCTTTGTTGAGTGAAAATTACTTTTGGTCTCAGATACATAAGGATGTTTAGAGATTTGTGCAGAGTTGTAGAGTTTGTCAAGTTGCAAAGGGAAGTAGTCAGAATACTAGATTGTATAAACCTTTGACAGTACCGGAGAGACCTTGGGAAGACATAAGCATGGATTTTGTAATGGGATTACCTAAGACATAGAGAAGACATGATTCAATATTTGTAGTGGTTGATAGATTTTCAAAGATGGCTCATTTCATACCTTGTAGGAAGACAACTGATGCAGTGCATGTAACTGACCTATTTTTCAAAGAGAATGTGAGATTGCATGGATCACCTAAGAGTATAGTTTCAGACAAAGATACAAAGTTTGTTGGTTACTTTTGGAAGACACTTTGGAAGAAGATGAAGACATATTTGAAGTTTAGTTCTACTTTTCATCCATAGACAAATGGACAGATAGAGGTAGTGAATAGGAGTTTGGGAAACTTATTGAGATGTTTGGTTGGAGAGAAGACCAGAAGTTGGGACTTGATTCTTTCACAAGCAGAGTTTGCATATAATAATTTAGTGAATAGGAGTACTAGAAGAACACCTTTTGAGATTGTGACTAGAGTGAATCCTAGAGGAGTTGTAGAATTGAGAGACATCAGTACAAATGAAAAGAGGAGTGCAGAAGTAGAAGAATTTGCAGACCATATGAAGACAATGCATAATCAGGTAAAGCAACATTTGGAGGATATGAAAAGTAAGTATAAGGAAAAGGCAGATGAGAAGAGAAGACATAAGGAATTTGAAGTGGGAGATGAAGTAATGGTGTACTTGACAAAAGAAAGATTTCCAGTTGGGACTTATAACAAGTTGAAGATGAAGAAGTTTGGACTTTGTAAGATACTTAAAAAATTTGATTCAAGAAATACATATGAAGTACAGCTACATGAGACTTTGGTTATATCACCTATTTTCAACATTGCAGATCTTTATCAGTATCATGAAGTAGATTTCAGTGACAACATGGAAGAAGATTTGAAGAAGAAGTTACCACAATAAGCACCAGAACAGATTGAAGACATGTTGGACAACAGAGTTGGACGCAACACTAGAGGAAGGCAATACAAAGAATACCTTGTGAAGTGGAAAGGCAGACCGAAAGAAGATTCATCTTGGATTTCTCAGGCTGAGGTGGACCGTCTTGGTTCTCCCCTAGCCCCAACAAAGTGAGGGACTCACTTTTTCAATAACCCCAGATGTCTGATGTAGGAGTATCCTTGGTTCAAGAGAAATCTTGCATCAACCAATAAGATTTGCATTTCAGTTCTTTCCTTTTCCAATTCAGTTCAGGCAGTTTAGTTAGTAGCAGTTCTCAGCTTGTGGTTTAATTTTGAAATTTCACATCTTACAGATCTGGACTTAGCATCTTCATTCATTCATCTACATCATATCAAGAATTTAGAGCATTTGGATCAGTTACCAGAAAGATATCATTATCAAAAGCTGATTGTTCTCTCAGAGCAGAGCATTCTAATAGTTCCTGATAACTAGCTGAAGAAGAAGGCTTGCGGATCATTCCTTGACTTGCATATCTCATTTACACATCATTCAATGTTCTTTGGTTCATGGCCGACCTCCCCCAAGGGTCCACACATTGTTTCATTCATTTGAAGAAGTGTTCTATACATTTAGGTCTGACCTATCTATGAACACGTTACAACTCTTCATTAGAGTTTGTGACCTTCCTTGGCCGACGCCGAGGAATCTATTAGTCTGGAAATGATATATAAAGATGTAATAGATCCTTAGGAAAGTAGTTAAGTAGTTCATGAAATAGTGATAGTTGATAATTTAGATTTTATGCGAAGGGAGCTTTAAAGCCTTATCTTGTGCATGTATGTAATCAGGCCTATGAGCCCTAATTGTAAGCTTGTGTGTTGTCGATGGATCAATATTTTGAATTCTATGGTATACTGAATGAATGAATCTTCATTTTCTTCAATTCTTTGAGTTGTTTCCGTTGTGTTTACTCTTGCTACATGGTCCGGATAGTTCATTCTGTGAACCCTCGTACCATGACTGCACCACAATGCTAGAAATAATCCAGTGCTTCCAAAAGTGAATCAACATCATTTCAACTCCACATCCACATTGGATAAAGGTATGAATGAGCTCAATGAGTCTGATATGTTAGTTACATACCTAGATGATGAAATCAAAAGGATAAAAAATAGTCTACCTTTATGTGAGTTGTTGAAAACACCAATGATTAAGAAGTCTTTCCTCAAGTCTCTAGATGAGCCCATAGGAAAAGAAAATTCCCCTAGTAGTATTCCACCTAGAGATCCCATAAATAGAGATATCCTTTCCAAACCTAGAGATAGAGGACAAGTCCATGCTACAGATATTGCACTAGTAGCGTTGTATAAAGGACAAACTGACTCCCCTCCTTTTCTTCCCAATTTGAGAATATTGGGGAAGAATCTCCATAATTGCTTGGTGGATTCCGGAGCCTTCACAAATGTCATGCCACTATTTGTGTGTCAAAAAGCTAGGTTTGTCCCCTGCTAAATCCATAAGAAGGTCACTCAGTTGGATAAATATGAAGTTAGTGTTATGGGTGAGTTAACCCATGTCTACATGTAGTTAGCTTATAATCCCAAAGTTTAGAATTTCATTGACATACAGGTGGTGGATATCCCATATACATATGGCATGTTACTGAGTAGGGACTAGGCCAAAACATTGAACAGATACATGGCTATGGATTTCTCACAAATGTGGCTGCCTTAGAGAGGGTTGTCTAATCAGGTCGGGATCAAAGCAGAGCTAAGAATGAGGCATATAATTACTGAATATCATCAAAACAATGATGTGTTGTACACCAATGTAGATCCAAGTGTTTACAGAATTAAGATTCTAGAGGTCATAGTGGAAGAAATTATGATGTGCAATGACATGTAGAAAAATATTTAAGTAAATGTAATAACTCCTAGGATGGATTGTTTAATTAAGTCTAATTATGAAATATCAAATGAAGATGGAGGAAGTAGGTTAACTATATTTGAGTAATTTTTGTCTAAGGAGATCTAGTAGTACCAATTACAAGGAATTACCCCCAGACAAACTTTGTTGAAGGAATGGTGCAGATTGCATGAAGCTCCATACTCAAAAATGACTTGTGCATTATGCTTAGATTTAGTAAGTAGAAAAGAGCGCTTGTATTCAAGAAATCAATTAAACATTCCAAGTAAAATCCTTAAAGGAACAAAGCTTCATTGAAGAGACAGGCCATGCAGTGATTACTCAAGTTTCTGAAATGTAGCAATTTGAGTCAAAAGGGACCAATGTTGTCCCAATAGAGGCTGTGATGAAGCAAGTCAAAATTACAAATAACTATGCTATTGAAAATGCTAATGATGCATGTATTCATTTACATGCTATTCAAACATCAGAATGTCTAGATGTTGCAGTTTTAGACAAACAGAAGATACCCGACCATGCAGAGCTATCTAAGTTGAGATGGATTGTAGAGGGAAGTGTCACAAAGGCTAAAAAAAAGAAAGGTCTAGATAAAGCTCCCCTAGATGATAGACCATGGATGCTAAGATTTAATGGGTCCAAATCTAAGCAAGGAGATAAAGTAGGAATTGACCTCATAAATCCACAAGGAAAATCATTCTTAGCTGCCTATAGGTTAAAGTTTCATTGCACCAATAATGTAGTAGAATATGAAGCCTTAATTCATGGCTTGTTATTCACATTGAAGAAGAAGGTTAAAGTCTTTCATGTCTTTGAAGATTCAGAGCTAGTAGTTAAACATGTAAGGAACATATATTCTTGCAACTACAAATGATTGTGCACTTACAGGCACAGGGTATGGGATTTGATTGAAAGCTTTGATGCTTTTAATATCACTCATGTCTAAAGGAAGTTGAAGCACTGAGAAAATGCTCTAGTCACAACTACCAGTACGCTAGAACCTTTAACTATAGCCGAGATGAAAAGATTTTCAGTTGAACTGGTGTCAACACCATCAATCTCAGATAATGTCATCAATTTCCAAGTATTTGAGGATGATCAACACATCTTGGATTTCATTGTCAATAGAGATTTTTGAAGCTTAGGTAATAGATGAACACAATAGAGATGATCTAGACTGGGATGCAAAGAACATTATCAAATTACAAGATAATAAGATTCCAAAAGGGATGATAGAGATGGAAAGGTTATTTGATGTGGATAGTGTAGTCAAGTAGAAAGACCTTCCCAAAGTAGATGGAGGAGATTATGAGCCTATAAACATATGTTAAAATTCAGAAGTCAAAAATGTCCTGATTCGTAAAGTATGCACTCTTGAGGAAAGAGAAGGGATAACTCAAGCTCTAAAGGACTATATTCATGTGATAGCATGGACATATGATGATCTAAAGACATATGATACTTCAATCATGATGCACATTATTCCATTGAAATATGATACAAAGCCATTTAGGTAGAAGTAGAGGCCAGTAAATGCATTACTGGAACCCCTCATATTTGAAGAAATCAAGAAATTTCTAGCTGCTCAAATATTTTTTCCTATTAGACACTCCACTTGGGTAGCTAACTTACTTAAAAATAATGGTGACATTCGACTATGCATCAATTTCATAAATCTGAACATGGCGTCTAAGAAAGATAATTACCCTTTACCTTCCTGGATGAAGTGCTACACATGGTAAATAGAGCCCAGATGATGTCCTTTTTGGATGGTTTTTTGGGGTATAATCAAGTTATCATGGACAAGATAGATAGGTTGAAGACCGCATTCACATCAAAGAAGGAATTTTCACTTATAGAAGCAAGCCATTCAGTTTGATAAATGCAGGTGTAACATTTCAACGTGCAATGAATATAGCTTTTCGAGGCTTAGTAGGTTAGTGCATTACTATATACATGGATGATTTGACTATATTTTCTAAGGCTAGAAAGGATCAAATTGGCCACCTAAGAAGAGTATTGCAGAGATGTGAACAATACGGTATCTCACTGAACCCCAAGAAATGCATCTTTGGCATTACTACTGGTAAGTTGTTGGGGCACTTGGTGTCTGAGTATGGAATAACTATTGATCTAGATCGGCTCAAATCCATCATGAAGCTTTAATTGCTAGGAATTAGGAAGGAACTAAAATAATATTTTTGCAAGATTAATTTTGTTCAGAAATTTATAACAGGTTTTGTTGAGATAACACGACCCCTGAATGCCATGTTGAAAAAAGATTCCCAAATAGAGTGAACACCAAAAGCTAAAGAAGCATTTGAGGATATCAAGAAGGCTATTGCAGATGCTCTAGTGCTAAACAATCATGATTATACCAGAGCATTTTACATATATTCATTTGCTTCTAGCCATACATGTGTTGTGTTGTTGACACAAAGAAATCAAGAAAAGGTTGAGAAGCCCATCACATTTATGAGTGGCCCATTCAAGGACGCTAAGCAACAGAGATATTTGGACTTAGAAAGATAGGCTTTAGCCCTAGTCAAGGCAGTGAAGAAATTTAGGCATTACATCCTGAGGAGCAAGGAAATTATTGTTGTCTCAAATTCAACAGTCAAAATGTTGTTAATGCAAAGTGAACTAGGGAAAAAAAGAGCTAAATGGATCACAGTTCTACAGGATTATGACATGGAAATTACTTCTATGAAATTAGTCAGGGGACAAGCCCTAATGAAAATGATTGAAGAAATGGATCCTAATCTAATCAGTGAACAATATATAGTAGATTCGAGTCACCAAGATGACTGGTACCTTGATATTAGGTACATTCTATCGCAAGAAGATGCCCAATAGATATGAAATCATCCTAGAGATTAGCCTAGAAGATTAAAGCTCATAATTATATGATAAAAGGGGGAGTTTTATTCAAGAAGAACCATGATGGCATATACCTTAGGTGTCTGGATAAGTAGAAAGATACCAAAGTTCTACAAGAATTACATGATAAGTTTGGTACCGCTCATGGGTCGCATTTAGCCACAACTCATGCAATCCTTAGCGATCAGTATTATTGGCCAACAATTTTTAAGGATATAGCTGAGCATACCAAGAATTGCCATACTTGTCAGATAGCTACAAATAGAGAGAAATATGCAGCTCAACCCCTGTAGCCAGTAATGGAGATGCACCCATTTGCATAGTGGGGCATGGATTTCATTGGAGCCATTAATCCTCCATCATTTGCCAAACACAAGTTTGTTTTGACTATTACTGATTATTGTACCAGGTGGACAAAAATTGTGAGCAGCAAGATGTGTACATCTGTTGATGTGATCAAATTCCTTGAAAACAATATTATCACCAAGTTTGGAGTCCCTTATGCCCTGGTATGTGATAATGGTCTTGCATTTTCATCATTAAAGTTTTCTAATTGGTCTTTTGAATATGGTATCACAATAAATTTTTCATCCAATTATTATCCTCAAAGGAATGGTATAGCAGAGTCTAGCATTAAAAATTTATTGAACATCATTAAGAAACTGGTAGAGAAGAATCCTAGGGAATGGAACACCTTATTAAAGTATGCCTTGTGGGTGGATAGAACCAGAGTCAAATCAGCCTTATGGAATTCTCCATACTAGCTAGTTTATGGGGTAGATCCAATTCTGCTAGTTAATTTGAAAATCCCCACCTTACAATTCACTCAGGAATACTTAGGGATGGAGGATAGAATGGAAGTTCATTTACTAAAGTTGTTACATTTAGAAGAGAAGAGGGATCAAGCAATTGATCACTTCTCTAAACATCAGGTTGGTGTGAAGCAGTGGTTTGACAAGAGAGCCAAAATCAAAGTATTTAGGATATCTAATCTTGTCTTATCTTGGGATAAATCACATGAGAAGAAAAGAGACTATGGAAAATTTAATAAACTATCATCCCTTTCAAATAGTAGAAATATTAGGGGATATTACCTATAGGTTGAAAACGTTAACAGGAGAGGATGATCCATTGCCTATCAATGGACAATTCCTAAAACATTACTTTCAAGCCTAATCTAGAGATGTCCTAAACATATATATATGTATAGTTGTTTGTACAGTGTTTTTTTTGCTTTGTGTGTTTTTCTTGGTTGTGTTGGTTGCTTGTTTGTTGAGTCACTGTTTTGGTTAGGCATGATGCTGGACATCTTTAACTTTAGAAAAGCTTTAGAATTTCTAAAATTTAGGACAAAACTTCAAATCTTTGCATAGGTTGTGACCTTTAAAAGTTCTAGTTATATTGATTTACTCTATGAAATCATTTATATCAATCCAAACAAGGTTTATCCAAAGAATCATTAGATAAACATATTTAAAATTCATAAGACTGGTTGAAAATGTTAGTGTCTACATTAAGTGAAAAATATAAAGGTTTGCCTTTGCTACCACTATAATTCCCAGCCTGGCAACAGATCCCATTTATGTGCAAACAATGAGCTAAAATGATATATTTTATACAAAAATTTGTTGAAAAAATCAATAGAAAGAGAATTTATGTTCTCAAGGTCATCTAGATAACACTACTAGGGCTATGGACACCTGACTGGTAGTGGGGCTTTATTTGGGGGAATTATAGGCGATAACCTTGCTGGGGCTATGGACGCCTGACTGGCAGCAAGCCTCTATCTAGGTTTGGATTAAAAGGTTAAATCCAACTATGTATCTTAATGCTAATTATTGATTTTTCAACTTATCCAGTAGGAAGGAAATGAATCAAAGCACACACTTGCATTCCTTCTCATAATCTAGTTTCATTGACAAACATGATTTTTTTGAACTAATCCAGATATCCATGAATAGTGAAGGTTGGTATTTTATGTTTAGATTTGCCTTTCTTTCCTAAATTGAGTTGAAATTTTGGTTGTTTTTTTTGGTTGCAAGTTTTTATGAGGTCTCACAACATGCCCCATTTTTCCCTAGCAAAACAAGGACCCAACATTTTTCTTTGCTTGTGTGTTTTCTGGCTTTCGGCAATATGGTAAAATGTCACGTCCTGATCCATAGTGAAGGGTCAAGTTCAATAACATTCCTAACAAAGTTCTCCATTGGATAGAGAATCAAATTTTGAGCAACTTTGCCTTTTGAACCATGTTGAAATTCCTTGAAATAAAGAATTTATGCTTTGTCAAAGTTTGGGTTTTTATGTTTGTACATCGACCAAAATAGTTAAGTCAAGTGTTATCAGGAAAATCCTAAGGAAAAGAACTTAGCATATTTTTGTTGGTTAGCTAGTTTGACATTCCTTCGATTTCTTGACTAACTAATAGAGTGTAAAATCCTCTATGTCCTTTGGTTAGTAGATTTCAAACATTATCGCTAAAGGAAAAGACTTAGGTTTTTAAGAAGTTTACCGGTTTAGATATTTTCCAATTCCCTGATTGAGTGGTAAAGATAGAAAAAGATTAAGTTTTCTTTGCCTCTAATATTCCTTATTTTTCCAATAGAGGAAAACTTAGAAAAGACTTAGCTTATTTTTATGGTTATCGAGTTTGGCTTTTAGCAGATTTGGCTACTGGGCGATAAGAAAGAAAAGTCAAACTGAACATGTTTTGATTGTTTCACCAATTGAAGGAGCTTTGAAGCCAAATTTTTAGACTTTTGTTAAGTCAAAGGGGCTATCGGGAAAAGTATTATCGGCAAAACCTTGATGGGAAGAACATTTTTTTAAGTAGTTCATGAGTTTCATATTTCCCTGATTTACTGATAACAAGGCATAGTTTGTATTGTTGAACTTTCATCGACAAGACTAATAAAGAGGTTAGGTTCAGAATGTGTACTTTTTTCTGATAAGTAATGAAGAAAGGTAAAGTTCATTAGATTGAACTTTTTCTGACAAAAGGCTTAAGGACAAGGTTCACAAGTGTAAACTTTTCCCAATAACATGTTTTGAAGCCAAAATATTATAAAATGGTTATGGTAAAAGGCATGTAGGGAAAAGGGTCTGGGGAAGGTGTACATTGTGAAGGGGATCTAGATCCTTTCAGCATGATGAAGTCCAACACATCAAACAAGCGTATAGCCATTCCCATAGACTATGAACTCCCCACCAAAAAATTGATTGTCCGTAGTCCTACGCCTCAATCAATATGCATCAAGCAAATAGAAACTCCAGAGAAAACCATAAACACTGAAGAGATGAAAAATTTAGAGGATGAGGTACCATCAAAACAAAAATAAATTATCTCTAAGGGAAAGACATTTAATATCATGGAATGGATAGAGCAAGATGGACCTCTCTAATTCCCTCTAGAAGTGCTCATGATCAATATTCAGCCTACCTACAAGCTCTTCCCTTGCACAGGGGAGAAGTCTCATAGAACTGAAGGTCCAGTGTTTGAAACCACTACATTGTCCACTTGAGGAATGCAGATCTGCACGCTTTCTCAGATTCTGAGGAAGATATGATAGAGAGTTACACTCCTTTGTCACCCTTAAGTGAATCACATGTCCTAGACACACCCGAAGAAACGAAGACATACGAGCCTCTCACACCAATAGAGGATTCATATAGACCATTGACACCCATGGAGGAAGTGCATTCTATTGACAATGAATCAACCGACATGATAGGAATGCTACCTAGGATGTTCATGGTGTCTCAACCATAAGACTGCCTAACCACCTCTGCCTCAGTACAATCAAACAAACTTGGTGAGTGGGAAGCACCTTTAGTATAGATTGAAATGGTTGAAAGAATTCTAGATGAATATGAAGAAAGTGAGCGTATGTTTCATAAGGAGTGGAAAATGAGAGTGTTAGCTGGCACTGGTGATCCTATCATTTTTGAGTTTCCATGAAGTTACATCGAGTATTCCATGGATTTAAGGCTAGAACCAAATGGGAGGACAAGTATAAGATTTCTCCCTCCTAATGAACAATGGGAGCCACAAACTCCCCTTGAATTATTTCATTTTTTGTAAAGTATTCAAGATAGACAAGACATGAAAGCCTACATGCAAGAGCAGTTTGACCTACATTAGCATAGTTATTAAGATGTGATGGAGTCTTGTACTAGACCCCTTTCTATCAACAAGCCTTTGGAGACTTGATTCATTTCACATTGCCAAGGGAAACCACCAATTTGGAAACAATAGAATGAAATGACAAACCCTACAGAATAGGAGAACTTGTCCTGAGAAGATGTAGCATGAAGAATAAGGAAAGAAGATGAAAAAGGGCTTTCACAGAGGACTAGAAAGGTCCTTACATGGTTAAAGAAGATGTTGGAAATGGTGCCTATCTGCGAAATAGTCAATGCCTTTCACCTCAAGAAATACTATGTCTAAAAAATAAAAAAAAATTATAAAATATAAAAACACAAAAAAATTATAAAAAAAATCAAAATGTCAAAAAAATAGAATTTGTTTCTTGCATTTCAGTTTCATTCTGTTAATCTTGCAATAGAGTGAATGACTTGCTCTTGTACTATTTTCTTCTCAGTAATGAGTCTAAGGTTGCCTAGATATATGCCCTCCTTTCAAGACCTAGAGATTCCCTATTTTCACAATCACCATATCCCGCTTCATTCCTAGTGATTTGAATCAAAGCCTAGCTTTTAGCTTTACACTGATCTCATTCTTAATGAGCCAAGATTTTAGGTCTAAACAAAGTCAGTATTCAAACCTACAATGTTCAAAGGAAGCTTATAAGAAGACCTTCCCAATTCTTCCCTAGTAGAAGAGAAGTCCAACTAGATTACACAAACTTTAGGTGGCACTCAGCCCCTTATCTTCCCTGGCCAAATATGTCAAGAGGATCAAAACTCTAAAGGAAGCAATCTAAAATCTGAGTGAATAAAAAATGAGTGATCAAAATAAGAGTATTGAGAGATCAAGTTGTTGCATATAAAAGTTCCAAAAATCATTCATTTATTGAAAAGTCAAAAATCCAAAAAAATGAGAAAATCAAGTGAGGCATCCTAGAAAATACAAAAAAAAAAAGTGAAAAGAGTAAAAAAATAGAGTGAAAGAGAGAAGATTGTTGAATGTCTTTACACTTGGGTGGAGATCAGTCTAAGTTCAAAACCTCAAGGGTGACATTCTAATACAGAAAAAAAAAGAAAGGTACAAAGCACACACATGCACTAGCTGAGAAAAGCCAAGAGTCTAATAGTCTTTAGGATCATCTTCTATCTAAGGACCCTAGTTCTCTCCCATTTATCCTTTACCTCGGGTCTATCTTTCTTGCCATCTATGATCTAAGTCTAGCAAACATCAATAAAATTTGTTGAAAGCTTGTCAAATTGTCTTATCTAGGTAAGGATCAGTGTTTAGCCTTTAGCAAAGCTCAAAATCAAAAGCACTCCATTTTCACTCCCACTCCCCACTTGAGTTCTATATTCCTATCTCACAGTCTTGAATAGGTCTCTTATATCAAGACAACTTGCAATCCCCTAGATTGAAAATTGTATTAAGGAGCAGTCATATTGCTTGTTCCACATTGCATGCATACCAAAATTGGAAAAAGAGTCTCAAAGCAATAAACTCAATGCCATAACTCATGACATTTTGTAGAAGTAAAAGTTTCATTTCAGCATCCCTTGTGTTCTTGCATCCACATGTCGTAAACTACATCTCATATATATGCCAAAAAATTACAAAACATTTCATCATCATCATACTTGCATTGTTATCTAGAGTTGAAAGGTCAAAACATAATAAAAAAGTTCTTAAACTTCCAAAGTGCACAAGAGATGAGTACCCATTCGATAGACAAAAACCATACAAAAATAAAATTTCATAGATATATCTGAAGTTTACATGTACGAGAGTGCCAAAGACCTAAGACAAAATGCTATCAAGGGAAGTAAAGGATCCCCAGGCAAGGAGGCATGATCTCAAAAGAAAATTAAAGTAAATTCAAGGATAGTTCCCTCCAATAGAACCCTTATGATTTCTGATACTCTGCCTAGGTGTGCCACTAGTCGCTCCATGAGACCTATGAGAGCGAGGTACACTACTATGAATGTGTGATTGTGAAGGCCCTGCCGCACTAGCATCTCGCTATACAAATCCTAGATGAGCCATCTCATGAAGTACCTGGTTCTCACCCTTAAGGATGAGATTCTCAGCCTTCAAAGCTACAATCACCTAACATCCATGATAAGGAGGAGCAAAAAAGTTAGTGTGTTGCCCAGTAGTAGGAGGCACACCAGGATCAACCAAAAGACTCTCTCGAGACAACCTAGTGAAGGGAGAAGCCAAGACAACATTAATCTTGTGAATGAAAACCCTCTGTTCCTCAACATTACCTGTGAATTAGAAAAGAAAAAAATGTGTTATTTCTCCATGAAAAGAAAAAAAAGAGAAAGGATAAAGTGTGAAAACAATAAAACAAATGTAGATTCACGTGGATCACCAGGTTGCTAGGTAGGCTCAAACTGTTGCATCACCTCATCAGAATGAGGAGGCCTAGGAACTACAGGAAGACCCTCTGGGATGTCATGAGCATCATCAGACCATCAAGAGCCTTGTCCTATGCATCCTTGGGTAGGCCCTCATTTGATGAATCATCCTAGTCAGGAACATAGTGCTCGTTAGTAGATTCTGAGTCCTTAACCACAATAAGTGCTCGGCAAGGAGTCCCTCTCCCTCCCCTTTGTCCTCCTCTCGAAGATCTAGGAACTCTAGTAATGAAGACTCTGAGAGTCAAGTGTTTCTAAGTAATTGTGCTCTGATTGACCTCACCCATCTCCTAAACAGATCTATAGCAAGTAGACATTAGGGAAAAATTGTTAGGAAAATCCTCACCAAATTGTTGCAAGAGGCACTCAACGCGATGAGTCTTGACTAGACCATTACGGTCTGAAAGCTCTGATACCTTGAGGTAGTACTCTCTGATCTAACCATCATGAGCCCATGATCCCTCTAAGTCCAAGTAAGAATCATAAATCATATCATCATCTGTAAGAATAGCCAGAGCACACAAAGAGGTGTCAAAGTGACCAACTTGAATCCACCTAGCTACTCTAGCTAACCGTCTATCAGAAATCAGAACTAGCTTCTGATAGGGCCTGATGTGCTCAAAGATCCAAGTCATAATCAAGGAGGAGTGGCTAAAAGAAAGATCCCCTCGTCGTGCAAGGTGGTAGAAATCTCTTTATAGCATGGCCAAAATGTCTTGCCCCCAAGTGTAGACCTTGCCCTGCTCAAGACCACATATAATTAGTGCCCAACACCATCTCAAGAGAGCCAAGGCCTTGTCTCTAGAAAACCTTGATACGATCAAGCCAATCAAATACTTCCTCGAGTGAGGAATGCGAAGTCATGGCACAGAGGTAAGATGAACTCCTATCTGATCCTCAGGGTTATTAACCCCCATAAACTTTTCCCAAGACACTTTGTCCTCAAAGGACTCTTTAGTAGGTAGGACGAGAGGATGTCCTCTCACAAGAACTCCAAGAATAAGATAGACATCAAAGAGAGTGATAGTACACTCTCCTAAAACCTATGGGAACCTGAAGGTGTTCCTATCCACATCCAACTATGTCAAGATATCAAAGCAGATGTGTGCCACAAGATGATAACTGGCACATGGTAGACTCTGGCTAAGCCCGCTCTCCTCAAGATGACATGGTCATCATCACTCAACTAAGTAGGCATCTCTGAGAAGCATAATTTCTCTTGGCAAGTATTCCATCAAATGTGCATGTCTTGCAAATCATAAAAGAGCTTTAGATTAGATCTCGTCAACTTCCAAAAATCCTAAAAAGTGTAAAACTTGCGGAAAATATCACAAAAAAAGCATATAAACCATCAAAATTGTAATAAGCATGTGAATATAGTAGTTAAATTAGGTCAAAACAAAGTGAAAAAAATGTCAGAAAAAATCAAATTTTAGACATAATTCACCCAACAAGGTCACCCCCCGGGCAACCCAGATGTCAGCAGGATCTCCCCCCAGATGACCCAAATGTCAATAGGATCTCCCCTCGAGTGACCCTGTTGTCAGTAGGATCTGCCCCCAGGTGACACTGTTGTCAGCCAAATCTCCCCTCGAGTGACCTCCCTGACAAAAGGGGTGACCCTATGTGGAGATCCCCTAAATTGAAAAATGCTCTAGAATCCTCATTTTTTAGCCAATTTCAATAAACAAAAGACCAGACCTACTCTAAACGATGAAACAAAGACAATGCAACAGAGAAAACCACTAAAAATAGATAATTTCAAGAGACTTTTCACAAAATTCAACCTAGGGTTTAGAGAAGGGTTTTTCATTGTTTGCATACCTAATTCTTAGCAGTTGAAGAAGACATGACCATCTTCGCGATCTTGTTGATGATATCTACTCAATGACAGTTCACATGATTGATTCTATCACCAATTCACTCTGATCTCGCTAATTTTCTTTCTTTTCTTGCCCTTAACTTAGTTTCTTTTATGCATTCTTAGATTAATTTTTTTCTTTTATGCTTCTTCCATGTGTCAATTTGTGTGCATTCATTCCTACAGGTCTCACTGACAAAGGTAAACAACTAGTCGAACTCTCACGATCCATAGTAAGTTCATCATTTTAGTTTTCATTATTCATTTTGATATATTCAAATACTAGACTAATACTATTTATTGTAGGTAAAATTGTAGGAAAAGCGACAACAGGTAAGGCCTAGTTCGAGAACGGTACCTACCTTTCATGTTGACTACCATCCCCGATGGGGCAAATACGTAAGCACAAAAATAATGCACAGCCTCCATGAGGACCCCTCTGATGATTTTAATCCTTTTCACATACATGTAATCATGAAATAATGTGCTCTAAGTAGCAAACCTCTTGGTGACATGTCTTCTCTTTTGTCTTGTGCGCTCTCTCTCTCTCTGTTGTCGATGTTTTTTGACACTTGAGACACTTGTCAATTTTTGTTTTCTAAGCTTTTAACCCTATTCCTAAGCCTTTTATGTGTCTTGTAGGTGAGTTTTCACCTTTCCCCTATGTTTTTCGTCTTATCCACCCCCTAGAAGCCTTCTAGAGGTTCCCCCTAGCCATCTCCAACTTTCAATTTTCAATTTCACTCAATCAATCCAAATCTCCCCCTATTATTTCTAGATCTCCCACTAGGAGATCCTACTTTGCAAGTGGAGATTTGGATTTTTGCATGTGACACACATGTTTCCAGAGGCAAGTTCATTCTCCTCCCTTTCCTCTACCATCTCCCATTGTCAGCTCCTACCCAGGTGCCCTCTAGATAGGGTCACCCATGGGTTGCCCTTCGGGTGACCCTACTGGTGAAGGGGTGACCCCTGGACAACCTTGTGACATTTCTAGCAATGGAAAAACTTGAGTTTCTAACTTGAAAAATCCCTATTTTTGCTTATTTTTCTTCCAGATTGCATGATTTTTGATGCCTAATATGGAGTTGACTATTCCATGCACCCACACATGCATAATTACGTCCATTTAATGTAAAATTAACAACTCATGCTCTCCCATGCATCTCTTCTTCTCCACTTCTTCTTGACTTATAAGATTTTACAGAGTAGATCACTCCAATCTTAGCCCAGATCACTCTTCAATCAACCTTGTTAACTCTTCAATCTAATTGAGTTAACTCTTTCTCTTCCTCACCTCTCATCCCTTCTTCTAAACCTATAAATACCCCCCTCCCTCAAGCACAAAGGAAGGCAAATTCATTGTGTAGATAGCCCTTGCTAAGTTTTTGCTCTCCAGTCAGCATTCTCATTCTCACATAGGATGAAACTGCCTTTTGTTCCTTCACTGTTCATCAATCTTTCACATAAATCTTTTCAAGTGTCCTTACACTGCTTCAATCAATGCCATTGTGCTCATCAATAGCTCTCATTAAGCTATCTTTGCAAAGCTTCTAAAGCTTCTTTCACTTCTTTTTGTCATCTTGTCGCTAAGAGGTCCCCCCGCTACTTCAAGAGGATATGAGGTTGCCATCAATGATTTCTAAAGGTATTCAAGGCTCACAAGTCTTCTTTATTCCAGGATCCTCTATGCTTTTTATCAATTTGTAGTAATTAGATAATTGAAATTGCTCTTGGGATTAGTAATTTATTGTTTTTTCCTTTATAAAACAATTAGATCTAGCATTCTAGAAGTAATTTACATTCGTAGTTTAATTCATTTACTTGCAATTTGCTTTTCTAGATTAAATCATTTCAAAACATTCAAAAACCCCAAAAAAACATAGAATAATTGCATTAGGTAAAATTCATTCTAGTTACATTGATATTTCCTCTCCTAGATTAAAAAGCATCTTTTGTTTCTAAAATACCAAAAAAATACAAAAACTGGTTTTGCATTTCATATAACATTGCATTCGTAAAACCCTAGAAAAGAACAAAAACATTAGGCACATAGCTAACTTGAAAACCCTTGATACCATCACAAGGTCAACCATGGTCAACTATTTTTTCAAACCCCTGATTCTATGACAAGGTCAACAAAAGCCAATGCATAACCAAACCTTAGGTCAACCAAAACCCTAAGCCAAACCCCAACTTGTCTAGTCAAGTTTAGTCCACATACACCTATCTCTTCTCTCAGCTCATGAATGTGCCTAGGATTAAGAGGTGAGTGGGTGAGGGCAATCCTTGATGAGATTGAGAACATCCATCTGTGACCACAACAAGATCTGCTTGTCCTCCAACAAATAGAAGAGGATAGACAACGTTTAGTACAACAAGCATTCATTCAATACTTTGAAATACAACAAGCCATCAACAAAAATAATAGCTTACCCACACAGAGGTGGAATACCAGAAAGCCCAATAGAAGAAGAGTAACTAGTGACCCTTCAGGTCATACAGTTATCTCTACAACAATAATCATTGAATGAAAGATCCACATTTGCACATAACAACAAAGGCCCTAGGATGTGTTGACCCCTCTCCATGAAGTCCAGCTCTCCAATGAGCCAGACCACCACTTTTTCTCACCTCCTCTCGACTAGCTACTTCCATGAGAGTGTGAGTGACATGGCGGTTCACCCCATGGCAAGGAGGGAAGGGTCCATGTGCATGCCAAAATCTGATTCAACAGCCCCAGGCAACCAAGGTCACAATTTTGAGCATACAGACCTAAGGATTGAATTGCTCACTCCACACAACTATCACATATGGAAGCTCAAAATATAATAGTTGTTGCAATCTAGGGGAATATGGCAAATGCTAGACACCGATCAACTTGAGTTCACTAAACAATTTGAGTAATTTGTTCATAGAAACAAAATGGATGAGGCTAGAGGACTCATAGGTCTCCATGTGTCTAATAATTTTTTGTTTCACATTGCAGAGTGTAAGGCACCTAAAGAGGTGTGGGATAAGCTTGCTGAGTTGTATGGTAAGGTCAATAGATTATGTTGGCACCTGTTTAGGTTTTAGGGTTTTGAGTTAAACCTATTAAGAATTTTTCTTATTTCCCCTCAAAATACTAAGGCTTACAGTTATATATTTACTTTGTGTTATATTTCTTCATCGACTATCTAGCCCAGGTTTTTGGTCATCTAAGTTATAACCTTGAGCCTTATATGTTATGAAGTGACCAGCCCCATCTTCTTGGTCACCGCTTGTTGCCTGTGCCTCTAAAACTGTCAAGTCTAAGTTTAAGTCTTTGAGCCCCCCTTTGGTCATGAACCTAGCATGGCCTCCTTTTAAGAATGACTTTATGAGAACATGCTCGGTCTTGCCCTCTTTATGATCCAACGTGAATCTCTTCACAACAAATGATCTTTGTTGTGCCTTGTTTTTAGCCACGACAATGCATGAAAAGACTAAGGTGGAATCTATGTGGTACAATCATATGTATTTTACTGGGACTTGTGTCTTTACGACGACCTTCATAAGCTCTTAATGAGTCTACGAGGGCTTACTTGGCAGGATATCGTGTGCTTACACACCACTAAAGCTGACGTGTCATATCTCCACTATGTGGCTGCAAAATAAGGATAGGTGTAAAGTATGTTGTGGCCTTTAGCCATATGGTTGATGAACTGGTTGATTGAAGAATACTACATTGGGTGTCAAAGAATGTAGTAAAGAAGTGGGACCGATAAGGGTCGAATGGTAGCGAAACAAGGCAAGGGAATCTTGTCTAAAGGAGAGATCCTCTGCACAGCTGTGAAATTCAGACACGTGGCCTATTCCTAGGAATAATGAAGAGATTTATGAAAGGAGACCCACGTTGAGGCTTAGCACGCACCTAATGAACCAAAAGGAGGTGACCTACTTTCTACTGTGTGACTGCGAGATGATGACTCATGGTGTATTAGTGCTCCTCCTCAATATGAAATAAAAAAGGAACTTTGGTGGCCGTCAATTTTAAAAGAAAACTTATCCACAGTTGGAATTCAAAAGGGACTGTCAGACATCTCGAAGGCAGGAAATGTGCAGATTCAATCAGCAAGGGATTTCGGAGGTCAAATTTTGAAGGTTTTCAAAGCCGATAAAGCACAGAATCAAAGGGTTCAAAACTTTAAAGTATTGAAATTTTTTTCTCAGGGATTTTTGTCTCATTTTCCATCAACGAATATCGAATCTTCTCAGCTGCCCCCTTTTGGATATTTGTTGCATCAGCTACTTGCATTGAAGAGGGTAAAAATATCCCCCATCTACCCTAGGATCCAACTACTTTCTGCAGTTAATTCTTACAGATCAACATCCCTTCAAACAGAGAAATTTTCTAACATGGCCCATATGAACTTAGCATATTTTTGTTGCTTAGCCAGTTCATCATTCCTCTGATTTCTTGACTAACAAATAGAGAGTAAAATCCTTTATGTCCTTTGGTTTGTAGATTTCAAACATTATTACTAAAGGAAAAGACTTTAGTTTTTTAGAAGTTCATCGGTTAGGATATTTTTTGATTCCCCGATTGAGTGGTAAAGAGAGAAAAAGATTAAGTTTTCTTTGGTTCTAATATTCCTCAGTTTTCCACTAGAAGAAAACTTAGAAAAGACTTAGCTTATGTTTATGCTTATCAAGTTTGGCTTTTAGCAGATTCGCCAACTGGTTGATAAGAAAGAAAAGTCAAACTTCATGTTTTGATTCTTTCATCGATTGAAGGAGCTTCAAAGCCAAAAGTGTTAGAATTTTGTTAAGTCAAAGGAGCTATTGGGAAAAGGATTATCGACAAAACCTTGATTGGAAGAACTTATATTTTTTGAAGTAGTTCACAAGTTTCAGATTTCCCCGATTTGCCAATAACAAGGTAGAGTTTGTATGGTTGAACTTTCACCAACAAGACTAATAAAGAGGTTATGTTTGGAATGTGGACTTTTTTCTGATAAGTAATGAAGAAAGGCAAAGTTTGTTAGATTGAACTTTTACCGAGAAAAGGCTAAAGGGCAAGGTTCGCAAGTGTAAAATTTTCCCCATAACATGTTTTGAAGCCAAAATATTAGAAAATGGTTAAGGTAAAAGGGATGTAGGGAAAAGGGTCTATCGGAAAAACCTTGGTTGGGGAAACATAGGGCTTCCAAATTGGTTTTAAAGTTAGCATTTGACTTGATTTGTCGATAAGTCTAAGACAAGAAAAGGTTAAAAATCTCAAACAGTTGCCAATAATATAGAACATAAGAAAAGTTAGCAAATTTGCACTTTTTCTAATAAAGAGTAAAATGAGTAGAGTTTTGAATCCTTAATATTTGCCAACAGAATAACAAGTATAAGTCCAAGTTTAGAAATTGGTACTTTTGCTAACTAAAGGATTTTAAAAAGCTAAGGAGGGAAAAGTTCATAAAATTGAACTTTCACCAATAAGTGGAAGTATAAGGAAGGAAAGGTTTTGAATTTAGAACTTTTGCCGACAAAGAGGTGATAGTTCTAAAAAATTCAAAATTGTCGACATAGTGATAGAAAGGCTGAGTTTGAGAAATTTGAAAATCTCTGATAAGGGCGATAGTTCAGTAAAGTGACTTTTGCAAGTAAGATTGAGGTTGTTCAAATGAAATTTGTAAAACATGATTCTCTATGTAGGTAAAGGTTGAAATTCAAAAGTTTAATACAAATGATTAAATTATGTATGTTTGTTGCAGGATATTGGAGCTAATTAAAGCTTGGAGAAGATGTTACATAGAAAGTAAAAACAAGAAAGTTAGATTCTAGGGAGGAAGGCTAAACTAGATGAAATTGTAGCGAAATGAAGGAGGCGTGAACTAAAACTAGAAGATACCAGCAAATATGTTGTCTTTCAGCTAGACAGATGCTAATTCAAAGATGCTGAGAATATTCTTTTGCCAACTACATTCCATAGAGTGATTGCCAACTAGCAATCACGTGCCACCAATCTGGACCGTTGAGTATCATGAGTGGATCCTGACCATTGGATCAATTGTGATTATTATTGGAACTTATGCTATAAAAAGACCATGACCTCTCTTTTCAAAGAGAGATTAACCCAATTGTTGAAACTAAGGGAGACTAAATTATTCCAATTCTGAGCACAAGTTTATGATTTTCTGCAACTTGGTGAATTCTCTCACAAGGTTATATCTCAAGGCCTCTGTAAATGTATCTATTCTTTGCATGTACTTGATGAAGATGAAGTTGTAGATTACCTCTTGATTGTAAATCCTACATAATATTCTAGTTGATTTCTTGATATGTAATGGTGAAATGTTGTGTTCTATAGAAGTGCTTTCATTTTATTGCATATTGTTGTCAACTTTCATCTGAAGATTTTCTCTGACCATATGTAGTTGTGGAACATCTTGGTGAAGTACGATTAAGTTTACTTCTCTTCATTATAGTATTAGAGCATGTATATGGATCATTGGTCAAAATTAAGTAACTTTAGGAACTTAATCTCTAAACTCTATTTTCTCAGTTTCAATTTTATAGATAATCATAAAACAATTACAAAATGATGATCATAAGAAAATACATTGAGAATATGTTGAATTAGTACAAATACTCATCTATTCAGAGCATATTAAGGTAAGAATTATACATCATAGTGAATATAATGCAAATAATGGCAAATTACAGTGAAATACATGTATATAGGCACAATCCTTGAGAAAATTTGAAGTGCAGAAGCAAAGATTAGTTCAGACATGGATAATTGTAGAAGAACTTATCAAAGTTAGAAATAAATTCAAAATTAGTCCAAATAAAGGACAAACTCAAGTGAATTACTCAATGTTAGGATCAAATTGACATCTATTTGCTTAAATCATGACTTAATAGTATAAGACTTGATAGAATTATTGAAGGTTTATGTAGAGCAGACATAGACGATAGAATATTTGAAAGAATATTGAAGAACTTTGTAGGAATCATCAAAGCACATAAGGCCCTGAAATGATTAACAACAACACACTTCAACCTTGAGTGATTGTCAGAAGGTCAAGTCCTGACCAATGAATACTTGGGATGATAAATTCATCCTGAATTCACCATATCTTTCAAGATGATAATGGTTTGTTGTGTAAACTTTTATTCATGTTAATGAGACTAACAATCACATCAATAGAATTGGCACTAGAAGGAGGGAAGAACAAAGAGATTTCACAATTCATTGTAATATTTTCTCCTCCTAACTCAATCAATAGAATTGGCACTAGAAGGAGGGCCTATGAATGGAAGGTTTTTTTTTTGCAAAGATTGCATAAATATTTCATCATTTGAGTTAATTGATTGCAAATATCTTTTGCTGGAGACAATTTGACTGTATCTTTGCAAAGATCCGGTCAGAAACTACAAAGTTTGGCATGAATTTAGAGCTAGCTTGTCGGCCTACTACTATATCAACATCCATCAGACTTTTGTAAGAATTGCCTGTTATGAGTCCAAGATCACATTCAGCTGGTGAACAACCTAGACATACCAATCTTGTAGTGTTGTTACCTATTACACCTATGCTACCAATAGCTTTAGTACAAGTTTCCATGGATTTATTCAATTTTGAATTGCCACTGCATTTTGCTAGGTACAATAATTTACCTAAGAATCTAGATAAGTTTTGTTGGAAATATTATCCATACCAAGATGCAGAAGATCATTTGAGAATATTTAAAGAAGCATGTTGCAGAGAGATAATACAACCAAAAGATGTAGTGTGCAAACATTTTCCTTACTCAACAGGAGAAGAATCATACAGCTGGTATGTAAACTTTCCTCAAGGTTCCATTACTATATGGTTAATTATGGAAAATGCTTTCAAATCTAGGTTTAGAGCTCCAATAGATGCAGAAATGATATATCATCATATTGCTGAAATCAAAAGAGTTGACTCAAAATCTACGCAGTTAAACCTTGAAATAAATCATAATAATGAAGGAGAATTCATCACAAATTTTAATGATTACTTTCAAAAAGCATACTCCAGGCTCACAGTGCCATATATTATTGCAGAAGATGTAGCCATGCAAGTATATTACTCATCTTTAGATCCATTGATGACTATGTTTGTTCGTAGGGTAAATCTTGGCATTACAATGTTGTCAGGTGCATATGCAGAGGCAACTACAATCAACATAGAGATGAAGCAAATATGACACAGTCCTTTACCTAGTGTGGGTCCTCTTACTTTGCCTAACCAGATGCAAGATGGTAATGGAGCCTCATATGTTTCAAGATGATAAAGTTTTGTTGTGTAAACTTTTATTCATGTTAATGAGATTAACAATCACATCAACATGATCTCTCTAGAGTTTTGATTTTTTTAAAATAGAATTCTTAGACTTTTGGTGAAGAAGACTTGTTTGGGTTTTTGGTGAAGAAAAGCTTGATTGGAAATTTGGGAAGGTTTTTGGAAGAGTAAGAGATTTGGAATGGATCTTGCCATGTGTGTGCTTCTCCTAACTTGGAGAGTAGAACGTAGGATCTTATCTTTTATGGTTATTGTGAATGTATGTATGTTTTTATGTAAGTTGATATGATTTTATGATGAATGTTTTGATTATTTTTGTGTTGGGTGGTGTGGAAGTTGTTCTTTCCTTAAGGGGGAGAACCTCTTATGTGTTGGGGTTTGAGAGAGATGAGGAGACTCTCATGGGGGAAGTTATGTAGTTAGGTTTTTGTGGAATATGTGTTGATGAATTTTTGCAGTTGGGTTTTATGAAAGAAGTGTGGTGAATTTTTGTAGTTGGGTTTTGTGAAAGAAATGTGATGAATTTTGTAGTTGGGTTTGGTGGAAGAAGTGTGAAGAATATTTGTAGTTAGGTTTTGTGGAAGAAGTTTATGGAGTTTTTTAGTTGGGTTTTGTGGAAGATGTGTGATGGATTGAAGAAGAACCTGTGAAAGGAAGTTTATTTTTGTCCCCCAAGAGGGATGTTATCCCCTCTTTCCCCCTTTGAAGGATCCTTTTTTGGATTCTTAGTTTGTGAGTCTCACCTTGAGTTTGGGTGTGTTTGTGTTCTTAATTGATCAAATTGATTGCTGTTGTAAATCCTTGTTCTTGGAAAATCTCCCTAGTTCAAGGGTGGATTGGTTTTCCAATCCTATGATAGGAAGGAGAGCATGTCGGGCCATCCATGTTTGTTTGAGGTGTTCAAGATTTTTACACAAATGTTGAAGATACTTGTGTTGTTCAAAATTCCTATATGTCAAGAGCTTGAAGCTCTTCCTTGTGAATCATTATGTATTTAAAAAGAAACAATAGAGAAATCTGAAGCAAAACAATTAGATTTCAGATTGTTCAACTAGACAAAAACCAATTTGTTCTATTTTCAATAAATTTTTTAAAAAAACTGGGTGCTTCTGAAAATTTTAGAGCAAGTGCATAGTTACGTTTTATATGTCATATTAAAAGTTTAGCAATACCCAGATATTAGATGTCAAGATATAAAAACATTTGTGACTATATGTCTATGTTGTTATAATTCTTTTGAGAAAAATTAGTCCCTTACATCTTAAATAAATTTCATTTTGTAAATTGGGTTTCTTCGATATTTTTATGGAAGATGCGTAGCCTAGTTGACTAAATCCTCACAAAAATTTAGTCATACCTAGATTCTCAATTACGCCATATGTATGAATCATCAACTGTTTATTTGTTCTATTATTTTGATGTTTTTTATTGTATATGTGATTATATATAATTTTTAGAAAATTATATTAAAGAGAATTATTGATAAAATGTTTATGAGATTTGTAGATCTATGTTACCTTTCTAACACATTTTATAAATTAGAAAAAATATTTAATTTTAAGAAAGTTATGGCTTTCTTAATGGAAGTTGTTTATATGCAAATTGAAAAACACTCTCATATTTAGTTATTAACTCTTCCTAACCTACACAAAGGAAATTTGTTAAAACGACAAAAATTTAGAAGTTATGATATTCATTGTAAGATTTAATAAAAATAGAAAAAAACTATACATATATAAAAGGGTTAATTTGAAAACAATTTTGTAGCTTCATTTGCTTTAATTACTTTTACTAATTTTAGATTTAAATTTGTGAATGCTTTTATTGAGAAATTTTATTAAAATAGTTACTTATATTTTCAAATAAATATTTTGTTTATTATTACTAATAAATTGATGAGAAAATAATAAGTTGATATCTTTAAGAAATTAATTCCAATTAGTTTATTTTATTATTTAAGATTTATATATGTAGCTTCTTATGTAATTATCCTTAAAACAAAAAGAATTAAAAAAATAAAAGAAAAGCCTGATATATTTCTTTTATGATCAAATTTCTAGTTTTTGATTAGAGGTCAAACAAGTTTTGAAGGGACCTGAAACCCTTTACAACTAAATGCTCCCAAGTATCAACAGAAAAAGAAATGCCAATAGTGAATCCAAACCAACACACAGCCAAACATCAGCTACCTAGAGGCTGACCCACAGAGAAACAGCAGCGGTGCTGCAACCAGAAACACTAATTAATGAGAAAACTCACTAACCCCAACTACAAGCAAGACCCTATCCACATAAGAACATTCTTATGGTCTTGACAAGACACCCCATGTCTCAAACTTTCCAGGGTTTGAAACCCTTAAGCAAAGAATCCAAATAATTCCAAGGATCTGAAAAAACCAGATGATCAGGAACCCAGAAAATAGACCAACAAGAAGGAGGCTCCTCGGAAGGAGACCCAAAAAGCTTAACAGTATCTGCTAGGACATGAGTAATCACATCATACCCTCCATTAGAAGCAACAATGCTCCAAATGCTAACAGGGGTTCCATTTTCTTTTGGCCCATCATCTAAAAACTTTGCATCATAAAAGGGTAAACCCTCACTTGATGATAGACTTTCAAACTTGGTAGTTGGGAAATGAACCCAACCACACCTTCTTCTACTATGAAACAAAGGAGGCATTTCCATCATAGGAGATCTGTTCAATGCACCTTTCTACATCTCGGCGCTCAGAGCACACACCAAGGGCTTCCATATTCTACTAGCCCATATACTATCAATAATGGGTTTGTTCCCATATAGGGAAAACCCCCTCTTGAAGACAAGTTTCTCAACAAGAGAAACAGGGATCTGAAACCTCCCGCCCACATCAACAGACACACCACCAAAAAATGAAGCACGTCTTTGAAGAAAATGAAGAATAGAGGATGCCACTAAAGTCGCTCATGATCCAATTTCTAGTTATTATTAGTATTTAAATTAATTTATTTTTCTTTGCTTTATTATTTTTTGTAAAAGATAAAATTGATAAATTTTGGTATTAGTTGATTAATTAAATATTTGTTGTTTTTTCATGCTTTATCATTAACTTAGAAATTTTAATAGTTAATTGATAATTAATTTAGATTTCTATGGATTTGAAATGCTCTATTAATATTTTAAAGTTTATTTAATTGAAATATTATTTAATGGTTGACTTTCCTTAAGAACAAGTTAAATTGTATTAGTAACCAATAAAACCAGGTAATTATTTAAATAAATGTTTAAACCATAAATATAGTAAATATATTTTAAATTTTTATTTGGTTTAGATGGAAATTAGAAAATAGATATACAAATTAGGTAGTTGTCGAGACTATATTTTAGCTCACTAGCTTATTGATAAACTTGTGTGAATCAAATCTCTTAGTGTGTTAATTATTGTTGTTAAATATATGAGTTATATTAATAATTTTATACTTTGTATATATCTAAATATTTGGATCTATAATGACTGGATTAGATATATTATTTTTAGACTTTATTAATGTCTTGCAAATATTTATTTAGTCTCATCATTTCTATCAATCTTTTAAATGGTTTCTATTAAATTTGGAGAACTTTAAATAGAATACTGTAGCTTAAAACATTTAGGTCAAATTGAATTTTAATTATTTTAAAATTGTTAGTGTATTTGTTTCAATTAGAAATGAATAGAAAATTGAATTGTTCTTCTTGTTAATATTTTGTTGCAAGATTTAACTCGTTTCTTTTAAATTTAAAATTTTGGGGAAAAATCAACCTTGAACATTATTCCTTGGTTGACACATGGATTGTATAGGAGAAAATTGAAGTAAATATTTCTTATTTTCAAATTTTAGTTTATATCTTTATCTAGTTCAATATCTTTAGTTAGAAAAAAAAATGTAGTTTCATTTGTGAATGCTTACTTGTATGTATGTATATAGGTGGGCATTACAAGCAATCCCAAAGATAAATTCATTTAAGCAAAAAATTGGTTATAATATATATGAGATTGCAAATATGTTTCTTTAGATATAGAAATAAATTTACCTAGATGCAGCTGAGGTGCTCTACCCAACACCTCAGCTACAATAAGGAACAAAAAAGGAGAAAGGGGGTCCCCTTGTCATAAACCCCATTTTAGCATTGAAGAACTATGAAATAGAACCATTGATTAACAAAGCATAGGAAACTTAGGAGATAAAGGTATAAATCTAGTTGCACCAAGCTTTGTTATAGGAAAACTCATGCATCACTTTCATAAGAAAATCCCGAGAAATTCTATCATATGCCTTATTGATGTAGGAGCATCCTGAGCCCATGAGAAATCCTCATCAACCAAAAAAATTTCTTTGCTTTGTTTATTGTTTTCTTCTTATTTTTTCTTTCAGTAGTTGGTGATCAAATTTCTAGTAAGTCCAGTTGGTTCAAGGCCAAGTGATGACTTCACCTTGAAGAGCCAAATGGGTGTGTACAGTTCATGTTGGGAGAAGATCTAATCAAAATTGAGTGAGTTCTACTTGTGCGGATGTTTCTAGCTCCAATAGAATGTCCATATGCGCTTTGCCTCCAACAAGATGTCCAGATGCGCTTTGCCTCCAACAAGATGTCCAGATGCGCTTTGCCTCCAATAGGATGTTTGGATGTGCTTTGCCTCTACCAGGATGCCTAGATATGCTTTGTCTCCAACAGGATGTCCAGATGTGCTTTGTCTCCAATAGGATGTCCAGATGCACTTTGTCTTCGATAGAATGTCTAGATGTGCTTTGCCTCTAATAGGATGTCTGTATGCACTTTGCCTCCAATAGGATATCCATATGTACATGTCTTGTTGAACTTGAAATCCCCAACCGAATGTTTCAAACTGGATGTTTTCCAATCAGATGTCCTGTTTCCCTCCATGTCATGTTAACCTGTGGATTTCTACTAAAATGCCTTAAAGTGCCTAGAAAGTGACAAAAGTGGGTTTTAATCACCTTTATGATCGATCTAAAGAGTTAGTAAGATGACACCAATCTAGAGAGCCAGTAAGAAGATGACACATGTCCTTTCACATGAAGATGTGTGGTAACCACCTCTTGTTGAACACCCATAATATTGAGAGGGGGGTGAATTAGTTTCTCTGAAACTACTTAATTATTTAAACATTTATTCAACATACTTAATTTGTATTAAGAAAAGAAAGCATGAAATCAACCATTAAAGCACATAATAGATGTACACCATATTTTTACATGGAAAACCTAAAAAGGGAAAAACCACAGTGAGGATTAGCTCACAATATATTAATAATGCAACCGGTTAAGGTTGATACAATTGGTTGACTCATTGTCCAAAAGAGAATGCTCACTATAGGTGGCTCAGTGCCAAAGGACTCACTATCTTGAATAGAATGAGATGAAAGAAGGGGTGGTTCACTGCCAAATATGAACTACTAGTAATGCATCTGACTTATGTTGAAGATACAATTCCACTGAAGCTCAAATGTCACAACCCCTTATTTTCAATAATTAATTATGAATTTAAATATTATTATATAATCGATTGTTGACGAATATCAACTCATGTGTGCGACAGGTATGATCTCTAACTCTCTTGAGACAAAGAGAGAGTATCATCGAGACAAGGGGTGTCTAGCCAACTATGGTGAAGTGATGTGAAGGGAATCTATGCGCACACCACTTAGTCTATTTTTCATAACTATATATTTTTTTTTGGATAGATAAGTGCTACCATAGGGGGTAGCTCCCTTTCATTAATAAAAATGGGGATACAAAAACCTGCTCCTCGGAGTAGCATAGAGGTGCCATAGCAGGCTAGTACATTTAGGAGTGCCACAACACTCTTAATCCATCTATTACTTTGTCAGCCCTTTCCACTTGCTGTGGTGATAGGAGGTCGCCATACTGGCCTATGAAATAGGTGAAGGTTTCCATATTTTTTTGGATGATCCCTTCACGGAGGAGGACAAAGACTTGGGCAGAGACGGTTGGTGGATCCTGTTCATTGTTGACTGCAGCCGCACTAAAGATCCCTCCAATTGATCTCCTTGTTGGTCGTTTGTTGAAGGCCGTAATGGCTGCGTAGGCGGCTTCTTTCATATCTTCCTTTACCAGTGAGTTGGCTAGGATGCATCCCCTCGTCTTCCTTCCAAGGATAAGCACACAGGCGGACATAAATTCCTCATAGAAAATTGCATCATGAACGTGGCCTTCAGGCAGGTTTGCTTCACCGATCACCTTGAGGATTGCTTCGGCAATGGCGTCATCAGCTGAAAAGAGTCATTTGACCTGGGCTATTCTTGATTCCTCCTACAGCTCGTCATCACCCTTGGCATTCTCTGGACTCTCTGCTTTCTTCTGGCAAATGCACTCGCATTCAATCTCCATCTTGTAGATGGATCAAGTTTTGACATGCCTTAAATAAACGGTCTTCATGATTTACTTTGAGTTGAGATGCTGCCATTTTCTGAAGCTAGTATGCCGACATCACAAGAAAAGGATTTGTAGGATCTTGGTCGTACAAATCTGCTATCCAAATTGGCTGTCATGAGTCATTCTGATGGCAGTCCTGGCCAGGGAGCACATGAGTCTGCCACAATCTCATCCTGATCCTGTATGCAGGCCCAATTTGCTAAGAAGTCTGCAGCTTTATTCCCTTCTCGATAGGTGTGGGCAAAAGACACATTTCCCATCTTTTCCAAGCATTCCTAGATGGCCTCTGCCAAGTATTTCAATCTCCAGCTCGAAGTGTTTTTAGTGGTGATTGCCCTTATGCAAAGGAGGGAGTCGCCTTCTATTTCTAAATCCATAATGTGGTGGTCTTTGCAGAGGCGAAGGCCTGCTAGCAAGGCTGCAAACTCTGCTTCGTTATTTGTTCCAATAGGTAACTCCTTAGAGAGACCCCAAATCAACTATCCCTGGTGATCGCAGATGATGACTCCTGCTCCAAAGGTGCCCGAGTTACCCTTTGCGGCCCTGTCAAAATTTAGTTTCAACCTTCCCGGGGGCAGGGCTAACCATTTAGTGAGAGCTCATTTTCTTTTCCTTTCCTCCATCTTCTTTGTGTCCTGGCAATGGTTCGGTATTGTGAGGTCTGGCCATCTCTTCCTTGCTTCCTCGTCCCATGCAAAAAATGGTGTCAGGGGAGACTCCATTATTCGTGCATTAATGATCTCTGTGATGCCAAGTTCCAATTTTCACAAGACACCATCTAGAGTAGATGAAGTGTCTCTAAAAATCCTTTGGTTTCTTTCATGCCAGATGTGCCAAATGAGGAGCGAGGGACTGGCTTCCCATAATCCATGCCACAAGGCTTTTGGCCCTATTGGCCATCCTTTTATTAGACCTGTTAGCTCGTTTGGGAGGGCACTACACCAATCAAGCTTGCCTTGCAGCCAATCCCAGCATTGCGCAGCAAATGGGCAGGAACCTAGTAAATGGTCCAGAGTTTCTTCTACATTGTAGCACAAAACATAGTGAGATGGGCCCTCAATTCCCAGATGGTTCAACCTATCCCCAGTCAGTATCCTCTGATGGAAAGATGTCCATAAGAAAGCACCTACTTTTGGGAGAGTCCATTTCCCCCAGCATAAGTTGATAGGCCACTCTGGATGTGGATGACAGTTTTGCATTTTGTATCCGAATTTAACTGCATAACTCCCAGATTTTGAGCTGCTCCAAATTAATTCGTCTCTATTTGAAGTGATTAGCTTCCTTGCTAAGAGTGCTTCTTTTAGTTCTGCCCTAACTTCTCTATTTATTGGGAGAGCATAAATTTTGTCCCAGTTCCAGTCCGCGCCACTGATGTAATTTGCTACCCAATATCCAAAGGAGTCTGTGAGCCTTTTCCAGTGGTCTTTTAAGGAAGGGATATCAGCCAAAGGAGGGAGGCCATTTATCGAATCCTCCCATATTTTTGCTTTAGAACCATTGTGGAGAGTCGAGGAGATGTGATCTGATATGAGCCACTTGCAGCTTTGTAAGAAGTTCCAGATGTGCGATCCTCTTGGGGGGTTAGGGGTGGTGAGAATCCGCTCCGGTTCCTCTGAGTCCAAGTATTTTTTCCTCAAGATTTTGCACCATCTTGCATTGGGCTCCTTATAAATTAGTCAGACCAGCTTCGCCCTTAGAGCAATATTTTGTTTTTCAAGGTTTTTGATGCTAGCTCCACCATCTTGCTTCTCCTTGCAGGCTGTTTGCCAGCCAATTAGGGGAATTCTCTTTCCTTCATTTGCCCCTTCCCATAGGAAATTTTTGAGGATTCCATCTAGAATGCCACTGGCCTTTTTACTTATTTGGCTTCTACTCAGCTAGTAAATAGGAATCGCTGATAGGACTGCCTTGATCATTTGAATTTTGCCTGAGAGGGTGAGCCACTTCCCTTTCCAAGAAGAGGCCTTGGATCAGCACTTCTAAATTGTGTCTTCCCAGAGGATAGATCGCATGGCCCCTTTGAAGAGGGGGATTCCCAAATATTTACTTGGCAATTCAGCCCTCTCAAAATGGAGAATAGACAAAATATGGCATTGCATTCTTTTGCATGTATTGAAAAAGAAGATGTTGGATTTGGAAAGGTTGATTACCTGGCCTGAGGCTCTAGAGTAGTGATCGAGCAATGAAGTGATCTCTTGTGCCTCCTGGATTTGGGAGGCCACAAAGAGGAGAGTATCATCAGCGAATTGTTGATGCAAAGCCTGGGGAAGCCCATCCACGATCTGTACACCTCTCCAACGGTTGTTTTGGACCAAATATTGGATACCTCACCCTAAAGCTTCAACCATTATCACAAAGAGGAAAGGTGATAGTGGGTCTCCCTGACGAAGGCCCCTGGAAGGCTCAAAGAAACCGCATGGGCTTCCATTTACTAGAACAGAATATCTAGCCGTTGATATACAATTGAAGATCCAATCAATCCACTATTTGTAGAAGCCAAATCTTTCCATTATTTTCATCAAGAAATGCTAGTTAACTCAGTCGTAGGCCTTACTGATGTCAAGCTTCAATATCATGCTGCTTTGGTTGCTTGAGGTGATAGAGTGCACTGTCTCATGAGCCGCTATGATGTTGTCCATGATATTCTGCCCCAGGGTGAAGCCACTTTGCTCCTCAGAGATTATGGAGGGAAGGATGAGTTTAAACTTGTTTGCCAAGATTTTTGTCACAATTTTGTAAATGACGTTGCAAAGGGAGATGGGTTAGAAATTGATGAAATAGAGGAAATCTACTTTTTTTGGAATTAGGGCCAAAAAAGTGTTGTTTATGTCCTTGATCATTTTTTTGGAAGTTCTTAAGTCTTCCACCACTTTCCAGATGTCATCTTCTAGGATGTCCCAAAATTCTTGGTAGAATCTTGCCGGGAAGCCATCTGGGCCCGGGGCTTTATCTGGTGCCAATTGGAACACTGCAAATTTGAGTTCCTCTTTGGTGATACTTCCTAGAAGCATTTCATTGTCTTCCTCTGAGATTATGGGTGGGATGTGAGCCAGGAACAGTTCTTGGAGTTGAACAGAGGAGACCTCCTCTGTTAGGAGTGACTGGAAAAAGGAAACCGCTTCTTTTTGAATTGTCGCTGGGTCAGAGAGATCAGCACCTTCTACATTCGAGATTTTAGTAATTCAATTGAAATTTCTTCTCTGCCTTGTTGAATTATGGAAGAATTTAGTGTTGAGGTCACCTTCTTTCAGCCAAGTTTCGCGGGATTTGGATCTCCAGTAAACTTCTTCTCTGGCTAGGAGTTCACCATGGATCATTGTTAGTTCTTTTTCTTTTCCAAACTCCTCCCCCATCATACCTTTAGAAATTACGACTGAGTTTAAAGCTTCTAGCTCAACTTCTATTCTTTCCTTATCTTTAAAGATGTTTTTAAAGGAAGTTTCATTCCATATTTTCAGATGGCCTTTGATTGCTATCAATTTTTTTGCTATGATGAACATCTTTGAACCTTTCTAAACTTTGGTTTCCTTCCACCAGGTGCTGATTAAGTCCTTCAAGGAAGGGTCCGTTAGCCACATTTTCTCAAATTTGAATGGACATCTTGGGGGAGGTGAGTCCTCATGGAGGCACAGTAGAGATGGGAAGCGGTCGGAGCCTGAGACTGGTAGGATGAGAGAATCTGACGCCACTTCAGACAAGAAGTTAGAGGAGACAAGGAAACGATCCAGCCACTCTGCAATGTTGGTGAAACCTTTCCTTCTATTTGTCCAAGTAAAAGCCCCATTCTTTGGTGCAATATCCACTAAGTTGTTTTCTTCTACGAAAAAGTTAAAATCTTTTTGGCTTTGGCTAATGTGGCATAGCCTCCCTCTTTTTTCTTTAACTAAAAGGACCGTGTTGAAATCACCCCCTAACACCCAAAAATCTTCTTTGTGGTTCTCCATGAATGCTAAGATTGAGGCCCAGGTTGCTAGTTTATCTGGTGTTTTGACTGGTCCATAGATATTCCAGGGGATGAAATGAGAGTGAGGCTGGACATTGCTGACCCTCATAGCCATCCAGTTGTTTGTTTGTCCCAATATTGCCAAATTTACAGATTTAGGGTTCCAGAGAGCACACATACTTCCTGAGGCACCTTGGGCCGGGACAAAAAGGCCTTCCCAGCCCCTACATGATCTGCAAAAAGTATCGCTCTCATCTTTGGAGAGTTTAGTTTCTTGGAGGACAATAGCTGCACCGGAGGTCTGCAAACGACGCTTTAACACACGTCGTTTGTCAGGGGCATTTAAGCCCCTGACATTCCAGCTCAAAATCTTCATTGCTTCCCAAGGGAGGTATCTCCTCCCTTGGTACTATTTATGAAATTCTTAAGGGTAGCTTGACCACCCTTGGCCACTTCCTCCTCTCTTAGAATTTTGTTTGGTTTCCGGCCTTTCTTCTTCCCTTTCACATTTAGATTTGGTTATAGGATTTTGGTTGCATCTTGACTGACCGATCGGATCTCTGCTTCTCTGAACTCATCCTCTTCCATGGAATCATACCAATCAGAGTTGTCCTCTACAACTAAGAGATTAGGGTTATCCTGAGCAGCCGGGTTGGTGGGCATTGGAACTTCTGCTTCCGTCACTAAAAGGGAAGGATTTGCTGCCAGGGCAGTCAACCTAGGGTCTTCTTGATGAGCTTTGGCGGCCCTTGGTGAGACATCTTCCAAAGGTGGCATAGAAGAGGCAGCCTCCGGGGTATTGATCGAGTTTCTAGGAATTGACTCTTTTTTCCTCCATTCCTTCTTTGTGTTGTTAGGGCAACTCTTGGATCCATGACTTCTACTTCCACAGAAGAGGCAAAAGAATTTCATCTCTTCTTGCTCGATTTTAACCACCTTTTCACCAAAAGCTGATGAGATCTTAATGGTTTCTAGCCATGAATAAATGGTGGCAACCCTAATTCGCATGTAGATGAAGAAGTCGCTGTCAAGAATTTCCTTGTCGATCTCAACCGTCGCTCCAAACGAATCCCCAATTTTCTTTAAACAATTTTTGGACCAAAATTCTGTAGGAAGGTTGTACAACCTGAACCAGAGAGGGTTTTCTACTGGCCTGGCTTTGCAGGGATTAAAAAAGGGCTCCATTTTTGGATGAAGAGGAATGAGTCTTCAATTTGCCATTGGTTGAAGGAGAGGATTAGGTCGCACTCCTCCTAACTGCGCATAACGACCAAGAAAAAATTCTTTGGTAAGAATTTGATCGTGCATGGCCATTTCCAATTAGCCAAAACCCAACTTGTGATTTCTTTTGTAGATAGCTTCCGCCCTAGAGGTCTCCCAATTATCGCCTGATTGCTGAGGACCTCTCTATCATTTCTGGCTTCATCATCTAGATTGATTTGGAGTTGTCTATTAATGCCTTCGATTGGAGTTTCTGCGCATGGTGTTTCCTTCCTCCATTTCGCCTGCCGAAAAATTGCAGATTTATTTTTTCGCGCCATGACTTTTATTCCTTATGATATTTTTCATAACTATATTAATTCATGGAAAATATTTGCACTTATTTAATTGTATATTAGAATAATTTAATTGTAGGATTGATTAAGAAAATAATTAGTGGCCAATAAAATTATGAGTGCTAAAAAAATAAAATAAAAAATAAAAAAAAAATGCATTTTCAATTTTAATCATTTTGAAAGATTCTTTTGATGCTATTTTTACCAAAGGAAGAAGTGACAATGCAAGAATCTTAGAAAATCTTTATTTCTTGTCGGTTTTCTAAATTGAGGAGGCTAATTTTAGAAAATGAGTAAGAGGAGTTATTGGTTATTTTGAGTGGGAGGAAAAGATAGGTGCATTGATTTTAAGTTCTGATTTGGACGTTGATTTTTTAAAAAGGAAGTTGGAGGCAAAAAGGAAGTTAGAGGCAAAAAGAGGCAAAAAGGGGGATACTCCTATTCACGTGAAAAGAAGAACAAGGAAGAACATCCTCGGCGAAAAAGCTTTAGGGAAAAAGCACAAGGTTTCCGAGTATGCAATTTATCTTATTTTTGAAAAAGAAATTAATTGATTGGTTATATCTAGATGTTTGAATCTGGTAAAAGTTTCAATCTTTTGGTTATTTGTGATTGTGGCTTCCCCGTTGAATAGGCCACTTTGAGCTTTTGCCACTGTTATTGTTTCCTAGGCAATCTACTTGGTTATTTTGACTTTGGTTGTGTAAACATGAACCAGAATAGTCTAGTCCTTTTCATTTCATATCTTTTGCCTAGAGATATCAATTCTTAATCTGAATCAAACTCATTTTGCCTGTACCATTAATCAATTCTTAGGGTATTCAGGCGGGTTGTAGTTATTCTTGCTAAAATTCTAATTGATGGGGCATTCTGGTAACGGCAACGTGATGAGAAACGATTTTAAATACATATATTTTTTTCAAAATTTTAGATTTATTATAAAGAAAAACACTAAGAATAAAACTAGGAAAAACCAAAAACTATATCTTTATAAATATATACACATTTATCTTTTTAAAAAAACATAAAACTATGTCTAAAAAGTCATGCATTTATTTTTTTAATAAAACTAAATCTATTAAATTTGTTTAAATAAAAATAACTTAATTTTCAAATCAGGTAATACCTAATTAAACATTATAAAAGCCATCATTTGTGTTTTGAAAAAAAACAAAACTAATTTCCCTAATAAATAAATAATATCATAATAAAAACAATATTATAAAACATCAAGAACATAGAAGATTTTAATAAAAATTAAAGTTTGATTGCAAATTCAAAAAAAAATGAAGTTCACTAAAAATTAAAGTTTGATTGCAATGGAGAAACGGCCGTTTCTGAGAGCAACAGCGTTTCGTCCGTTAGAAATGGAAACACGGCGTGAATGTCGCATTTCTGTAACGTATATATATATATATATATATATATATATATATATATATATATATATATATATATATATATTCCTACTAAATTAACAAGTGCCAAATGTTAGGAGGGTAGTTTTGTCTTACACGTATAGCCTTGGCTAAAGGTATTATCTTCTAGCTATAATAACTGTGAAGCACAATAGTACCATGGCAATTCAACTGGCTAGATAATCAAACTATGTAGTTCAATCATAGACTAACTATAAAGAGTGATAGTACCATGGCAATCCAACTAGCTAGATATCAAACTATGTAGTTCAATCATAGACTAGCTGTAAAGCACAATAGTACCATGGCAATCTAGCTGGTCCATTATAGCCCTCCTGTGTAGAAGCACACCCTTGCAGCTGGAAATAAATCTTTAAGGTAGCTTTTAAAGAGGCAGTAAACTCGACACTGAGATAAAAGCATGGCCCTTCAAACATTTTTGATTCCTGGACATCAAGAAGTTAAAAGTCAATAAATTCTTAACAATTAATTTTTAGGTATAATTATGTTGCCCTTTATTTCTATGTTTTGATTTTTACCAAGTGCAGGAAAATTTGATGAGGTGGCTCTTCTAAGACCTCTACTAGAGCTTGATAGTATTGAATATTTGAACAAATTAGAACTAACCTACAAACCACCAACCTCAACGGTTGCCCCATTTATGGTTTTTAGAATAGACATATTAAAACCAATATAGCATCTGCAAACCAGTAGACAAAAAGCCAAAAGTATTGAAGTTGTAGTTATTATAATAATGGATCTTTGACAGATGCATGTCACCATATTGTACTCTTTAGCATTGTAGGCTTGCCCACACATTCCCACACACTGTCTGTACTGCACTTGACATTCCCAACTACAAAATTTGATATGAAACCTTAATTGAAGTTGTGGCACTTTTTATAAATAGTCTTAAAATATAAGATCAATCAACAATAGAGAAATTGTTAGTTTTAAACTTCAAGATTCAAGAGTTAAAACGTAAAACTTTTGCCAATAGAATTAGAATAATTATTTACCACTTTTAAACCTAAATAAAATAATAGATCTATATTCAAATCCATATGTGATAATTGTAAATTGTAAGTGCATCAATCAACACTATTCACAAGTAAATTGCAAGATAAACGTTATAGAAATAGAAAATCTATACCACAAAACATTATGCTTTCTCCTAAGATCTATGGTCCTTGTAAGTGGACACTTTATTGTGTCCTTTATAGATGTTAGAATATAATGAATAACTGAAGACTAAGTGTAAGTGCTGGCAATATTATTTTGTGTTGTCAATCAATTGCTGTAGATGTGTCAATAGAAATTATAGAGGTGTCTCAGTTAGTTTTAGTTAGGTGTCAATCAATTGTAGTTAGCTGTCAAATTAGTTAGCAGATTTTGGTAAACTTCTCTGGAGTTATAAATGTAATCTTCTTTGTTGAATAATATAGATTGATTTGTGCAATTGTAATATTTGTACTGCTATTTATATTTTTCTCAATATTTTATCATGGTATCAGAGTTGGTTTGGGTGTGACTCCACCATTGGAGTGCCCAAGAATATGAGAGTTTGAGGTGTTAGTTGCCAGTCTAAAAGTAAAGTGTTGTTTGCATTTGTTGAAGCGTTGGTTGCAAAAGGTGTTAGCAACCAAAATTCTAATGCTGCTGAGACTACTCAAGGAGAAAGTTTCCACCGAAGTGAAGGTGAATGCAGCCAAATATTTGCTGCAGAAATAGACAAAATAGTTTATTGAGGGACTGCTGCAACTCTGCTTGGAGGAATTGACTGCTGTTTGCAAGGGGAGCTGCTGCCCAATGAGTAAAGGAAGTTCGTAGAGGAAGAGACTCAATCGAGCCATCCGGTCTTGATCTGTTCTTACTGTGGCAAAGTACCCTGTGGCTAAATTTGGTGGACTATTATTTCTTTTGTCTGTGGTCAAATGTGTATACTGTGAAGGCTGGTTCATTGAAAGGAGAAACGTGGATTAGTTAGAGTGCTGTGGCTTCTTCCATCAGATCATGACCTTGGTTGATTGCACTCACACTAGGGTTGCACTCGCGTCTGCTCTCCATTGCAATACTCTACAGTTTGCCTATCTGTTTCCCTATAATAATAGTTGGGGGTGGATGCGAGATAGCGGAAGGGCCTTGATCACTGACTATAATTCAGGTTGGCATGTTAGCTGGAGTTTCAACCTTGGTGCTCATTATGTTTGGCACGATTGGAGGATAATTTTGGGTAGTCTTCTCTTGAGACAGGGAGTGAGAGCTCTGATGGCAGGATGCCTTGCCATGTTAGTGACAGCATTTGCTGACACGATAGTTGAGATGGGATCATCAAAGCACATTTAGAAAAGGTTGTCAGAGGAAAATGGGGTTCCTCGACATGCCTTCATTTATGGTGTCGGAGGAGGAGTGCTGCATGAGATCTTAGAGGAGCAATGTTGTGTTCATGTGAGAGTTGGACTTATTTTAAGTTATTCATTAAGAGGGGATGTTAGAATATAATGAATAACTGAAGACTAAGTGTAAGTGCTGGCAATATTATTTTGTGTTGTCAATCAATTGCTGTAGATGTGTCAATAGAAATTATAGAGGTGTCTCAGTTAGTTTTAGTTAGGTGTTAATCAATTGTAGTTAGCTGTCAAATTAGTTAGCATATTTGTAGGAAGCTGATAAACTTCTCTGGAGTTATAAATGTAATCTTCTTTATTGAATAATATAGATTGATTTGTACAGTTGTAATATTTGTACTGCTGTTTATATTTTTCTCAATATTTTATCAATAGAGGAACTAAAAATCGAATGAGACAAATAATATCAATGCAGAACAGAGGATCTCAAATCTTAATAATAAAGTACGCCATGGCTACCAATTGAGCTTAATCTGCACTTTAAAGATTTCTGCATGGTGATTCTAAATGTGTAGAGGTCTTTTGGATAATCCAAAAGAAAGAATGAGTCAAAAAGATGAGAACAAAAAAGTGGTTTGTTGTTCGACAATATAAAACATGTGTACATAAGCTCTAAACACCAGGAAAAAACTACCTCCTAGGACAAAAACGTGTTCTTTTTCCTTTTTATCCATTCTAGGTCCTATCCCTTCCCTACCTGAAACCTAGCCTTCCTTCCTGATGATGCACATATTGAAATATTTCTAGGTTCATACCACTTTAAAAAAGCTGGATTAGAGGCTGGAACCAATAAAAATAACAATATGAAAATGTCATGGACATATGAAGCACTAATAGTCTAATACATATATACAGTGTTATACCTAATCAAAAAGAACCGAACACTTACAGCTAAAGCACATGACTGAACAACATGCACTCCATGAACTGACGCAATGGAAGTCTGAGTCAAATCTGCAACAGGGGTAACTGGTAAAGATGATGTCCTTTTTGTAGCCATTGGTGCAAGTACTCTTGTAAGTGAAAATGATCTGGGAGCACAAGATGTCTGATCTCCACCATGAGATGGTGGTGATTTTGATGATGTCACTGGGGTGAGAAGAGTAGCCTTTTCACTCTCTGGAGCAGGTAACCTAGTGTTGAAGCTTGGCGGTGGTAAAAGTCTTTGAATTTACTTTTGCAGGACTAAGATTGGAATCATCCAAACTTCTTGAAGGTATTTGAACTGAAATATTTGGTCGTTTTACACTCTGTTGAACAGGCGCAATTTCTTCAGTTTTTGAACTTTCACTTGGCCTGCGTTGGACAAAGATTGGTGGTGCTGAGAAGCCGGCAAAATTCACACCAAAGCTGTCCCAACAGAACAAAAATATCATTTACTAAACTAATCTTAGTTATTGATCGGGTTGGACAACTGTTCGTTGCATTTGGTGAAACGACAAAACCTATCTATATAGTTGGCATTAACTCTTCTGACAATCTGCAGAGGGAGAAATGACTGTCCTAGATTTCACCAGGCCCACTATCCCGACATTTGCGCCTTCTCTTGCGTTAGAATTCGTGTCAACAAATTTTGGATCCAGTCGGGCAACACAGAAAACTTACACGTAAGTATGAGGAGTAAACAGTGTACAACTTTAACAGTTTAATCACTCATTAAAAACAGCCTCGCAGCTACAGTTCCATGACAGGAACTAATAACTGTTGCGTTACGGCAACCAATCTTCAATCAGATTTGTTTCTAATCTTGCTATTTTAAAATCCATCTGCAAATCTTTCTTTTAAACTGATACTTTTATAATCATATCTTTTTGAAATATTATTCTATTTTTGGCCTGTGTTTTCTTTGTTATTAGTCTTTAATCTGCAACGTTTTCTTTAAAAAACCTGAGCGTATTCATTTAATTTCATAATGTCTAGAAGTTTTTAAAAAAATTAAGATAAATCTTACTTAGAATTTAAATAATTTTTTTTTAACTAAAAGGAATAGAAGTTTCAAAGAAAGAAAGCTAAGATTTATGGAGAAATAATGTCTTTTTATTAAAAAGGAAAATCTTTAATTCCATGTTATTTTATTTTCAAGTTAACTTAATTGATTTTAGAATTTAGAATTAGAAAATTTAGGAATATAAGTTCTTTTTATTTTAGCTGTTAAAAACACTTGAAAGAATTTAGTAATTGTTTCTTTGGTAGTTATTGTAATTAAGCATATATTTGCAATAAAAATACTTAAGTTGGGATATTGTAATTTCTTTCTTTTTAGGATGGAGTAGGTTTTAATGTTAATTGAATTATGTGGAAGTTGTATTTAGCAAGTTATTATATATTAATTGTATAATATTATAATTATTTTTAGAGAAGAGGTTATGGGAAGTTAGGAGTATATATTAATTGTATAATATTATATTTTTTTAAAGACAAGAGGTTATGGGAAGTTAGAAGTATTGAAATTAGTTGTTAGCATGTTCTTGTCATTTTAAGTGAAGGAGTATTAATCTTCCATATCAATGTGTATAATGAAATATGGCTTATAGACCTAAATTAAAATTAATATTGTAATGATTGAATTAGTTTTGATCCTATCTTACCATTTAAGGAAATTGAATAGACATAGCATCCTACTAAATCTAAAATCCTTTCAATTTATTAAATTAATGGTAATTTTCTTAACTCCTAAATGTTTTACAAGCTTGGAGTAATTAATGTCATAAGTACATTGATTTGATAAAGAATATCTCCTAAATGCAAACATGTTTTTATTTCATCTCTTAATGATTTAGAGCAATTGATTATGTCCTCCATGAAGTGAAATATGTCTTAGAGGAAATGATTTGAAGGATCTTGTATTCAAATAGAAAGATTCATGACTCTCTTTTTGTCTATTGAGGACTTGTCTTTCAAATGAGTGACGTTGTAAGGACCCGAATCATCCTAAATGAAATAACATTAAACTCTGATTTCAAAAATACCAATGAATAAAAATTTTGATCTGGCAGATGTAGGAAATGTGAAATTTTTCTAGAAGTGCTTAATGTATGCTATAGCAATGCGATGAAACTTGAAATTTAGTTTCCTACAATCATCAGGTTCTTAAAAGATCACCAATTTTAAATTTAGTGAAAAGAGAGTACATTACGAGAGAAGGTACATTATGTAAGATAACCTAAAAGAACAACGGGTCAGTTCATACCTTAAGTCATGCATTAAATCCTGCATTCATTTTTGATAGCTTGCTTCTCCTCTAGTAACTGTATCCTTATCATCTACACAAAATTAACTTAACAATCTCATGTTAACACAACTCAGTAATCACTACTCAGAGAATTAAGATCACAGTGTTAATTGTAGGACTCCCTACATACTGGGGGTATCCTTCGCCGTCCAGACTGCCTACATACCCTATATCCACGGGATCAAGGCCCCCTCCTTCGGATATGATCTACACGACAAATGCGAACATATAGTTCTGTCTTGCACTATGCTTATGTAACTATGGTTGGTACACAGTTCTTCGCCGACTACCCATTCACTCAAATGATACAGAGACGGAATTCCAAAGAAACTAATATTGCAAACACACCTCCCGGGAGTGTTTGGCATGTGATTAATTTACCTATCATGCATATTTCCCCAATGAGGTCTTCTCGTTGATTGTCCTACAACAATTTTTTTATAGTCTCACCTTTTTCTTTTTCTTAATCTTTTTAGTTAGGTATCCAAGGAGATTTTCCCTTCCTGTGGATTTAACTTATACATGTTCCTTATTTCTCCCCGATGATTTAGAGGGACGGTGCCCAGACGTCATTGTCGCAGCTATGTTAGGCACGAGGTACTTGGTTCAACGTGATGGCATTACCCATAAATGTGACATAGAGGTACCGTAAAAATTGAACACTACGATTTGTTTGAGTTTTTGGACATTTCTTTAAAGTTTACCTAGCTATTTGCGAGGAAAAATTACAAAAAGGGAACAATGAAAGGAATAAAATTCTTGATTGATCAATTCAAAACATTTGAGTAATCGAGAGATGTTGTTCTCACCATAAAATTAAACCAATTATCACATAATAAGGAAAATACTAAATTAATTCCTCTATTAGAAAGTACCACATAATAGTCATGAAAATGTAAATCACAAACTTTAATTTATGTACAAACACTTGAATCCTTAAACACATATTTGTGAAGAAAACTTATATATTTAACTTCGCAAGTTCCTCTCTTGCAACATTTCTAGCCCTATCAATACTCTATCCTTAATACTCCTAGCCTAAGCATGTTATGAACATATAGTCATATTTATGCAATTGGACAAGTGGTCTTATTTGTTATAAACAACACCTCTAATGGAAGGTACTATTCCCACATATATATATTTTTGTTCCATGTAATATGACATAAATGTATGACTAATCTCATAATGTAAATTTACGATTTACTAAATTAGAAACTCACATACTAATGCTACTTCTCTAAATCTATAGTTGAGTTTAAAATGGCCACTCATGGAATGTCTATGATGGCTTGTTTGCGTTTATTTTCAGTGTCCTTTGTAAATAAAGGGATCATACTTTCTTCTTCATTTTCCTGTCATTTAATTTGGGATAATTGTTAAAACTTCCGAGAAACTCTTCCTTAAAATTAAAATATATTTACCTATGCTCTTTTTTAGATTGTACTTATATAAAGAATGTATTTCTGAATTGCAACTCTGAGTTTAAACATCTATTCAATTTGTATTATACATTATGCATAAATAAATACCACTTTCCTCGATTAAAATTTCTATTTCAAGTCAATGTTTTAAACTACATATAGTTTGCCTTCAAATGAATAGTGAAAAGTGAATAGTAAAAGTAAATAGTGAATAGTAAAAATGAATAGTGATTAGTGGAAAGTGAGTAGTAAATAGTGAAAGTGAATAGTGAATAGTGAATAGTAAAAAATGAAATGGTCCCCATCCTAGGAAGAGACCCTCAAGGTGGCGGTAATGTGAAAAGCAATACTTCAACCCAAATTTCATTTCTTTCATGGTAAGAAAATTACAACTTGACTTATAACAAAATTTAAAACTAATATTTCTACTAAGCTTGCACAGAAATAATACTTTTACAAATTTAATTAAGACATCAACTAACTCTCAACTTTGCAAGTAGAAGAAGAAGGAACTAGACAATTTTAATATCCTATTAAAAACAATTTTTTTTTTCCTCTTCTCATTTCTAAATGGTAAAACTTAATGAACTATAAAATCACAACTAAGAACACATTAAGAGAGGACTTTCTTACAACTTCAAAATACCAAATTATACAACGAAAGAGAGAGAATGTTCTCCTCTTGTAAAATCAACAAGGATGAAGCTATTAAAAGACCAAGCTCCCTTCAGACTAAAGGAAAATAAAATATTTCTCAAAATAGAAAAACTCTTCAACTCCACTTTAAGCTCCATGAAAACCTGCATGACACACAAGGAAAGAAAACACCACACAAGCAGCTCTCCTCCCTACCGTAGACCAGCAAGAGGGTCACCCCTGAGTTAGGGAGACCATCTACATACCCAGGGTAGAATAGACTTAAACACATCACAACATTGAGCAACAATAAATCAAATAATACACACACCCGCAAGGTTTGACTCACAATACAAAGACTCAGCTTAGGTGAGTTCAGGGAGGGTAGGGAAGTAGACATCTCTACTTCTAGGTGTCATCCTTTACACATTTTATCACATTTTATCACAAGGCCTCAAGCCAACAATTTATCGTTCCACAAGGCCTCAAGCCTTCTAATTAATCAAATTACCTAGGATTTCCCAATAGGCTCTAAAAGACATAAGCCCCCTAGGCTAAAAAAATACCAACATGCCCTTAAGGCATTTCTTACAACAAGAACCAAGATGACACCCGTGGAGGGTCACACCTTCCCTTCCCTATACAAGATGACCATTGCCTTCCAACTGGAAGGAGCTCTTTCTACACCCAACACATAAAACCCTAAAACAATAACAGAATACTCATAGAAGACATTTGTAAACTCATTCAACAAGCAAGAAACAAATATACATATAAAACAACAGATACACAAGAGAGTAGACTTGATTCACCAACCTTCCAAAGCCCAATTATGGAATGAAAGTTGATGAAGAGCTCCACTCTAGCCTCCTTCTCCAAAATTCTCCTTCTTTCCTCAATAATCCAACTCCAAAAATAATCTATCTATTATCACAAGCAAGGGATAATGAATGGAGGATATAGGATGGCTAGAATAATTTTAGCATTATGAAGCTATGAAGAGAAGAATAGAGAAAGAATTGGGCATTATGAGGATGCTAGAAGAAGATTTCCTAGAGGAAATTAGGCATAATAAGAATGCAAGAATGAAATCCCCTTGTAAGAATGAAGTCCCCTCCTACAAGAATGAAGTTCCCCTACACAAAAAATGAAGTTCCTCTGCAAAATCATGTCTCCCAATTGCTTAGAGAAGGGTCTCATTTATAGATTTTTTGAGAAGTGAATGGAAGGTGGGGATCAAGAGTTGAGATCAAGGGCACATTATCTGTGAATTCTAAATTCATAGTGGATGAATTAAAAATTTATTTTTTTAAGATTGTAATATTCAAATAACCCCACTATCCCAAGTGGAATTAAAAAAAAATCCCCACTATCTCAAGTGGAATTAATAAAATAAACCCACTCGTTACCCATTATCCCTAATGGACTTAAAACAATTAACCCCACTCAAAAAGTCCCCCATAATAGCCCACATGTAGAAATAAAATACAATAACTAGAATAAAATAAGAGAGAGTGGGTGACACACCACCCTCATTAAGGGGAACCCCACCAAAAGAGAGGCACAAGGAGACAAGCACTCCATTATTAGGGGATCATGGAGTTGCTCTATGACTTGGAAGTGGGCCTGAGTGTGGATTCCACTCATCCCATTATCCCATGCTTCCAAATTCGTCACTTAACTTCACCCTGAAGTTGAAGTGACCATATGGAGGTTATCTCAAGGTTATCCTAGTCAAAAAGATCCCTATACCCATAGGGTATAACCTAGGGTTGATTTAAACTTAGTTAGGACTCCTAGGGTCAAGTTAAAGCATAAGTAAAAGAGTCTCAAAATTTTAAAATTAAAAAATGAAAGTCCAAACAACAAATCTTACAACACATATCATAATTCACTTTTCAAAAATATTGAGTTGTAACATCCTTCTCCCCTAAATTTATGCATCGTCCTGATGCATATTAGAAATAAGGTCAAAACATATATAAATGTCCATAGAAAACATTGTTTACTATCAATATGCTTGCCTACCTTCATAGTCCATCCCACAACAAAATAGTCTATCATCTAAGTATAATTGTTTGTATCATCTAAACATCATTGAAGTTATAGTTTGTAATTAAAATTCTACTAGGTTCCAAAATGATAAAGTATCCATGTATTATCATGACATTGTGAGTTTAAGAAACATTTTTAACTTTTCAAACCTGATTGAGCATATCCTTGTAACTTGTCCTCGAGTCCTAAATGTTGAATGTTCATTTGAATTTTTCTGTGTCTAGAATAAACACTTGTCATTCACTTTAAAATTTCCATCATCAAAGATACTTCAACTTTCTAAGTGTGGTAAAAAAATTTAGGTTCATAGATTCTCCCTTAGTAATCCAGATCATTATCAAAAAATTTAGTTACATTTGAAGTTTACTCCAACATGTGCTAGAATCCAAGAGTAGTGAAGCACCACTGTAGATTATAAGAATTATATTCTCTTAGTCAATCTGAGTACTTAGGAAATAGCCAATTCAGGCTAAAGTGTCCAAAATGGGACATACTGAAATAAAGCCAACTGGGCTCTTCTGTCCTTTGGGCAAGCTGGTAAATGCAGTTCAGTCCCATAGTTATCTTCACTTTCATCTTCTAAAGAAACTTCTGCAACATCACGAAACATCACAAGGTTCAGGCTTAGATTTCAAGTTTTCATTTTCTTTTCTACATGCTACAAGTGACTTCTCCAACTGATTAACATGTTCTTTGAATCCTGTTATTGTTCTCCCTTTTTATTTCTTTCAAACTGTCTTCTGTTCCTCTCTCTGTTTCCAACAACTTTGAATTACACCTTTTGACTTTACACAATTCTCCAAAATAATGGCCAAATGGCCTACACTGGTCAAACGGATCAAATCTTGATCCAATAGGAAAACACAATAGCCATACGGGCTAAATAGGATAGGAATCATTATGCATTGGCCAGAGACTTTTGGCTCCTTCGGGATCAATCTGGATCCATGAGTCACTTCCTAGAGACCATAGTCCATACCCAAGAACTATGTTGAGGATGTCAACCACAGATACACAATATCAACTTGTACACACCTCAGTTTTTGGCAAAGCTAGGTACAAGTAATCCACCCCAGGGATTCTTCTGAGTACCAGTGACTTCCATTATTCTGATATCATATAAATCTTATACACATCAATATTCAAGTGAAAGGTAACAATTCTAGCAATCACGCATGTTGATTTATCAAAAACTCTTCCAAACTTTCCATCCATCTCTCTTTGCAACTGTCACATCAATTAGTGCCACCTTAGGGCTTGTTATCAAAAGTAGTGATAGCATCCCAAAATTGATAGTAGCTTCCCAAAATAGGAGTCCATGAATGTCATCAGTTTCTCAAAAGTCAATAGCTGTCTCTAGTACTCGTCATATAGTCTCAAGGATTTATGGAAGCTGCAAGGAAGTGCCAATAACAGAGGACTTAAACGTTGATGATCAGGAGTGTAAGATGAGTAAAATCCCTACTCTAAGAACACAACTAGAGATTTGTGAAGAGTGCATAGAGGACAGAGAAAGTTGTGAATTTATGTGTAAATTGGAATATAGAAATGAGGAGATTCGTATACATCTTTTTCGATGTAAAGAACATCCTAGTTCCATTTTAGCTTCCTTTGGGTCTTTATCTGATGTTGAACGGTGCACATCAAAGAGGTCTTGGAAGACATCGACAAATGGTAGCTCAATTAACTTGAGAGTTTCTGGATGCACAACTATGTATCAATTGAAGATGATGGTGTGGGAGTCCCTTGGTGTGGTGAAGGAAAATCAGAAGCTTCATAAAGGCACAATGGAATGGGTCCATGAATTGGCCACTTTAGCCGACTTGAATGTTTTCCCTGGGGATAGTCTGTGGGTTATGGATACTGAAGTTTATGAAAATTGAGATATTCCTGAGGAGCTATCAGAGTAGGAAATGGAAAATGAGCAATTGGAGGAAGGATTAAAAGGGACACTTTTGACATCAACTGTACCTACTCAAGTGGTTACAATAGATGAATGGAGGATATAATTGGAAAGGAAGTATGCCAAGAGGTCTCAAAGCATGTTGTTGATATTTTAACCCTGGTCTTTATCAAGATCTAAGGTGGGGGATATAGTGGATAAGAATATGATAGGATAAGGATAAGACAGTGGATAAGATGTGCAAGGATATTTTGGATGTGGATGAAGGATATGGTTTTGATGAATGGAGAAGGGATTACGCATGATGCCCACAAGGGGTTTTCATCATGGTCTTCGTAGTGCCAAGTAACTGAGAAATAAAGATGGTTTTCAGGGCCCTCTCAAGAACCCCTCCACATGTTTCCTAATACCTTGCATTTGTTTAAGGTGTTATCCTCCAAGAGGGAGGTATGCAAGAAATAGACACATAGATCTAGGGGGATGGATGGATTATGACTATCCCATACCAGTTCCATCTGCAACCCCATCCTTGTAATAGAATCTCCCCAGGCCACCTACTCCCCCATACAACCTGCCAAAGCCCTACCTATATATGGCAGTTTTACAGAAGTCACATTACTCCACACATGCCAGCAGTTGTAAAATTAAAAACACCTCAAATTAAGAAGGATTAAGTGAAACAAGTTAATAAGTTAAATCCTCAATAAAACAAGCTAAGAAGAAGTGAAGATCAAAGACAACAACTATTGCAACATCCCAAGTTCAACAAAGAACAAGTCCTTGAGGCAAAAGGACCATCTCAAAATTTAAATAAAGAAATATAATACTACAGCTTAACACTTAAGTAAAATCTTTAACACAAGAAGAAATAATGCAACAATCTCATAAAATTTGCACATTACAAGCACCGTGTAGCCTTACAACAAGACCACTTAAGGGGAGTACAAAGCTTGGTGGACTTTTATCGCTCAAATAGCTGAATCATACAGTGGTCTTAAACCACATAGAGAACAATGATAATCGCCATGGCACGTTAAGTATTCGCCACAAAACTTGAAACAACCTTATCATACTTCTATATTGAAACTCCCAATGAATAGTCATATGACCCCATACAACCCAAGGCATGCCATTACGATGTGCCACAAGAGGAATTAGCCACGGAATATGATATTCACTTCACAAGTCTTACAGTTGTCATGTACCCAACTACTGTTGTCCCGTTACACATACCATTACTAACATCAAGCTATCCACTTCACCTTCTAAGGAGGGTTTACTTACGACCTTATCATTTCTTTTTCATGTTTCTATCCATGTTTATTATTAATTGGACGATCATTAGATCGCAAGAGGGGAAATACTAGTAGCCTTATGTCTTGATTCTGACCATGCTTTAGGTTAGCGGACCTTCAGGCCTAGTGTTTGAACTAAAAGCTCTAATACCACATGTAAGGACCTGACTCATCCTAAATCAAATAACATTAAACTCTGATTTCAAAAATACTAATGAATAAAAATTTTGATCTGGTAGATGTAGGAAATGTGAGATTTTTCCAGAAGTGCTTAATGTATGCTATAGCAATGCGATGAAACTTGAAATTTAGTTTCCTAGAATCATCAGGTTCTTAAAAGATCACCAATTTTAAATCTAGTGAAGAGAGAGTACATTACGAGAGAAGGTACATTATGTAAGATAACCTAAAAGAACAACGGGTCAGTTCATACCTTAAGTCATGCATTACATCCTGCATTCATTTTCGATAGCTTGCTTCTCCTCTAGTAACTGTATCCTTATCATCTACACAAAATTAACTTAACAATCTCATGTTAACACAACTCAATAATCACTACTCAGAGAATTAAGATCACAGTGTTAATTGTAGGACTCCCTACATCCAGAGGACCTGAGTACTGGGGGCATCCTTCGCCATCCAGACTGCCTACATACCCTGTATCCACAGGATCAAGGCCTCCTCCTTTGGATGTGATCTACACGACAAATGCGAACATGTAGTTCTATCTTGCACTATGTTTATGTAACTGTGGTTGGTACACAGTTCTTCGCCGACTGCGCATTCACTCAAATGATACAGAGATGGAATTCCAAAGAAACTAATATTGCAAACACACCTCCCGAGAGTGTTTGGCATTTAAATTTTCAAGTGTGATTAATTTACCTATCACGCATATTTCCCCGATCAGGTCTTCCCATTGATCGTCCTACAACAATTTTTTTTATAGTCTCACCTTTTTCTTTCTCTTAATATTTTTAGTCAGGTATCCAAGGAGATTTTCCCTTCCTGCGGATTTAACTTATACATGTTCCTTATTTCTCTCCAACGATTTAGAGGGATGATGCCCAGACGTCGTTGTTGCAGCTATGTTAGGCGTGAGGTACTTGGTTCAATGTGACGGCATTACTCATAAATGTGACATAGAGGTACCGTAAAAACTGAACACTGTGATTTGTTTGAGTTTTTGGACGTTTCTTTAAAGTTTACCTAGCTATTTGCGAGGAAAAATTACAAAAGGGAACAATGAAAGGAATAAAATTCTTGATTGATCAATTCAAAACATTTGAGTAATCGAGAGATGTTGTTCTCACCATAAAATTAAACCAATTATTACATAATAAGGAAAATGCTAAATTAATTCCTCTATTAGAAAGTACCATATAATAGTCATGAAAATGTAAATCACAAACTTTAATTTATGTACAAACACAAACACATATTTGTGAAGAAAACTTATATAATTAACTCGCAAGTTCCTCTCTTGCAACATTTCTAGCCCTATCAATACTCTATCCTTAATACTCCTAGCCTAAGCATGTTATGAACATATAGTCATATTTATGCAATTGGACAAGTGGTCTTATTTGTTATAAACAACTCCTCTAATGGAAGGTACTATTCCTACAGATATATATTTTTGTTCCATTTAATATGACATAAATGTGTGACTAATCTCATAATGTAAATTTATGATTTACTAAATTAGAAACTCACATACTAATGCTACTTCTCTAAATCTACAGTTGAGTTTAAAATGGCCACTCATGGAATGCCTGTGATGGCTTGTTTGTGTTTATTTTCAGTTTCCTTTGTAAATGAAGGGATCATACTTTCTTCTTCATTTTCTTGTCATTTAATTTGGGATAATTGTTAAAACTTCCGAGAAACTCTTCCTTAAAATTAAAATATATTTACCTATGCTCTTTTTTAGATTGTACTTGTATAAACAATGTATTTTTGAATTGTAACTCTGAGTTTAAACATCTATTCAATTTGTATTATACATTATGCATAAATAAATCCTACTTTCCTCGATTAAAATTTCTATTTCAAGTCAATGTTTTAAACTACATATAGTTTGCCTTCAAATGAATAGTGAAAAGTGAATAGTAAAAGTAAATAGTGAATAGTAAAAAATGAAATGGTCCCCATTCTAGAAAGAGACCCTCAAGGTGGCGGTAATGTCAAAAGCAATACTTCAACCCAAATTTCATTTCTTTCATGGTAACAAAAGTACAACTTGACTTATAACAAAATTTAAAACTAATATTTGTACTAAGTTTGCACAGAAATAATACTTTTACAAATTTAATCAAGACATCGACTAACTCTCAACTTTGCAAGTAGGAGAAGAAAGAACTAGACAAATTTAATATCCTATTAAAAACAATTTTTTTTTTCCTTTTTTCATTTCTAAATGGTAAAACTTAATGAACTATAAAATCACAACTAACAACACATTAAGAGAGGACTTTCTCACAACTTCAAAATACCAAATTATACAATGAAAAAGAGAGAATGTTCTCCTCTTGTAAAATCAACAAGGATGAAGCTATTAAAAGAGCAAGCTCCCTTAAGACTAAAGGAAAATAAAATATTTCCTAAAATAGAAAAACTCTTCAACTCCACTTTAAGCTCCATGAAAACCTGCATGACACACAAGGAAAGAAAACACCACACAAGCAACTCACCTCCCTACCATAGACCCGCAAGAGGGTTACCCCCGAACTAGGGAGACCATCCACATACCTAGGGTAGAATAGACTTAAACACATCACAACATTGAACAACAACAAATCAACTAATACACACACCCTCAAGGTTTGACTCACAATACAAAGACTCAACTTAGGTGAGTTTAGGGAGGGTAGGGAAGTAGACATCTCTACCTCTAGGTGTCATCCTTTACACATTTTATCAGATTTTATCATAAAGCCTCAAGCTAACAATTTATCTTTCCACAAGGCCTCAAGCCTTCCAATTAATCAAATTACCTGGGATTTCCCAATAGGCTCTCAAAGACATAAGCCCCCTAGGCTAAAAAAAATACCAACATGCCCTCAAGGCATTTCTTACAACAAGAACCAAGATGACACACGAGGAGGGCCACACCTTCCCTTCCCTATACAAGATGACCATTGCCTTCCAATTGGAAGGAGCTCTTTCTACACCCAACACACAAAACCCCAAAACACTAATAGAATACTCATAGAAGACATTTGCAAACTCATTCAACAAACAATAAATAAACATACATATAAAACAATAGATACATAAGAGAGTAGACTTGATTCACCAACTTTCCAAAGCCCAATTATGGAATGAAAGTTGATGAAGAGCTCCACACTAGCCTCCTCCAAAATTCTCCTTCTTTCCTCAATAATCCAACCCCAAAAATAATCTCTCTATGATCACAAGCAAGGGATAATGAATGGAGGATATAGGACGGCTAGAATAATTTCGTCATTACGAGGCTATGAAGAGAAGAATAGAGAAAGAATTGGGCATTATGAGGATGCCAGAAGAAGATTTCCTAGAGGAAGTTAGGCATAATAAGAATGCAAGAATGAAGTCCCCCTGCAAGAATGAAGTCCCCTCCTACAAGAATGAAGTTCCCCTGCACAAAAAATGAAGTTCCCCTGCAAAATGATGTCTCCCAATTGCTTAGAGAAGGGTCTCATTTATAGATTTTTTGAGAAGTGAATGGAAGGTGAGGATCAAGAGTTGAGATCAAGGGCTCACATTATCTGTGAATATTAAATTCATAGTGGATGAATTAAAAATTCATTGTTTTAAGACTGTAATATTTAAATAACCCCGCTATCCCAACTGGAATTAAAAAAATATCGCCACTATCCCAAGTGGAATTAATAAAATAAACCCACTCATTACCCATTATCCCTAATGGACTTAAAACAATTAACCCCACTCAAGAGGTCCCCCATAATAGCCCACAAGTAGAAATAAAATACAATAAGTAAACTAAAATAATAGAGAGTGGGTGACACACTACCCTTATTAAGGGGAACCCCACCAAAAGAGAGGCACAAGGAGACAAGCACTCCATTATTAGGGGATCATGGAGTTGCTCCATGACTTGAAAGTGGGCGTGAGTGTGGATTCCACTCATCCCATTATCCCCATGCTTCCAAATTCGTCACTTAACTTCACCTTGAAGTTGAAGTGACCATATGGAGGTTATCCCAAGGTTATCCTAGTCAAAAAGGTCCCTAGACCCATAGGGTATAACCTAGGGTTGATTTAAACTTAGTTAGGACTCCCAAGGTCAAGTTAAAGCAAAAGTAAAAGAGTCTCAAAAATTTAAAATTAAAAAATGAAATTCCAAACAACAAATCTTACAACACATATCATAATTCACTTTTCAAAAATATTGAGTTGTGACATCTTTCTACCCTAAATTTATGCATCGTCCCAATGCATATTAGAAATAAGGTCAAAACATATATAAAAGTCCATAGAAAATATTGTTTACTATCAGTATGCTTGCCTACCTTCATAGTCCATCCCACAACAAAATAGTCTATCATCTAAGTATAATTGTCTGTATAATTTAAACATCATTGAAGTTATAGTTCGTAATTAAAATTCTACTAGGTTCCAAAATGATAAAGTATCCATGTATTATCATGACATTGTGAGTTTAAGAAATATTTTTAACTTTTCAAACCTGATTGAGCATATCCTTGTAACTTGTCCTCGAGTCCGAAATGTTGAATGTTCATTTGAATTTTTCTGTGTCTAGAATAAACACTTGTCATTCACTTTAAAATTTCCATCATCAAAGATACTTCAACTTTCTAAGTGTGGTAAAAAAAATTTAGGTTCATAGATTCTCCCTTAGTAATCCAGATCATTATCAAAAATTTTAGTTATATTTGAAGTTTACTCCAACATGTACTAGAATCTAAGAGTAGTGAAGCACCACTATAGATTATAAGAATTATATTCTCTTAGTCAATCTGAGTACTCAGGAAATAGCCAATTTGGGCTAAAGTGTCCAAAACGGGACATACTGAAATAAAGCCAACCGGGCTCTTCTGTCCTTTGGGCAAGCTGGTAAATGCAGTTCAATCCCACTGTTATCTTCACTTTCATCTTCTAAAGAAACATCTGCAACATCATGAAACATCACAAGGTTCAGGCTTAGATTTCAAGTTTTATTTTCTTTTCTACATGCTACAAGTGACTTCTCCAACTGATTAACATGTTCTTTGAATCTTGTTATTGTTCTCCCTTTTTAATTCTTTCAAACTGTGTTCTGTTCCTCTCTCTATTTCCAACAACTTTGAATTACACCTTTTGACTTTACACAATTCTCCAAAATAATGGCCAAATGCCTACACTGGTCAAACGGATCAAATCTTGATCTAATAGGAAAACACAATAGCCATATGGGCTAAATAGGATAGGAATCATTATGCTTTGGCCAGAGACTTTTGGCTCCTTCAGGATCAATCTAGATCTATGAGTCACTTCCTGGAGACCATAGTCCATGCCCAAGAACTGTGCTGAGGATGTCAACTAGGGATACACAATATCAACTTGTACACACCTCAGTTTTCAGCAAAGCTGGGTACAAGTAATCCACCCCGGGGATTCTTCTAAGTACCAGTGACTTCCATTATTCTGATATCATATAAATCTTATACACATCAACATTCAAGTGAAAGGTAACAATTCTAGCAATCACACATGTTGATTTATCAAAAACTCTTCCAAACTTTCCATCCATCTCTCTTTGCAACTGTCACATCAATTAGTGCCACCTTAGGGCTTGTTATCAAAAGTAGTGTTAGCATCCCAAAATTGATAGTAGCTTCCCAAAATAGGAGTCCATGAATGTCATCAGTTTCTCAAAAGTCAATAGCTGTCTCTAGTACTCGTCATATAGTCTCAAGGATTTATGGAAGCTGCAAGGAATTGCCAATAACAAAGGACAACTTAAACGTTGATGATCAGGAGTGTAAGATGAGTAAAATCCCTACTCTAAGAACACAACCAGAGATTTGTAAAGAGTACATAGAGGACAGAGAAAGCTGTGAATTTATATGTAAATTGGAATATAGAAATGAGGAGATTTCTATACATCTTTTTTGATGTAAAGAACCTCCTAATTCCATTTTAGCTTCCTCTGGGTCTTTATCTGATGTTGAATGGCGCACATCAAAGAGGTCTCGGAAGACATCGACAAATGGTAGCTCAATTAACTTGAGAGTTTCTGGATGCACAACTGTGTATCGATTGAAGATGATGGTGTGGGAGTCCCTTGGTGTGGTGAAGGAAAATCAGAAGCTTCATAAAGGCACAATGGAATGGGTCAATGAATTGGCCACTTTAGCCGACTTGAATGTTTTCCCTGGGGATAGTCTGTGGGTTATGGATACTGAAGTTTATGAAAATTGAGATATTGCTAAGGAGCTATCAGAGCAGGAAATGGAAAATGAGCAATTGGAGGAAGGATTAAAAGGGACACTTTTGACATCAACTGTCCCTACTCAAGTGGTTGCAATAGATGAATGGAGGATATACTTGGAAAGGAAGTATGCCAAGAGGTCTCAAAGCATGTTGTTGATATTTTACCCCTTGTTTTTATCAAGATCTAAGGTGGGGGATATAGTGGATAAGAATATGATAGGATAAGGATAAGACAGTGGATAAGATGTGCAAGGATATTTTGGATGTGGATGAAGGATACGGTTTTGATGAATGGAGAAGGGATTACGCATGATGCCCACAAGGGGTTTTCATCATGGTCTTCATAGTGCCAAGTAACTGAGAAATAAAGATGGTTTTCAAGGCCCTCTCAAGAACCCCTCCACATGTTTCCTAATACCTTGCGTTTGTTTAAGGTGTTATCCTCCAAGAGGGAGGTATGCAAGAAATAGACACACAGATCTAGGGGGATGGATGGATTATGACTGTCCCATACCAATCCCATCTGCAACCCCATCTTCGCAATAGAATCTCCCCAGGCCACCTACTCCCCCATACAACCTGCCAAGGCCCTACCTATATATGGTAGTTTTACAGAAGTCACATTACTCCACACATGCCAGCAGTTGTAAAATTAAAAATGCCTCAAATCAAGAAGGATTAAGTGAAACAAGTCAATAAGTTAAATCCTCAATAAAACAAGCCAAGAAGAAGTGAAGATCAAAGACAACAACTATTGCAACATCCCAAGTTCAACAAAGAACAAGTCCTTGAGGCAAAAGGACCATCTCAAAATTTAAATAAAGAAATATAATACTGCGGCTTAACACTTAAGTAAAATCTTTAACACAAGAAGAAATAATGCAACAATCTCATAAAATTTGCACATTACAAGCACCGTGTAGCCTTACAACATGACCACTTAAGGGGAGTACAGAGCTTGGTGGACTTCTATTGCTCAAATAGCTGAATCATATAGTGGTCTTAAACTACATAGAGAACAATGATAATCGCCATGGCACGTTAAGTATTCGCCACAAAACTTGAAACAACCTTATCATACATCTATATTGAAACTCCAAATGAATAGTCATATGACCCCATACAACCCAGGGCATGCCATTACGATATGCCACAAGAGGAATTAGCCACGGAATATGATATTCACTTCACAAGTCTTATGGTTGTCATGTACCCAACTATTGTTGTCCCATTACACATACCATTACTGACATCAAGCTATCCACTTCACCTTCTAAGGAGGGTTTACTTACGACCTTATCATTTCTTTTTCATGTTTCTATCCATGTTTATTATTAACTGGACGATCATTAGATCGCAAGAAGGGAAATACTAGTAGCCTTATGTCTTGATTCTGACCATGCTTTAGGTTAGTGGACCTTCAGGCCTAGTGTCTGAACCAAAAGATCTGATACCACATGTAAGGACCTGACTCATCCTAAATCAAATAACATTAAACTCTAATTTCAAAAATACGAATGAATAAAATTTTTGATCTGGCAGATGTAAGAAATGTGAAATTTTTCCAGAAGTGCTTAATGTATGCTATAGCAATGCGATGAAACTTGAAATTTAGTTTCCTAGAATCATCAAGTTCTTAAAAGATCACCAATTTTGAATCTAGTGAAGAGAGAGTACATTACGAGAGAAGGTACATTATGTAAGATAACTTAAAAGAACAATGGGTCAGTTCATACCTTAAATTGTGCATTACATCCTGCATTTATTTTTGATAGCTTGCTTCACCTCTAGTAACTATATCCTTATCATCTGCACAAAATTAACTTAACAATCTCATGTTAACACAACTCAGTAATCACTACTTAGAGAATTAAGATCACAATGTTAATTGTAGGATTCCCTACATCCAGGGGACCTGAGTACTGGGGGCATCTTTCGCCATCCAGACTGCCTACATACCCTGTATCCACAGGATCAAGGCACCCTCCTTCGGATGTGATCTACATGATGAATGCGAACATGTAGTTCTGTCTTGCACTATGTTTATGTAACTGTGGTTGGTACACAGTTCTTCGCCGACTGCCCATTCACTCAAATGATACAGAGACGGAATTCCAAAGAAACTAATATTGCAAACACACCTCCTAGGAGTGTTTGGCGTTTAAATTTTCAAGTGTGATTAATATACCTTTCACGCATATTTCCCCGATGAGGTCTTTCCGTTGATCATCCTACAACAATTTTTTTTATAGGTTCACCTTTTTCTTTTTCTTAATCTTTGTAGTCAGGTATCCGTGGAGATTTTCCCTTCCTGCGGATTTAACTTATACATGTTCCTTATTTCTCCCTAACGATTTAGAGGGATGGTGCCCAGACGTCGTTGTTACAGCTATGTTAGGTGCGAGGTACTTGGTTTAACGCGACAGCATTACCCGTAAACATGACACAGAGATACTGTAAAATCTTAACACTGCGATTTGTTTGAGTTTTTGGATGTTTCTTTAAAGTTTACCTAGCTATTTGCGAGGAAAAATTACAAAAGGGAACAATGAAAGGAATAAAATTCTTGATTGATCAATTCAAAACATTTGAGTAATCGAGAGATGTTGTTCTCACCATAAAATTAAACCAATTATTACATAATAAGGAAAATGTTAAATTAATTCCTCTATTAGAAAGTATGATATAATAGTCATGAAAATGTAAATCACAAACTTTAATTTATGTACAAACACTTGAATCCTTAAACACATATTTGTGAAGAAAACTTATATATTTAACTTTGCAAGTTCGTCTCTTGCAACATTTCTAGCCCTATCAATACTCTATCCTTAATACTCCTAGCCTAAGCATGTTATGAACATATAGTCATATTTATGCAATTGGACAAGTGGTCTTATTTGTTATAAACAACTCCTCTAATGGAAGGTACTATTCCCACAGATATATATTTTTTTTCCATGTAATATGACATAAATGTGTGACTAATCTCATAATGTAAATTTATGATTTACTAAATTAGAAACTCACATACTAATGCTACTTCTCTAAATCTATAGTTGAGTTTAAAATGGCCACTCATGGAATGCCTGTGATGGCTTGTTTGCGTTTATTTTCAGTGTCCTTTCTAAATGAAGGGATCATACTTTCTTCGTCATTTTCCTGTCATTTAATTTGGGATAATTGTTAAAACTTCCAAGAAACTCTTCCTTAAAATTAAAATATATTTACCTATGCTCTTTTTTAGATTGTACTTGTATAAACAATGTATTTCTGAATTGCAACTCTGAGTTTAAACATCTATTCAATTCGTATTATACATTATGCATAAATAAATCCCACTTTCCTCGATTAAAATTTCTATTTCAAGTCAATGTTTTAAACTACATATAGTTTGCCTTCAAATGAATAGTGAAAAGTGAATAGTGATTAGTGGAAAGTGAATAGTAAATAGTGAAAAGTGAATAGTGAAAGTGAATAGTGAATAGTGAATAGTAAAAAATGAAATGGTCCCCATCCTAGGAAGAGACCCTTAAGGTGGCGGTAATGTCAAAAGCAATACTTCAACCCAAATTTCATTTCTTTCATGGTAACAAAATTACAACTTGACTTATAACAAAATTTAAAACTAATATTTCTACTAAGCTTGCACAGAAATAATACTTTTACAAATTTAATTAAGACATCAACTAACTCTCAACTTTGCAAGTAGGAGAAGAAGGAACTAGACAATTTTAATATCCTATTAAAAATAAATTTTTTTTCATCTTCTCATTTCTAAATGGTAAAACTTAATGAACTGTAAAATCACAACTAACAACACATTAAGAGAGGACTTTCTCGCAACTTCAAAATACCAAATTATACAACGAAAGAGAGAGAATGTTCTTCTCTTGTAAAATCAACAAGGATGAAGCTATTAAAAGACCAAGCTCCCTTCAGACTAAAGGAAAATAAAATATTTCCCAAAACAGAAAAACTCTTCAACTCCACTTTAAGCTCCATGAAAACTTGCATGACACACAAGGAAAGAAAACACCACACAAGTAGCTCTCCTCCCTACCGTAGACCCACAAGAGGGTCACCCCCGAGCTAGGGAGACCATCCACATACCTAGAGTAGAATAGACTTAAACACATCACAACATTGAACAACAACAAATCAAATAATACACACACCCTCAAGGTTTGACTCACAATACAAAGACTCAGCTTAGATGAGTTCAGGGAGGGTAGGGAAGTAGACATCTCTACCTCTAGGTGTCATCCTTTACACATTTTATCACATTTTATCACAAGGCCTCAAGCCAATAGTTAATCAAATTACCCGTGATTTCCCAATAGGCTCTCAAAGACATAAGCCCCCTAGGCTAAAAAATATACCAACATGCCCTCAAGGCATTTCTTACAACAAGAACCAAGATGACACCTGAGGAGGGTCACACCTTCCCTTCCCTATACAAGATGACCATTGCCTTCCAACTGGAAGGAGCTCTTTCTACACCCAACACACAAAACCCCAAAACAATAACATAATACTCATAGAAGATATTTGGAAACTCATTCAACAAGCAAGAAACAAACATACATATAAAAACAATAGATACACAAGAGAGTAGACTTGATTCACCAACCTTCCAAAGCCCAATTATGGAATGAAAGTTGATGAAGAGCTCCACTCTAGTCTTCTTCTCCAAAATTCTCCTTCTTTCCTCAATAATCCAACCCCAAAAATAATCTCTCTATGATTGCAAGCAAGGGATAATGAATGGAGGATATAGGATGGCTAGAATAATTTCGGCATTATGAGGCTATGAAGAGAAGAATAGAGAAAGAATTGGGCATTATGAGGATCCAGAAGAAGATTTCCTAGAGGAAATTAGGTATGATAAGAATGTAAGAATGAAGTCCCCCTGCAAGAATGAAGTCCCCTCCTGCAAGAATGAAGTTCCCCTACACAAAAAACGAAGTTCCCCTGCAAAATCCTGTCTCCCAATTGCTTAGAGAAGGGTCTCATTTATAGATTTTTTGAGAAGTGAATGGAAGTTAAGGATCAAGAGTTGAGATCAAGGGCTCACATTATCTGTGAATTTTAAATTCATAGTGGATGAATTAAAAATTCATTGTTTTAAGATTGTAATATTTAAATAACCCCACTATCCCAAGTGGAATTAAAAAAAATATCCCCACTATCCCAAGTGGAATTAATAAAATAAACCCACTCATTACCCATTATCCTGAATGGACTTAAAACAATTAACCCCACTCAAGAGGTCCACCATAATAGCCCACATGTAGAAATAAAATACAATAAGTAAACTAAAATAAGAGAGAGTGGGTGACACACCACCCTCATTAAGGGGAACCCCACCAAAAGAGAGGCACAAGGAGACAAGCACTCCATTATTAGGGGATCATGGAGTTGCTCCATGACTTGGAAGTGAGCCTAAGTGTGGATTCCACTCATCCCATTGTCCCCATGCTTCTAAATTCGTCACTTAACGTCACCCTGAAGTTGAAGTGACCATATGAAGGTTATCCCAAGGTTATCCTAGTCAAAAAGGTCCCTAGATCCATACGGTATAACCTAGGGTTGATTTAAACTTAGTTAGGACTCCCAGGGTCAAGTTAAAGCACAAGTAAAAGGGTCTCAAAAATTTAAAATTAAAAAATAAAATTCCAAACAACAAATCTTACAACACATATCATAATTCATTTTTCAAAAATATTGAGTAGTGACAAACGTGTGTTTGTTAATGATGAAATTAAGCTTAAGAGATCAGTTAAATTGCATAATTTTTCTTTCATGGGATCTTGTATGCATTATTGAACAATTCTCCTTGAATTTATCAATCTATGACTTGACTTATAGATTATCATATTGTGGTTATAATTGCATGTTGTTGTTATTAAAAAGTTTGAATACTTTTTTGAGAAGATGTATGAAATTGTATTAATTACCTTTCTTGTGAACCTGTGTGCATTGATGATTGAAGTGAATGCCTTTTCTATTTCTACATTTCTATTTGATGAGTTAAAGGTTGAGCATGGACTGGTGCCGAATATGGAGCAACAAAGAAGGGTAGGTTCCTTATTGAACCTATCTAGCCAAACAAAAGGCTGGAAATGATGATTTAGCCAAAGCTTGTTGGTCAAACTTAATAATAGTTAATGTTTGATATTTTATTTCTCTCTCTTCTATATCATGATTTAGATCAGTATATGCATTTGACACATGCTATAGGGATGATAGATAAATCATGCTACACCAAATTCCTTCATGCATGTCAACTTCAGTTTACTAGACCCCTCGCGAAGGGTCGGGCTTCTCCCTTTAGGAGGTAGACCAGGGAGGCGTAAGCCTTGTGGCTGGGCAGTAAATCACCTTGATGATGCTCTATCTCCGTCAAGTTTAGTGGAGAAAATATGGTTTGATATTGAAGACATTGTTTGTTGTGATATACTTTTGTATGAGTCTATATGGCTAGATATTATAAAGAATAGTCCTTTATTCAAGCTACTTGATTAGCTTATGTAATGATTATTATTTTATTGTATTGATGAAACCATTTTTCATGAGTTGTGTTATTTGTGGGAAAAAAATATTTATTCCCTTTTCTACACTATTTTATAAGATTAATATTATTTTATTCTAGTAAATTGGAAAGGTTGTTACATCAAAATATAGACATAGCACACTTCATCTTCACCACAATCACAACTTATCCTTCTCTGCATTAGATTTCACTCTCACACACACACACTTAACTCTATTCCCCACACCCTTTTTCTTACCACACAACAATTCAACATTGTTTATATACTACAATCTAGAAAAACATCAAATAGGTCGGCATGATAGATGTACCATGTAACTTCTTGTCCAGTCCACCCAAAACTCAACTCTATATGTTTTGTGGGGAGAACTAAAGCATGTAGCACATTTAAATAGGTTGGTATAACATATTTTTACTCCCATGACTTTGTTCCATTCATGAATCGACTCCGTATAATATCAACACATTTAGGTCAGCTCAATTAGTGAAGTAGCAATAGCATGAACTAATTGTTAGTTTAAAATTCAACATGCAGACCACAAAAATGCTTACCACTCAGTGGAGACAACATACTTCTAACATCCATAAACTTATCCTCAAATCTACATAGAAAACATTCATTTATGATGGAATGCGGAGCAGTCCAATATGTCACTAGTATTATCAATACACTATCATTATAGAGTCTGATACTCTGTTAATTCTACCTTTCACTTCAGAGGGCTTCAAGACCTAAAAATTTCAAATTAGATTCCTTTAGCATGCGTCAATAATACTTTACAACCACATAGAAAGATTATTCGTAGACGAGGAATGCGGACCAAGAAATTTGTTCCTTAAACATTGAAGATAGTACACCAGGACTTACACAAATTTGCAGAGTGATCGATGCATTGGTCTTCTCCAAACCAACATGATTGCATCTTTATTCTTTGTTTTTCTCCTCCACATCACACTTAGCAATCTCCATATGACACTTAGCAACTTCTCTGCATCAACACTTAGGGATCAACACTTAGTTGTATTCTCTCCCACATCATTCTCCAAACCAACACAACTATGTCTCCACACTTTGTTTCCATCAATGACAACACTACTCACTACCATGCTCATCAATCTCTTCATCATCATGCTTATGTTACCAACAATTTCCCTCTTTTTCATTGATGGCAACATGCACCAAAACTTCTCCCCATTTGCCATCAATGGCAAAGGAACTACCTATACATCTACAAATCAAAACCTCTTGCCCTATCTCAAAATTGATCTTTCTTTTCTATGTACTTACACCCACTTACTATTTTACTCCTATTCCATAATATGTAAATCAAAGTATCAAAATTGTTTTCTTCTATCCTTCCGCATATGTACAAGAAATTAGAATATAAATCTTACTATTTGGTGGGAAAAGTATCCTTGTATATATTCTTTAGCTATAGCATCGCAGAGTACCAATGTATATTAGCAGAGTTGAGTATCTATATTTGTCTATTAATATGCAAAAGCAATTCTTCTGCTTCTTCAACTAATTTAGGTGCATCAGTCATTTTTCAAACCTTATCAGCTTCCTTTATCAACCCTGTCAATGCAACCATCTTGGAACTAACAATATCTCTCAACCAACTCATCTAATCCTTGATTAATTCTCTTTGACTCTATAGTTTCCTAATGGTAGCATGAGTCTTTTCTACTTCAGCCCTTAGATTTCCATTGTTGTCCTTTAAGGGGTCTAAGTTCTAGAGATGTTTGTTATCTGCATTTCTAGGCCATCAATTTTATCTTTTATATCTGTTGTAGTTGTAGGCCATGATAAACAAAATTGATATATTATATTGGCATCACCTAGTGCATTTTGAATACTCTTTACACTATTGCTTAACAAATTGTGTGCCTTGGAGCACTTTTTAGACAAATCTATCAGTCTCTTATTGCTCATCTCTTTCATTACTTTCTTTTCAGCTGCCTTCTCTAAAGATACAAAATGACTGTCAATAGACTACAATAGTTTCTTCATTTGTTGTGTAGGAGTTGTCTAGAGGCATCCCTCTTGGTTTTTGGTAGCATCTTTTTAAAAAAAATTATTGCTTCTTCTAGAAGCTCATTACCCTCTACTTGTGATTGTAGTATGTCCTCTTGGGTAGTAGCTTGAAAGATGGTTCCAAGTTGCATTTCCTTAAGTGGAGAAATATTCAACAAATTAAGTTGTCCATCCAAATATGGTAATTGGAATAATTGTGGTGAACTCATAGTCTAAATTTGTCTCTATTGAGCCAAGAAATCCCTGATGGAGTCAATTGGAGAGACTCAAGAACACTCACCCTCAATATTCTTCTTCTCTTTTTCAGAAATAGATGCTATGTGTGATCCAAGGATCTCCAGAGGACAACTTTCTTCATGTATCCCTTCACCTTCTTTGATCTCTAGAGGGACAGAGGCATTATCCATAGTTCTTTCTACTTGTTCATTTTCCTTCAAGATTGTCTCACTATGTTCTCCTTTTTCTTCATCTTTCTTCTCTTATAGAACAACATTCTCTAAATTCTTAGGAGGAGGATTAACTTGTTCTGTAGGAGATAAATTTCCAACATCCTAATCCTCAAAATTGGTTGTATCAATGTTTAGTGGAGGAGGTGACACATTTTTCCCAGTTTGAATAACTTGATTTGTTCTTGTTGCTTGGATCTCTTCATTTTTCTTAGGATGGCCATCATCCTTTTCGCTTTCCTCAGAAGAGGACCATTCTTCAATTGTATTAATTTTTATTTCCTTGAGGACATCTATAGTTATCTTCAAGGTGTCCTTCTCCAACCACTTTATTTCCTCTATCATTAGACATCAAGGTATTCAATCTCTTTTTTGTTCTAATTCTTTGGCTAACCTCTAAATAGCCTTATTCTTTTCTTGAATAGAAATTAAGGGACAAATCTTCTTAATTTCCTTATTTCTCATCTCAAAACCATTACTCATGGCTTAATCTCTTCTCTTTGTCAATACACTAGAAAGACTATTATGTAATTTATCAATAATTTCTATTAGAGAAACATTGAATGCATCCATGTACCTAATTATTTTTTATTTCAATGATTGATCGGTCATTTGAGGATCTTTCTGTTGCAAGTATGGGCCTAACCGATGTTTTAATTGATGTCAACATACTTTTGTTGCATTGATGAACAAGGATTGGATGAGTTGTATGTTGAGGATATTGAGAAAATTACTCCTATCAGGAACAGAGAAGAACAGTGAAGATAGTTAGGTGAAGATCCTAGCTAAGATGAAGATCAGAGGATACGCTTCAAAGGGTTTGTAGATATGTATCTTAAGATGATCCAATAAAGATTTGAGAGGTTTGTATGAAGATATGAAGAAGTTATGTCCACTTGAGTAAAACCAGTTCTAGCAAATGTTCAGAGGTGATAGAGTGACACAGATAGGTCTGGTGAGATCCAGAAATGTAATAGCTTGTTCTACGGATTCGGTGTAGTGTTTAGGAAGTCAATGTGAATTGACAACTCAATTGGTTCGTGGTCTAGAGGTCCACAAGCATCTATTCCAATATGATAGTGATGACAGACTATGTTCTTGAGGTTCCAGATGAAGGAGAGAAAGATTTCAATAAGCAGAAGTAGTGTGGATGTTCTTGGTGATTCAGGCAAGCTTGTGGAGATCTTTGGATTCTATCTAGTTCGTGTTGGTGCTCCTCATTGAAGAATGAGCTCATAATTGAAGGATTACTTCCAGATGATGATGTTCTTTCTAAGTTTGGCTAACTAGATGAGTTACACATCCTACAGATGATCTTGAAGATGTTCTGTGAAGAATGGTGTGTTTCTAAAGGAAGATTGAAGTCTCAGATCTGTGTGGCTGACAGCGTGGTGATCCACGTGAAGCCTTTTTGTAATTAGTCATGTTGTATTTATGTATTTGCTCTATTAAGTATGCTGACTTGGATGATTATCCCAAAGTCAAATGTCTTGTATAAATAATAAGTTGTGAAGTCATTTCACACATATCTTAGTAGATATGAGAGTGTGGTAGAGAGGATCAGAGTGAAAGGCAGAGAAGAAGTATTGGTCTTAAATGTAACTGACTCAAGCATGGTAAAGATGCTATTCTTTAGTTCAAGTATGTAATATTTATCATTCTATAGACAGTGTCTCTCATGTAGGTAGTGGGCCTCTTGTGAGTAGTGTGCTCGAGTAGTGAACCCTAATTGGCATGTGCCATTTGTTCTTCTTATTCTTTTAACAAAGAATACAATCTTGGGTTAGTCACCCCGTGGTTTTTCCCTTAACTAGGTTTTCTACATTAAAATCTTGGTGTCATATGTGTTAATGTGTTTTTGCTCTTGAATTGTTGCATTATGTTCTCATGATTGATCTATTATTATGTTGCTGAATTACAAGAAGGATTTAAGTGATTAATAGGAAAGAAGTTTTGGGACAACTGATTCACCCACCTCTCAGTTGTCTGTCTTGAATCTAACAATTGGTATCAGAGCTAAGTTCCTCTAAAAGAGCTTAACCACTTAAGGAGATCCAGGATGTCATCCTACAAGAAGGATAGTCTAAGATTTGATGGAACCAATTACACTCTTTGGAAAAGCCGCATGGAATGTCATTTGCAATGTATGGGAATGCAATATTGGATCATGGCTTCAAAGAAGTATGTTCCTCCACAGAATGGTCTAAGAATTGTAGATGAAATCAGAGATGCTGAAATCAATCTTCGGGCTAAAGAAGCTCTACTAAGTGCCTTATCTGATTGAGAGCTAACAAATGTTATTGGTCTAAAAACTACATATGAGATTTGGGAAAAACTAAAACTTTTGCATGAAGGAGACAAGTATGTTAAATGTGCCAAGCTATAGAGTCTAAAAGGAAAATTTGAAAACCTGAAGGTGAGAGAAGATGAAAATATCACTACATTTATGCCAAGAGTAAATGAGCTTGTTTGTGGCATTAGATGTGTTGGTGGAATCTTGGATGAAGATGAGATTATTGCCAAAGTTCTCAGATCCCTTCCTGATTCTTACAAATACAAGGTTGTTGCTATTGAAGAATTTAAATCTTTTTCAAATATCATAAGAGATCAATTGGTTGGTAAATTAGCTACATTTGAATTGGCCGAGTTTAGAGATTTACACCCCAAGACTGAATCTGCATTCAAAGCTAGTGCCTCTGTAAAAGGAAAATAAAAGTTTGATCTAGGAGAGAACTCTTCAAAGAAACTATCATGGTATGAAAAAGAAAGAAAAGATCTGGAAGAAGATGAAGTAGAAGCTGCTCAACTTGAAGCCCTTATTGCAAAAAGACTGCCAAGAGGATCTGGTAAGTATGAAGGGAAATTACCTTTTAAATGTTTTAACTGCAATAAGATTGGTCATTTTGCCTCAAGGTGTCCAGAAATATTTTCAAGGCCAAATCCTAATAGATCAAGATTCCAAAAGAAATGTTACTATGTTCATGAAGATGATGATGATAAAGGAGTAACAGATGATGAATCAGAGACAGGAAACAAATCTGGAAGTGACTAGGTGCTTATTGCCATCTAGGAAGAAAATCCAATGCCCTCTGAATTTGGCAATCATAAAATGGTAGAAAGAGCTCTGGCTGCCCAAGTTGAAGAAAAGGATGATTGGGTCATTGATAGTAGATGCTCCCACCATATGATAGGTGACAAAAATAATTTCATAGATTTGGAAAGATATGAAGGAGGACTGGTAAAATTTGGTGATAATTCTACTGGCAGAATCAGAGGTAGAGGAACTATTTCTTTTGATGGAAAGAACAAAACCAGTAATGTAATGTATGTTGAAGGTCTAAAGCAGAATCTTCTCAGTGTTGGACAATTGGTGGACAAAGGCTATGATCTCTGATTCAAAAATGGAAAATGTAAGATCTTTGAAAGTTCTAGAATAGATATTGCATCTAGTACTCAAACAAAAGGTAATATCTTCCACTTGGTTGGTACTGGTAAAAATTGTTTATTTGTTCAAATTGATCAGAGTTGGTTGTGGCATAGGAGAATGTGTCATGAATTTTGATAATATCATCAAGATAAGCAACACTCAGGTTGTAAGAGATATTCCAAGATTAGTGAAACCTACTAATAGTTTGTGCAAAGAATGTCAGTTGGGTAAGTAGAGCAGAGTCTCATTCAAAAGTAAGGAAAAGTCTTCTACTAGATTGTTGGACTTAGTACATACTGATCTATGTGGTCTAGCAAGAATCAAGAGCTTGCAAGGTGATAGATACTTCATGTTATTAATTGATGATCACTCCCAAATGATGTGGGTGACTTTTCTGAAAGAGAAATCTGAGGCTCTTGAGAAATTCAAAATCTTCAAGGCTATGGTAGAGAATGAAACCGGATTAAACAGAAAATGTCTTAGGTCTGACAGAGGTGGAGAATTCGCATTCAGGGAGTTCATAGAATTATGTGAGAAACATGGGATAAAAAGATAGTTGTCTGCTCCAAGGACTCCACAGCAAAATGGAGTAGTGGAGAGAAAGAACCAGACCATCCAGGAAGCCTCTAGAACCATGATGATAGAAGCAAATGTTCCTCAAATCTACTGGAGAGAAGTTGTAAGCACTGTTGTCTATACTCTTAATCAAGTACAAATTAGAAGCAATACTGGTAAGACCCCTTATGAACTCTTGTTTGGCATCACTCCCACTGTAAAGTATTTTAGTCTTTGGTAGCAAATGTTATATTAAAAGAGATGAAGAGCTTGGCAAATTTGATGCTAGAAGTGATGAAGGAATATTCTTGGGTTATTCTACTCAAAGCAAAGCATATCGGTGTTATAACAAGAGATTGAGAAAGATTATAGAAAGCACAAATGTGAAGGTTGATGAAGATATTGAAAAACCTTCAAGGTTTTATGAATATGATGAAGATGATCAAAATGATGCTTTGGTCCAAGAAGTCCAAGCCCCTTCTAAAAATCAGATCCAAACTGATCCGGTGAATCAGGAAGAAGAGATAAGTTTGAATGAACCTGTTCAATAAACAGAAGTGCAAGAGATTCCCAAAATTCCTAGGTATGTAAGACTGAATCACTCTAAAGATCAAATCATAGGTGATAAAAGCAAAGGTGTTCAAACAAGATGAAAGATTGCTCAGGACTCATAAGAGTATTGTTTGATTTCAAAGATTGAACCAAAGACAGTGAATGAAGCATGCAATGATGAAAGTTGGACTAAAGTAATGAAGGAAGAGTTGATGCAAATTGAAAAAAAATCACACTTGAGATCTTGTTCCCAGACCTAAAAACAAAAATGTGATTGGAACCAAATGGGTCTTCTGGAATAAACTAAATGAAGATGGTGAAGTAGTCAGAAACAAAGCCAGATTGGTCTGCAAGGGTTATTCCCAAGTTGAAGGAGTTGATTTTGAAGAGACTTTTGTTCTGGTGGCAAGAATTGAAGCAATCAGATTATTTCTTGCCCTTGCTCACCTTCAAGGACTTCAAAGTATATCAGATGGATGTCAAGTCTGCCTTCCTAAATGGTAACTTGGAAGAAGAAGTATACATTGAGCAACCAGATGAATTCCAATTGTCTAATCATGGTGATATGGTTTGCAAGTTGAAGAAAGCATTGTATGGACTCAAACAAGCCCCAAGAGCCTGATATGAAAGACTGGATAAGCATCTTTTAAAGATTTGTTTCAACAAAGGTACTGCTGATAGTAACTTGTACTTCAAAATTGATCATGAAAATAACTTGATTGTTGAAGTATTTGTTGATGATATCATTTTTGGAGCAAGAGATAGTATGTGCAAAACTTTTGCAAATCAAATGAAAAGTGAATTTGAGATGTCCATGTTTGGGGAAATAAATTTCTTCTTGGGTCTGCAAATCATTCAAACAAAGAAAGGAATCTTCATTTCACAGACCAAATATGTGAAAGAATTGTTGAAGAAATTTGGGATGGAAGACTCAAAACCAATGAATACTCCTATGGCAACTGGATACAAATTGAGCAAAGATGACTCTCCTAAGGTTGATTAGAAAAAGTACAGGTCAATGATTGGAGGACTATTGTATCTTACTCAAACTAGACCTAACATTATGAATGTTGTTGGTCTTGTTGCTAGATTCCAAGTTGATCCTAGAGAATCTCATGTCATGGCAATCAAGAGGATTCTTAGATAGCTAAAACGGACAGTTGAGTATGGTTTATGGTATCCTAGAGATCATGATTTCTCTCTTCATGCATATACAGATGCAGATTGGGAAGGAAATGTGGATGACCAAAAGAGTACCAGCGGTGGAGCATTCTTTTTAGGGAAAAGATTGGTTTCTTGGCTGAGCAAGAAACAAGAGGCAATATCTCTGTCCACTACAGAAGAAAAATATATTGCAGCAACAGGTAGTTGCCCTCAAGTATTGTGGATGAAGCAAATGCTAAGAGACATCAGAGTGGAGTATGAGGAACCTATCACAATCTTCTGTGATAATTCAAGTGCAATAAATATATCAAAAAATCTGGTGTTGCATTCAAAGACAAAACATATATCCATCAAGTTTCATTTTTTGAGAGAGAAAGTGAACAAGAATAAAGTTAGATTGGAGTTTGTGTGTTCCAAGGATCAGATTGTAGACATTTTTACTAAACCTCTACCGAAGGACTCTTTTGAGTATCTCAAGGAGAAGTTAGGGGTTATTACCCCTCCAGTTCTAAATTAAGGTGCACTGATGTACATCAGTCTAGTGGATCTCACAATCATATCTTGTGGTCCGGATTGATGATGGGAAGCTGCTACTCAGGGGGAGCAGCTGGTATGATTCTGAAGTGATGCAAGTATGTGCCCTTTTCCATTGATGTCAAAAGGGGAGAGAAGACATGTGAAAAATGAAAGTGGTTGTTGATCAAAGGGGGAGCAGTAAAGGAAGAGAAGACATGTGAATGGTTGTTGCTGATAGGAGGAGTTATGTCAGTCAATAAGGAGAAGCTCTTGTCTTGATGGTCAAAATAGTTTTTCACATCATATGTTGATATTATGACAAAGGGGGAGACTTTTTCAAGTATGGGCCTAACCGATATTGTCATTGATGTCAACATACTCCCATTGCATTGATGAACAAGGATTGGATGAGTTGTATGTTGGGGATATTGAGAAAATTGGGCATATCAGGAACATAGAAGAATAGTGAAGACAGTAAGGTGAAGATCCCAGCTAAGATGAAGATAAGAGGATGCGCTTCAAAGGGTTTGTATATATGTGTCTTAAGATGATCTAGTAAATATTTGAGAGGTTTGCATGAAGATTTGAAGAAGTTATGGTCACTTGAGTAAAACTAGTTCTGGCAAATGTTCAGAGGTGACAGAGTGACACAGATAGGTCCGGTGAGATCCAAAAATGTAATATCTTATTCTACGGATTTGATGGAGTGTTTAGGAAGTCAATGTGAATTGACAACTCAATTGGTTCATGGTTTGGAGGTCCGCAAGCATCTATTCCAATATGACAGTGATGATAGACTGTGTTCTTGAGGTTTTGAATGAAGGAGAGAAAGATTTCAGTAAGTAGAAGTAGTGTGGATGTTCTTGGTGATTCAGGCAAGCTTGTGGAGATCTTTGGATTGTGTCTAGTTCATGTTGGTGGTCCGCATTGAAGACTAAGCTTGTAATTGAAGGATTGCTTCTGGATGATGATGTTCTTCCTAAGTTTGGCTAACTGGATGAGTTACACATCCTGCAGATGATCTTGAAGATGTTCTGTGAAGAATGGTGTGTTTCTAAAGGAAGATTGAAGTCTTAGATCTATGTGGCTGATAGTGTGGTGATCTGTATGAAGCCTTTTTGTAATTAGTCATGTTGTATTTATGTATTTTCTCTGTTAAGTATGCTAACTTGGATGATTATCCCAAAGTCAAATGTCTTGTATAAATAAGAAGTTGTGAAGTCATTTCAAATGTACCTTAGTAGAGATGAGAGTGTGGTAGAGAGGAGTAGAGTGAAAGACAGAGCAGAAGTATTGGGCTTAAATGGAACTGACTCAAGCATGGTGAAGATGCTATTCTTCAGTTCAATTATGTAATATTTATCATTCTGTAGACAGTGTGTCTCCTGTAGGCAGTGGGCCTCTTGTGAGCAGTGTGCTCGAGTAGTGAGCCCTAATTGGCATGTGCCATTTGTTCTTCTTATTCTTTTATTAGAGAATACAATCTTGGGTTAGTCACCCCATGGTTTTTCCCTTAACTGGGTTTTCCACGTTAAAATCTTGGTGTCATATGTGGTAGTGTGTTTCTGCTCTTGAATTGTTGCATTATGTTCTCATGATTTATCTATTATTATGCTATTGAATTACAAGAAGGATTTAAGTGATTAATAGGAAAGAAGTTTTGGGACAACTGATTCACCCCCCCTCTCTCAGTTGTCTATCTTGAATCTAACACTTTCATTATAAAGCTCTGCTACTTCTTTTAGATTTTCATATTCTGTTATAGCATTGACAGTAGCTTCAAGTTGCAGAGGTGGAAGACTTGATTTCTCTATCTTCTATCTTTTCTTTGTCCTTCTCCTTTGATACCTCTCCTTCTCTGGTAGCTTCACTTTCTCTTTTCTTCTTTCCCTTTCCTTTTCCCTTAGAAGACTAGACTACTTCACTAGATTTCTCTTCTCTTCTTTTGAAGATGAAGCCTTCCTTTTATTTTTCACTTTCTTCCTTTGTAACAATATCAATATTTGCTCTTTTGTCACTTATCTCTTCTTGAGAGACTTGAGGCTCTCTTTTCTTTTTCCAAACCAACTTAGGCCCTTCTTCTTCTTTCTCTTCTTCCTCATCATCATTGTGACTGACGTATTTCTCTCTTGTAGCTTTTTCTTTTATGCTTCTCTTCTTGGAAGGCTGTTGTTGCATAGAAGCACTGGATGCTTTGTTCTTCTCTAGATTTGCTGCAGGCATGGTCTGAAGGATTTTGGAGAAACAACAGAGGATATTTGTAGAGGTCTTAGTTGACCTTCTTATGCTTGGAGACTCTTTCGAAGTAGCAGATGTGCCTTTGGATTTCTTTGCATGACTCTTTGGTGACATCATCTCCTCAACCTTGGTCCTCATTTTCTTAACATTTTCTTTTATTTCTTTCTCCTTGTGCTTCAAATGCACTTCAATGGATTTTTCTTCAGATGTTCCAAATCTTTCTGTAGTGGTATCTTTTGGTTTGCTTAGCATTAGGTCTACAAGACATGTAACTATATCTACTACAACCTCATATCCCATCTTCGAAATCCATACTATTCTGGGTTCCACTACTTCCATATAGCATTCATCTTTCCCAACCATGAAGGGGTAAGTGTGCAAAGATGAGGGACCAAAATGGGGTCTTAAGATGCCACTTTTTTTCTAAACTCAAGAAACACTGATGTTGGATGAGAAATTGAAGATAGCTACACTCAAAGTTTGAAGATTCAACAAAAACAAGAGTCATAGTGTTTCAAATCTAGTTTCTAAACTACTATTTTTTTTTCCAAAAATAGTTGAGATTAAGGGGTTCAAAATGGGGGAGCACACAAATTGGTCCTATTTTTCTCAAAGAAACATAACATAGTGTCTAGTGTGTTCCCCCTAAAATGTTGACTTTTTTTTAGTATTTCAAAAATCACTTTGGTGAGAAATTAGCTAACACCATGTAGTTTATCCCTAATTTTTTTGATAATTTTTTACATGAATATTTTATTTTTTAGTAATTTTCAAAGTGGACAGATCCTGAAAAATAGAAAATTGAGCGTGCTCCCCCCTAAATTTTTTGAAAACTAATCAAAAATCATTTTTTTTAATACATGTAGAATGGAGTCTATTTTCTAAAATGTAACTTATTTCAAATTTTGATGAACGGTCTAAAAAAAAAGTCAAAAATACTAGACACTGGTTTTTGACAAAAAATAGATACACTGACAAAAGAAATTAAAGATGAAACCCTTAACATACTCAAAATGTGAAAAACATTATATGGTTAGATAGGTAACAAAGAGCTTAAGATTATGGTGGTATTTTTCTTGACTTTTCATTGGAAAAATTACCATCCTGATGGGGAGTACAGTCCAGATTATCTCAAAATTTTGCTAAAAACTAGAAAAAACATGTCTAAGCATGTTCAGCATAATGCAAGCACATTATAACACACTCGTGTTATGTGAAATCCATAACGCGAGAATGTTATAACACATTCATGTTATGCTAAGAAAAATTGGCTTTACATGTATGCCAATTGCATTTTCTTGAAAGTTTCTAAAGCATTTTTAACAAATCCATTTTTTGTATATCTTGCAATCATTGTATTCCATTATAGAACATCTCTTTGAGGTGTTATGTTAGTCAATTGACATGTTTTGTCTATGCTTCCACACTTTACATACATGTCTACAGGGGCAGCTGTACTTCCTACCATCTCTCTCACTCCCTACTTCCCTCCCCTCTCTACCTTCTACCCTCTCTCTAAGTATCATCTTCCGTCACCTCTCTACCTCCTACCCTCTCTCTGAGTCTCTACTTCCCTCCCCTCTCTACCTCCTACCTTCTCTCTCACACTCTTTTTCCATCCCCTCTCTACCTTCTACCCTCTCTCTCACTCTCTACTTCCCTCCCCTATCTACCTCCTACCCTCTTTCTGAGTCTTTGCTTCCCTCGCCTCTCTACCTCTTACCTTCTCTCTCACTCTCTTCTCCCCCTGTCTATCTCCTACCCTCTCTCTCACTCTCTACTTCTCTCCCCTGTCTACCTCATACCCTCTCTTCCAGTCTCTGCTTCCCTCCCCTCTCTACCTCCTACCCTCTTTCTCACTCTCTTCTTCCTTCCCCTATCTACCTCCTACCCTCTCGCACTCTCTACTTCTCTCTTGTCTCTACCTCCTACCCTCTCTCTATCAATCTCTACTTCCCTCCCCTCTCTACGTCTCTGCATCATTCTTCCCATCCAATGAAATTTCATAAATTATCTTGTTTCCATTTCATCATCCCAATTTATATCCTCATCCCTCTTTGTATGGACCCTAGTTTTCTTGTTTCCATGTTCTTTGTTGACAAGGGAGAGGGGAGGGAGGAAGAGGGAGACAGGATGGAGGTGGAGGGGAGAGAGAGGAGAGAGATAGGGTGATAAGGAGAGAGAGAGGGTTGGCTGAGTTTATGAGTTTAGAGTTGCTTAAGTTTAGGGTTTAAGGGAATTATTTACGGTTTAGGGGTTTAGGGTTGCTCAAGTTTATGGTTTAGGGATTAGGTTTAGGGGCATTATAATTTAGGGTTTAGCAGTTTTGGGAGAGGGAGAGAGAGGTTTAGGGTTTCTCAGGTTTAGGGGCATTATTTAGGGTTTACGAGTTTAGGGTTGCTCATACCTTTAGGGGCATTATTTAGGGTTTATGAGTTTAGGGTTGCTCATACCTTTAGGGGCATTATTTAGGGTTTATGAGTTTCTACAGTTTCTCAAGTTTAGGGATTAGGGGTTAGGGTTAAAGGGGAATTATTTTATAATTTCCATCTAATCCTCCTTATCCTAACCCATTAGTCCACCCATCTCCTAATCCATCAATTTGTATCATCCATCCACCATATATTCTCCAAAGACTCTTTACAAAATCCAAAAATAAAAGAAAAGATATGGTGCCATCCAAATCCACTAATCTAATTTCATCTCCCTCTAACACTCCCAATCCCAATCCATCCCCTCCTATATCCATTCACTTGATCCTAATCCTAACCCCACAACATCTTCCACCATTGTCCATCAACTATATGCATATCCTAGTCCATCAACCCATGAAGCCATGAAGGATGTCACCTAAGGAGTATTGGCAAGGAATCTTAGAAAAACATCATGTAATCAAAGTCTTATCCTTGAGAAGGTAACAAAGAACCTTCTAGAAACATGTATACCACTCCAACACCATCATCCACTCCTATGTCTATCCATTTCATTGAATAGTCTCCTACCATAAGTCCAAGTCAAACCCTATCATGTAGCCATGTCGTCAAATATCCAAAGATTATTGATCCCATTGAAGAACCCATAACATCCATCTAAGAATCCCAATAGCCATATTAAGAGCCTAGTCCAAAGCATGTGGAAACACCAACCACCCATCCTAATCAAAATCCAAACATCGTATATAATCCCATGTCCCAGATCCCTTACCATCTCATGGTCAACCCATCTACATTGATCCTCCAAAATCTCCTAGTGAACCCCCATCACCACCTCTTACTCTCTAATCCAATGAATATCAATGCATCCCCATTGACCCTATCCATATCTATTATCATGCTATCCATGCTTATCCTTCCTGTAATCAAGATATTATCTATGATCAAGATCTTATCCATGAGCAAGTAACCCACATCACTCCTATCCATTATCCCATTAGCCCTATCCATCATCCCACTCGTCCTATTCATTATTAATCAATATCCCATGATGAGACACATTGGTTTGAGCAAGAAAACATAGATAATCAAATAAATAACTTCGATCCTATCAAATAGTTTATCCATTAGAGGATAATGATAATCAAGATCCAAGAATTCTACATCCATTTCCCATTGATCCTCCATCATCCCCTAGATCAAACTATATGTTTAGGGGTTTATCTTGGTTGCTTGAGTTCAAGGTTTAGGGGTCAAGGGCATTATTTGATGTTTATGAGTTTAGGGTTTCTCAAGTTTAGGGTTTAGGTGAATTATTTAGGGTTTAGGGATGCTCAAGTTTAGAGTTTAGGGTTTAGGGGTTTAGGCTTTCTCATGTTTATGGTTTAGGGGTTAGGGTTTAGTGTTTAGGGGTTTAGGATTTTTCTCTCTATTGATCCTCTCTCTCTAATTGTACCTTTCTATCTCTCCCTCCCTCACTATCTCACTCCCCCTCTATATCACTCTCTCAATCCATCTACCTCAAATCTATCTCCCTATGTCTATGTCCACATCTCTTGATCTCTTTCCCTATCTCTATCTCTCCACATAGATCCCTATCTCTTAATCTATCCCTCTTTATCTCTCTCTCCCTTCCTCTCTATGTCTCTCCTCCTCTCTAACTCTATCCACATCCCTCTACCTCTTGTAATTTCTCTCTAGGTATGTCTCTGGACATCTCTCCATCTCTTTCCCTATCTCTATCTCTCCCCTTAACCTTATCTCTTAATATATCCCTCTCTACCTCTCTTTGTATTTTGTATTTCCCTATCCATCTCTCCCTCACTCTCTATCTCCCTATATCTCCCCTCTCTATATATCTATCTCTATCTCCCTCTTTATCTATATTTCTCCTTCTATCTAGACCGCTTTGTCTATCTCTCCACATCTCCCTCTATCTATCTCTATTTATACCTCTCCCCATCCCCTTTTCTATGTTGCCCTCACTCTCTATATACATACCTTTCTATCTATCTATTTTCTTCCTTTATCTCTTTATTTATCTATCCTCCCTCTATCTAAATATGTGTACCTCTCTATCTCTATATCCCTCTCCCTCACATTCCAAGGGGTCAACAAAGAGAGGGAGAGAGATATAGAGAAAGAGAGGTAGATAGAGTTGTAGAGAGGGAGGATAGAGAAATCTTAATCTTTTTAAACTTCCCTATCTATCTCTATCTCTATAACATTAAGAAGGTTACAATTTTAGGATACATAAAGCTTATTATTTTTATGCTCCCCAGAACATGATTGTGTTATAATGCACTCACATTATGGGGACCAAAAAAAAGGAGCAAAAAGCATGTGGGATCTGTGATTCAGACCCCACATGCATGTTATCCTTTTTTTTCATGCAGTATATCGGACAAAAAATGATTTTGCATGTTCTTTGACATATTAACAATCATTTTTGGATCAATCCACCACCTTTTTTGTTTTTTTCAACGTAGAATAATTGATTTTGCATTTTTTTGGAGAAAATTTGATTATTTAAACGTAAAGTTTCATGTTTCATGTGTGATATTGTTTCAAAGCTAAGATATATAGATTGAGTTTGATGATATATATTTGTTTTTTCCATAAATTTCACTAATCCTATTTTAGAGTTATATAGATTTCATAATCAGACTTGTGTAAAAGAAGAATTTGAGGATTTTGAAGACAAAATTTGGAGAATTAGTCAACTCCAATATCGAAGTCTAAGGTGTGTTTTTTATATCCATTTTAATTCAATTATATATGTTCTTATATTCTTTATGTCTTTATGTCTCTATGTTCTTATGTTCTTTATGATTATGTTCTCTATGTCCATTTTAATTCAATTATATATTTTCATTATTTCTTTAAGGTGCTTGACAATTCTAATCTATATATAAGATCAATCCTTTTCATTATATTATCATCTCTTACCTTGTGAATAGGGTAGTGCGAGCCTATTGCATATTTTGTTCATATCTGACCCTAATAATCATTATGCATAATGTCACATAGTACATGGGTGTCATTGTCATAATAGTTAAGAGAGGTTTTAGGATCAATTATTCTTTTGTTGCTAAGACTTCCCTTTAACTATCCAAACATTTAGTGCCTATAACCGTCCTAAGTGTTCTCAATAAATTTTATCCTTGTTTAGAGATCTCAAATCAAGTTTTCTAAATTTGACACTCATATTGCTCTTCATCTTTCTCTCCTAAGAGTAATCTCTTTATTTTCCATTTTGTTCCTCATAAGTGTAACCACCACTAATCTCCACCATCTTCATTCAATGTTATTAACTCTCCCTAATTTTGGTACAAGAAGTAGTTTGATAAGTAAATACTAATTAACTACCCAAACATTTAGTGCCTATAATAGTCCTAAGTTTGCCCCAAACAACATTTCATCCTACACAACTCCCTTTATGACAATGCCTCCAATGATTATGACAATCGTAGCTCATAATTGATAATAAATCTCCTTCACCAACTTTGAATCCAAGGTTATAATGAGTGTCCAACAAAATTAAGATGATCTCAACAAGATATATATGGTCATGCACTTAATATTCCTCTTGACATAACATCAGCACATCATCTTTTATTAATAATCAATTATTGCTACATGCACAGGACAACACATCAATCCACTAAGTGTTTGATCCAACACTCCATCCATGTACAGAATATGGGCCCTCGAATGACTCTCCAAAATATGTGATACCAACCCCTTATGTAGAAAGAAATGTGACCAAACAAAGATTTCTTAATCATATCTCGTGCCATTGTTCCTTCATTACACAACTAATGCAACACCTACATGTTCCTCCTACATCCACATCAGCAAACAACACTTCCACTATGACCTCTTCATCTTCATGACTTGCTCTTATTTGGTTACTTCTACTTTACTAGCAACCATGTACTCTTGAAGCATAAAATACCAAACTCCTCATTGTCGATCTTACAACTTGTCTTTCTCCACATGAGAACTCTCATTATGCTACCTTTGTTGCATGTGTGTGTGCAACACCATCACTCCTCTTCATGATCCCTTGGCCACCTTGCAACATTGCCTCTTATGCTAGGTCCTCAAAATATTATAGTTTAGGACTTGACTTGTCATCATGAAATAGAACTCTCCCTGAATTTATGCACCTTGTTATTCTGAGAAAACCCCTCCTTTACACCAAGTGACAAGATATCAAATTATCTTCATACCTTTTTTTTTGTTCCTATTGACTGTCATGATAGTCGTAGTTGTGTTGATAGTCCATTTAAGGTGCTTAACAATTCTAATCTATATATATAAACAATCCAATCATGGCATCCACATAACAGCACCACATCATGTTACTAAAAAGATTTTCCTTCAAGTATTTCATATGGAAAATCAGTTACCATATGACTGTTATGCTGAATAGTACAGTCATTAGTGACTGTCCATATTATGCTAGGGTCATATTTTAGGTTGCTAGGCAAGTTTTGAAGGATTGTCTTGATGTTTTTAAAGTTACAAAGTGTGCTCATCAGTGCAAATATGGTTATAAGTCTTTTAAATTGTCATTTCTCAATTCTCATTAGTCATTTATGATTATTATAAATAGCACAGTCAAAAAATGTCAACTCTTAATGCACACACGAAGTAGGAACTCTACATGACTCCAATATCCACTAAAAGTGACTTAAAGTTGCCCATAGAATCATAATAAACATCTCCTAACTAAAGATCACCCATGGCATCATGATAAGCATCTCCTAATCGAAGATAAGCATCATTTTGTATTGGTCATCATGAGAGTTTATGCTTTTCATTTGTCTACTTAGATTCAATTGCAAGTGTATATAAGACCCTCTTAATTGGTGGAAGGTCAAGAGGCATGTGTTGTATTGATGTTATCCTAAGTTAGGTATAGTTTAGAAGGTTAAATGATATTTTGGAGGTAGTTCCTACATGCCTTAGATTATTAGTATCAAATTCATTACTTATAATCTCTTACATTTTGGTAGTCCCATTATACTACTTTTGCATCCACTCTTAGTCCCTTACATGGCATGGATCATGAAATCTAAATAGGAATTGGTGACCCTTAAGAGGGGTTTGAAAATATTTGCATTTGAATTTTTTACCTTTATTGGTTGGGGATTGTTCATACACATAACTCACGGTCCTCTCATCACAAGAACAGTCTTGATAGCTTAATTAGTATGCAAAATACCATGTAGACTTCCCTAGAAAACTATCACAAATAAATCAACAATAGGACTATCATAAGTTTTGAGGCATTCATGGCATCATTTCCATCTTGGAAGAGTGGCATGCCCAACTAGTTATAAGGTATGTGAAGGTGGTTTGAAGCTCAAAAATAGTCATCACAGCATCTACCATGGTCCAAGAAGGTAAACTCCATGCCCAATTTGAAACTACTCGCAAAGGGATTCATTCAAGCCATGATGTTTGTCTTCACACGTCTTCCTCTAGACTTTGGGACAATGGTTATAAATTTTTTCATGGGTCAAGAAAATGAAATCAGATTGATTTTTCAAAAGTTATGAACCTTATGCATGTATGGGACAATGTGGGCATCATAAAAATGACTTTTATCAAACCTACAACAGCCATGAACATGAAGAACAAGTTGCTGATTTGGTTGAGAAAATGGGTATAAATCAAGCTAGTCTTTCACCACAAGGGGAGGTGCATGATATTTGTGCATTTGGATGAGTTCAAAAGTATTTTAGAGACCTCCATGATACTTCCCTAGCCCAGGAAATTCTCACACATGAACATAAGAAAGAATTAGGGGAGTTTTCTCGTGATCTTGATGTTGTCAATTCAAGGAATTTAAGTGCTTTTTGGGACAGTTTTTGGTCTATCATATCTTTTAATGATTTTTGTCATATTTATGATTACTTTGGTAATGGTCTATAATATCTTAATAAACAAGGAGAATGATGAATTTCATGAAATTAGAGCTCCTAAAGTGATGCAAATCACCAAACATGATAACTTATTTTGTATTTTTTCATTGTGACCATTATTTATTGTCATTATAAATGTTCTAATTATCATTGTCTTATTCATCATGCAAGTGTAGAAATCATCATCATGCTAAGGAAATGAGAAAATACTCTAACAGTAGAAGAGTGTGAAGCTAAGAATGAGAGGAAAAGAGAAAGAATGAGGCAAATCTGGGAAAGTATGAAATTGTCAACCATACAAGAAGACATTCCACCATTGCCAATTGAAGAGGAACATGACACATGTAATGAAGCTAAGAGAGAGGTGGAATTGGTGGCATAATAGGAACAAATGCAAAACCTCCATGCAATGAGGAAAGTGAATCTCCAAGTTTGAGGCACTCCGTCATCGATAGGTCAAGTTGAAGGAACACCATCATTATCTTCTTGAATTGGAGACACTCTATCTTTCACAGGTGAAGTAGAAGGTACATCTGTATTTTCTTCTCAAGTTGAAGGTACATCATTTTCATATTTTTCACCACCAATTGAAGGTACGTCATCTATCCCATCTCAAGTAAATATTAAAGAAATTCCTAATGTTGAGTCTACTTTACCAATTAAAATGCCTCCTAGAATTTTGCATAGGAAGCCTAAGTTTCTAATTGATATTGATGAGAATGTATTGAAGCCCATGCAAGATAAGACTCCCATGCACACTTGCCAAAGATATGTGAATAAGATATGAAAATTATTCTTTGAGAATTTAAATGAAACTAGAAAATGTCAAGTCTTTGTTGAATTGATGAGAAATCTAACATTTAGGCCCACTATGAAGTTTCTTGGCCTAAGAACATCGAATGCCTCAAGTGAAAAATTAGCTGTCAAGAATCTAATGAGTGCATATGAGAGTTTGGGTTCCACCTAATGCACCAAGGAATCATGAGTTGACTTTGACCACATATCAGATCTAGTTCAACCAAGTAATATATCTACTTGCATAGTTTTTGAAATTCCTAATGTTATCTTACTTTGTAATGTTTTTGTAATGTTGACTAATTTCAACTAATTTGTTGCACATATCAATGTAGGGCATGTTCATGCAGTTATTGCAGATGAAGCTAACAAAGAGGGAACATATTATTACTTGTGTCATTATGTTGGGGCCAAAAAGAAATTGGAGGCCCCAGATATAGATGGAGAAAACATCGAATACCCTACATTCTCAGTGGTTGTTACTGGAACATGGCTTAGAAGGTACCCACATAAGAGTATTAATGTTTGGTTGTTTCAGGACTTTGACATGCATTGGAAGATTATTCATTACTCAAACCTTGTTGTGACAACCAATGTTCATTTGATACAATTTTAGGGTAAACCTTTGAACAAGACCTTGTGGAAGGTGTGTGAGTCTGACCATGAGGCAATACTTGACACAATAAAGAGTAGAGAAGACCTAGATGGTATGTTGGATTAATTTGTAAGTATACATAAAACTTTCCTAGATGGTTACTTGTACTTTGTTTTGTATATAAATAGTAGTATGAATTGTTTCCCTCCAATATACATCCAGTAGGTTTGCTTCTCTTACCATTATCCTTGCAGCTTCTTGAATAATCCTATTCTTTCTTTCAACCACTCCATTCTGCCAAGGATTCCTATCCTTTGACCGAGGTATGAGCCAATAACATGAAAATGTCATAATTTTGTATTTCTTGTTTTATCTCATGTCATTAGATGTACATAAATGATATTTATGTTTAGTCAATTTTGCTTCTTGATGCTTCTCACAGGAGGTCACAACTCTAGCTTGTCCAACTATGGACAAAGAAGTTGGAGACAAGATGATGATGAGTGATCATTAGATGACAGTAAGTGATCAATTACATATGTGTTGTTATATATTTCATGTACATTTTCTATAGTAATGTGCATATTTTTTTATTGTATTAATAGGTGGATCTGTATGAACTTCTGTTGAAGAGGTCTACTCGACAATAGAGAGAGGATGAGTCATGGATTGGCTCTCCATCTTCACAGTCAAGCAAGGGCCGCCAATTATTTCATAAAAGTCCATAGGAAACTAGTTTTTGGGACTTTTTTATATGCCTAGAAGGCTTTATATACATACTTTTGTATGTTACCGATGTATATTTTTGTATATATGCCTGTATGGCTTTATTTGGACATGCCGATATGGATTTGTATGTAAACTAGATGTTATGTTCATGACATTATGTATATGATGTAGTTTATATTAAATATTTAATATGATGATGAATTATCCTTACATGAATTTGGTTTTACACGTGCTAATTGCATTTGCTTGAAAGTAATGAATGCATAATTGTGCAGGTCTATTGGTTCTCTATTTTTTTATGATACCATTATGCTTTTAGGATATGTTGTTGGGTTTTGTGATATAAAGACACTTGCTTCTTCATAGCATATGTGATGTGATGCACAGAGTTGTAGTGCTTCAATATAAGGTATGAACTTGAATAGTGAAGATCTCACTCAAGTAGTGGTATCAACTTGAGTAGTGAAGGCCTCATGATTGGTTTGATTTGTTTTCTATGGTATACATTTGAATTTGCATCATCACCATTTTATGCTTCATGGGGTTAGATCTAAGTGATGGATGAAGTTGATCCTTATTGGTCTTAATCTGGTTCACTCATGTCATATCAAGATTGATGTCACAGGGTTTGGATGTTAGTTCATAACATTCATGTTTATCATGTTACAATAGTAGGACATAGTTTCTTATGTCATTGGTTCATGCCATTAGATCATTGGATTTGGTTGTGGTTCTTCATCATAACATGTCATGCTCTCAGGAGTTGGATTGGGCTGTGGTTCTTCCTCATTACAAGAGTTTGTTCATGTCTTCATGCTTCTTTGTGCTCCATGTCTTTAGTGCTCTTAGTGTCTTCATGTGTCAAAGATTTCTTCATTTCTCTCATGATGTTGATGTTGATCACAAAATATGGTGTTAAGGTCATGTTGATGTTGATTAATGAGTTGTGGTTGTCGTTGGAAGTTTTGGAAGGCTAAAGTATGTCATGGGACTGAACAAACTTCACCAAAGCATTAGGATAGATGCTTAAATGCCAACGGAGGTCTCATTTTGTGTGCCAAGTGCACCAATCATTCATGGCAGCTGGCTACCGACAAAGTCCCTTAAGATCCCTAAGATAGAAAAATTGCCAAACTTTGACGGAGTAGTTCTCAGAATTCATGGTAGCTGGGAATATTTTGTTTAGACCTATAGGTGCATGTACAGTCCATCCACAATAACCTCTCTTAGTTTTGGTCAATTCTAGTCCATTTGACCGTGCCGAAATCAAATGCATTCTTGCAAAATGCTTTAGTTTCATGCAGTGGAAAGGTGTTAGGAGTGACACTTTGCATTCCATAGGTCATGGGACTAAATGGACTTCATAAACACATCACAGTGGGTGGGTAGATGCTAGGGGAGGTTCATTTCATGTGCCAAGTGCCTCAATCATTCGGTGCAGCAAGCTACTGGCAAAGTCCCTTAAGATCCCTAATGCAGAAAAATTGCCAAACTTCGACGAACTAGCTCTCAAAATTTGTGGCAGCTAGGAACATTTTGTTTGGACCTACAAGTGCATGGGGGGTCTATCCACAATAAATTCTCTCATTTTTGGTCAACTCTAGTCTGTTTGACTGTGCCAAAATCAAATGCATTCTTGCAAAATACTTTAGTTTCATGAGTGGAAAGGTGCTAGGAGTGACATTTTGCATTCCATAGCTCGTGGGGCCAAATAGACCTCATCAATGCATCAAGGTGGGTAGGTAAATGCCAAGGGAGGTCTCATTTCATGTGCCAAGAGCCCCAATCATTTGGGGTAGCAGGCTACTGGCAAAGTCCTGTAAGATCCCTAAGACGAAAAAACTGCCAAACTTTGACAGAGTAGTTCTCAGAATTCATGGTAGCTGGGAACATTTTGTTTGGAGTTACAGCTACATGTGGGGTCCATCCATAATAACCTATCTCAGTTTTGGTCAACTCCAATCCATTTGATCGTGCTAAAATCAAATGCATTCTTGCAAAATGCTTTAGTTTCATGTTGTGGAAAGGTGCTTGGAGTGACATTTTGCATTCCATAGCTTTTGGGGATGAATGGACTTCACCAATGCATCAGGGTGGGTGAGTAAATTCTAGTGGAGGTCTCATTTCTTATGTCAACTGCCCTAGTCATTCGGGGCAGCAGGCTACCGACAAAGTCCCTTAAGATCCCTAAGATGAAAAAATTGAGCCAAACTTTGATGGAGAGGTTCTCAAAATTTGTGGTAGCTAGGAATGTTTCATTTGGACCTACAGGTGCATGTGTAGTCTATCCACAATAACCTCTCTCAGTTTCAGTCAACTCCAATCTATTTGACTGTGCCGAAATCAAATGTATTCTTTCAAAATGCTTTAGTTCCATGCAATGGAAAGGTGCTAGGAGTGAAATTTTGCATTCCATAGCTCATGGGGCTGAACCAAATTTGCCAATGTGTCGGGGTGGGTGGGTGAATGCCAGGGGACATCTAATTTTGTGTGCCAAGTGCCCCAGTCATTCAGGGTAGCAGGCTATTGGCAAAGTCCATTAAGATCCCTAAGACAAAAAAACTGCCAAACTCTAACGAAGTAGTTCTCAGAATTTGTGGTAACTAGGAACATTTCATTTGGACCTACAGGTGCATGTGGGGTCCATCCACAATAACCTCTCTTGGTTTCGATCAATTCCAATTAGTTTGACCGTGCCAAAATCAAATGTATTATTGCAAAATGCTTTCATTTCATGTAGCACAACCTTGCCCAGTGCCTTATTTTTTGATATGCTTGTCATGAGGCCAAACAAATTCTGCCAATGCATCATGGTGGGTGGGTAAATGTTAGGGAAGGTCTCATTTCATGTGCCAAGCATTCTAGTTGTTCTAGCCTACAAGCTACTAACAAAGTGACTTCGTTGATACCTTACAACCTAGAACAATTGGGACCCTTGGCACACAAAACAAGACCTCCCTTGTCATTTACTCACCCACTCTGATGCGTTGGTGAAGTCTATTTGGCCCTACGAGCTATGGATTGCAAAATGTCACTCCTAGCACCTTTCAAGTTTGCTAGTAGCTTGCAGTCCAGAATGACTGGGACACTTGGCACATGAAACGAGACCTCCCCTATCATTTACCCATCCACCTGGACATGTTGGCATAGTCATTTCGACTGCACAACCTATGGAATGCAAAATTTTAGTCTTAGAAAATTTCTAGTTTGTCGGTAGCTTACAACCTAGAACAACTAGGATTCTTGGCACATGAAACGAGACCTCCACTAGCATTTACCCACCCACCCTAACTTGTTGGCAAATTTGGTTTGGCCCCATGAGTTATGGAATGCAAAATGTCACTCCTAGCACCTTTCCTCTGCATGAAACTAAAGCATTTTGCAAGAATGTGTTTGATTCTAGCACAGTCAAATAGATTGGAGTTGAATGAAACTAAGAGAGGTTATTGTGGATGAACCCCACATGCACTTGTAGGTCCAAATAGAACATTCCCAGATGCCACGAATTCTGAGAACTGCTCCGTCAAAGTTTGGCAGTTTTCATCTTAGGGATCTTAAGGGACTTTATCGGTAGCCTACTGCCTCGAATGACTGGGGTGCTTGGCACATGAAATGAGACCTCCCTTGGCATTTACTCACACACACTGACATGTTGGTAAAGTCTGCTTGGCCCCATGAGCTATGGAATGAAAAATGTCACTCCTAGCCCTGAGAATTCAATCAAGTAGTCCTTACGTTGATATGACAATTCTAAGCTTGACATATGACTGCTACCATTTGCATATAACTGTGCATTTATAAAATGAGTGTTCTAAGATATTTATAACAACCTTCTCTATTTTTCAAGGACAGCACAATCCTAATATGTGTTGACAGTGCTAAAATGTGAATAATGGTATGATGATTAGTAAATACTCTTAGGACCTTGATGGCTATTCATGATTGTAACAGTCCTTAAAAAAGATCATGGAAAAATTCCTTCTTTTAGTGTTTGATCTTCCTTGAAATCCCTTTGATTACCCCTCACACCCTAAGAAAATACCTCAACCTCATTTTCATGGCAATTTATTGAGTCATAGGGTCTTTAAGATGGCATAATGATAGTCTTTCATGACTTTGAAAGCAACAAATACTCTTTTAAAACCTTCTTTGAAACTAACTTCTTACATTCACCCAATAACTTCACCTTTTTGACACATCATGGCATTGATAAGGAGTAATTTTGCATAGTCATACATCTTTCAAGGCAATCCCCCTATGGATACCAACCTTATGATTTCATGATAGTCCCTTGACCGTCGATGCTTTTGATTGTTTTGTGCCTTCTTGACTGTGTATGATGGTAGGGTTTGGAAAGATGGAAATTTGTTGTTGAAATTCAAAACATCTTGATGGTATTGTGACCATGATCTCCTCATATGACATGATAAGAGCTATTCCATAACCCTATTGTCCCATAACCTTGCTGTCCCATAACCTTGATTAAATTATGATTAGAAGCATGGAAATAAACCCTACAAGAAACAAAGCAATTATTAGATCTCAATATGATCATGAGATACCCAATCATTTGTAGTAGTCTAAATACTAAAATCTCTTCATTTATAAAGATTGATCTGAGGGTTTGGTGAGTTGCCATTGGCAACCAAACCCTAGGTCTTCATTTGAAATCCTTGAATGCTAATTATTGTCATTATGCTTATTTCTTATTAATTCTTACTAATTAGGGTAATCATATACAAATATATAGTATCTCATGTATTCTTACAAAAGGCATATGGGAATTTTATCAAATGTTGTAGTTGCATTGAATGATGCCTCAAAAAAATGTGGTCTATTGGAATTTTGAAAATTGTTGTAGTCACAACTGCCCTAGAAGACATGTATGTAAAATGAGGAAGCATAGAGAAGGTCAGTAAACTATTTGACATGATGCCTCAAAGATATGTGGTCTCATCAAATGGTATGGTTGCAGGATATGCAAATAATGGATTTGTCAATAAGGCTTTAGAAACTTTCAAGAAAAACCAAATGGTGGGTGTAGAGCTAAAATCCACAACCTTTGACTACATCCTCTCTACTCGTGCTAAACTAAGATCTTTGGAACATAGTACATGGACATCCATCAAATTGTAAAGTATATGGGAATTTTGTAAGATGTTGTAGTTGCAACTGTCATAGGAGACATGTATGCAAAATGTGGAAGCATAGAAAAGGCAAGTGGATTGTTTGACATGATGCCTTAAAGAAATGGAATCTCATGGAATGCCATGATTGTAGGATATGCACAAAATGGTTTTGTTGATAAGGCTTTAAAAACTTTCAAGAAGAAGAAATCAATGGGTGTAAAGCCAAATTCCACACTGCATCCTCTCTACCTATACCAAAGTGGGATCTTTAGAACATGGTACATGGAAATCCATCAAAGCATAAAGGATATGGGAATTTTGATAGTTGTTGTAGTTACAACTTCCCTAGAAGACATGTATGGAAAATGTGGAAGCACAGACAAGGCAAGTGAACTATTTTACAGGATACAAAAAGAGTCTAGTACAACAACTATGTATGTAAAATGTGGAAGCATATGGGAATTTTATCAAATATTGTACTTGCACAGAATGATGACTCAAAGAAATGAGGTCTCATGGAACATGCCATTATTGTAGGATGTGCACAAAATGGATTTGTTGATATAGCTTTAGAATCTTTCAATCAAAAGCAATAGGCGGGTGTAAATTCAAATTCCACAACCTTTGATTGCATCCCCTTTGCCTATGCCAAGCTAAGATCTTTGGAACATGGTACATGGACATCCATCAAAGCATAAAGGATATGGGAAGTTTGATAGATATTGTAGTTGCAACTACCCTAGAAGACATATATGTAAAATGTTGAAGCATAGCTAAGACAAGTGAATTGTTTGACATGATGTCTCAAATAAATGTGGTCTCATGGAATGCCATGATTATAGGATATGCATAAAATGAATTTTTGATAAGGCTTTAGAAACATACAAGAAAAAGCAATTGACAGGTGTAAATGCCAAAATGGGATCTTTGGAATAGGGTATGGACATCCACCAAAATAGATTGTTTGGAACAGCATATGGACAACCATCAAAGCATAAAGGATATAGGAAATTTGTCACATATTGTAATTTCGCAGCTGCCCTTGTAGGTCCATGTATGCAAAGTGTGGAAGCATAGACAAGGCACGTGAACTATTTGGCATGATGCCCCAAAGAAATGTCACCTTATTGAATGCAATGATTGCAAGATATGAACAAAATGGATTTTTTGATAAGGCTTTAGAAACTTTCAAGCAATTGTGATTGGCAAGTGTAAAGTAAAATTCCACAATCTTAGCCAATATCCTCCTTGCCTATGCCAAAATGGACATCCATCAAAGGATAAAACATATGGGAATTTTGTTAGATGTTATAGTTGCAATTGCCCTTAGAGACATGTATGCAAAGTGTGGAAGCATAGAAATGTCACTTCATCAAAGAAATGTCACCTCATGGAATGCAATGATTGCAAGATATGAACATTTAATGGATTTTTAATAAGCCTTTAGAAAGTTTCAAGAAAATGCAATTGGAGAGTGTAAAGCCAAATTCCAAAAACATTAGAAGTGGTATCTTTGGAACATATACAGACATCCATCAAAGCATAAAGGATATAGGAATTTTGTCAAATGTTGTAGTTGTAAGTACCCTGTAAGACATGTATGCAAAGTGTGGAAGCATATACAATGAACGTGAACTGTTTGACACGATGCCTCAAAGAAATGTTGTCTCATGGAATGCAATAATTGCAAGATATGCACAAAATGGATTTTTCATAAGGCTTGAAAAATTATCAAGAAAATGCACAAAGGTAAATTTCAACCAAACACAAATTTTTCATGTCTAAAACCAAATTGGACAACCTTAACCAACTTCCTCCTTGCCTATGCCAGAATGGGATTTGGATAACATGGTGTGGACAACCATCAAAGCATAAATGATATAGGAATTTTGTCACATGTATTGTAATTACAACTTCCCTTGTAGACATGTATGGAAAGTGTGGAAGCATAGACAAGGCATGTGAACTGTTTGAAATGATGCCTCAAAGAAATGCACAGTCCCACATAATGCAATGATTGCAAGATATGCACATAATGGATTATTTGAAAATGATTTATAAACTTTCAAGCAAATGCAATTGGCAGGTGTAAAACCAAATTCCTCAAATGATAATTGATCATCATATTAAATATTTAATATAAACTATCATATACATAATGTCATGAACATAACATCTAGTTTACATACAAATCCATATAGGCATGTCCAAACAAAGCCATATAGGCATATATACAAACATATACATCAGTAACATACAAGAGTATGTATACAAATCCATATAGGCATGTCCAAACAAAGCCATATAGGCATATATACAAAAATATACATCAGTAACATACAAGAGTATGTATACAAATCCATCAATTTGCACATTGTATGATGAATAAATAATGCCATGGTGTCATCATTTAACAATGTTATCATGTTTTGTTTGAGACATCATAAGTATGCTACAATGACAGGGGTATGCAAGTGTTCATAAACATCAAAAGGATATCATATGTTGCAGATCAAATAAACATCTTGTTACAAAGTTAAATGACAGTCAAACTGTTTAATGTCTCATCTATCATTATAAAAAAGGAAGAAGCCATTGTCATTCATAATGACATGTGATAAATGCCAACTGTATTTGCCACAACTATAGAACCATACAAATACAGAGTTCATGGACAGTCAATAATGATATAGAGATGAGACAAATATATGATACAGGAAGAAGTAACTACCATAAAAAATGAGAGATCTCAAATGCATCAGAATGAAGAACATCTAACAAGTGATAGCCATATAGGAGATCAAAATGAACAGCTACAGGTTAATGTGGACTAGATATACATTAAATGTTCAATGATCAAATGATAAAATAAGATAATCCAGAAATAAAGCATAATGCATTAAAATCATGGCAAGATAACTTCATAAAGAGCTACAGTAAGTAATGTTTACAATAGAGAGGGTATGTTGGCCGTGACAGTAGTAAGGGTTCTTATGCAATGAAAAATTTGAAACCCTTCTCTCATATACACATAAACCCATCTCTTGTTTCAATTTTTGTGTCTACAGAAGTGGTGGAGCTTAGCCGTGAAGTAAATGAATATTTTATGCCAACAAAATGAAAACTTTTGTTTTAAAAATTTGAAACCGTCATTTCATTTTTACATACAATCAAGAGAAGAGTTACAAAGAAAATGCAATGCCATAGCCATGCCAAGAAGGTAGTTCTGTAAATGCAAAATGAGATATCCATCTCAAATTTTCAAACCCTAGTTTTATTTTATGCTAGACTGCTAAATGAACACCACAAAAGTAGAGTGTAGCATGGCCGAGGAAAGTGGAGTTTTGTATACACAAAATGATAAGACCCTAGACGTTCTTTGTTTTGAAACCCTCAAAGTTTTGTATTTACAGTGAGCAATACATACACAATTGTGGCCATAACAACAAAGAGTTCACACTTTTAAAGAAAATGAAATACCCACTTCTTTTTTACAGAGAACCTTATATTTTTCTGTCATAGTGAAAAGAAATCATACATAGAAATGCTATAAGATAGAACCAAAATAGACTCACCTTTAGTATTTGCAGTGGGAGAGAAGTATGGCCACGACCTCATTATGAGGGTTTTTCTCAAATTTTGTCACAATTGCAAGAAGATAGACATATTACAGAAGAAAAGATGTCAAAGTTTGCAAGTAAAGAAAGAAGTCATCATGGTTGTGGCCATTAAAAGAAAGAACAGCTACAGAAAGAGTAAAATGCCAGTCAAAAGCTTGTATACCATGTTCACCTTGTTCAAAGCTTTCTTTTTACACATAAGCTACCAAGTTTCAATTGTTGAAGCCAAGGAAATGGAGGAAAGACCAAAAAGCTCTGAACCCTAGTAGGCCAAGTTTCAAAGTTGTAGAGCGAATAGCAAAAGAATGCGAAATGAAAATGAGATAGCTTTTAGGGTTTTTCTCACTATTTTGTTCGATGGGACCTTCTTTTCATTTTTTTTGTTTTGACTTAACAAAATGCAACATCATTACCTTATCCAAAAGAAACCATGGTCAACACTTGAAAACTGATAGTTCCTAGTGATCATGAGTTGAAAGGGTCGATAGTACATCACATGTTGCATTTGATTTTGTTAATTCAAAGGTGGTCGACATTATGAGGAGATAAGTCTTATGCCTTTTAAACTTTTGTAAAGTCTTTGTTTCCTATTTGATTGACTTATGGTGCAGTCGAGATACCCTAAAATCATGCATATGGTCGAGAGTCAAAAATTATCCCACTTTATACATAGATCATTACTTAAATTCCTTTTATATTTCAAATGCACAGAAAGGTCAAAACATGGAACATATGAAGACAAGATATGCATGCAAAGTTATAGCATTGTGAGTAGAGTTGTTTTTGGCATTATGGTGTTTGTATAAGCAGTGAGGTAGTATTTTTCCAAGGCATGGAGATATAAGGATTGCATGGGGTGATATGAAGACAAAGATGAGGTGGCAGGATATTGACACATGGACAATGCATGTATAAGGATTAGAGACATGGTGTTTAATCCTTCAAGGCTTTGATTTATTTTGCAAAATATATAGCGACATGTTCATCATTTTTATAATTTTTTATAGAAAAGTTAATTGTAATGCATTGTAAAATATTTGGCGAAGTTATAAGCCAGGTATTATTTATTTTTTGCAAAAAATCAAATCAAATAGGGGTATAGACTAAACTACCATAACATTGTAAAGTTAGTTTTTAAGCAATCATTGATAAATTACTTTTAAAACTTAACTATTTTTAGGCAGTTTATAGGCTAATAAAAGAAATCGGATATTTCTTTTGATTTGTTTTATTTAGAGTCATATAGGACAAAATTTGAAGAATTCATGAGCAGAAGAAAGTAGCTTTGTGGTGGGGACACATCAGGATATCCTTTGGCATCATGATTTGGTAGTTTGGACTAAGAGATTTTATTTATTCTTTTTTGGGTAGCTCAAAAATGGACTTGGACTCTATTTTTAGGAGATTTATTTCAGCTTTCATGGGGAGATCTTTCACAACATATATCTCAGATTTTCCTTTCTTTTGGGGGTTCCAATTTCTAGTTTTCAGTTTCAGTTAGAGTTTTAGAGATCAGAGCGCAGAGAGACACAGTCTTCCTCCCACATCGAGAGTGTTGTACTTATTTATTTCATTGTACTCATTATTCCTTCAGTTATTGAGCAACAACTTTCCTTCATATTTTGTCTAATTATTTGCAAGTTAATCTAATGTTGCATTGTGATGAAAGTTTGTCCTTTGCTTTGTCTTAGCTTGTGATTTTTTGCAAAATCTTGATTTAATTCAGGTTGCATGTTGTGTCTACCATACCTTCATATGAAATATTTATGAGTTAAATGCTCGGAGTGTTGTGAGGGTTAGAGTTCAATAATCTATTTGTGAGTAAGATCTGTTAGGTGATTTAATCTTCAAGTTAATTAGGATTCATTTCTTTCAGTATATCCTTCTATCCATTTTCCCTATAAGTCATTAGATTAGGATATCATTAGGAGAACCAGCTCACTCTAGAGATTCCTTCTCATTATAGGAAACCCACATCTTGAGAATGATTCCATGTTTCAATAGGTAGCTAAGTTTTTGTGAGCTTAACAAGGTGCATTCTTGATTGACAATAGACATCATGATAGCAAGAACCCAACACCCACAATATATAGACACACATCACATGACTATACAAGGGACCTAAGCCTCTTCATATAAGCTAGGTTAGCTGACTGGGAAATCACAATGGGACTCCAAATGTTTTCCTTGTTTCCACTGGCTTGATTTCTTGCACACTTATTTCTAATGTCAGTTATGATTAGAATAGAATAGCCAAAGCCACAATATAATAGAAACTAATTGAAACATTAGTAAATCATTTAAATCATTCATACACTTATGAACATAATATATCCACTAGATAATCAATACGCTTCTCAATATACACGGTAGTAGAGATTTTTCACTAGCAGATAAATAACTATAATCAAGATACTCAAAGATACTAGTCATCATCTTGAACATCATATTAGACAACAAAAGTGCATGAGCATATATATATATATATATATTAAATCTTGCAAAACCTAATTGCTGGCAAGGAGGAAATAAATGTATGTTAGGGTTCTAGGAAGCATTAGGGAACTAAACCTTCAAGAACATGATAAACCCTATGTTATCAAAACTAAACCCTAGATCATAGAAACTTTTCTTAGGGCTTTAGATATACCTCCAAACTACAAAGTGAGGACTGAATGACTTGCAGCATCCTCTTACTTGCAATGTCCTCCTTATATATATATATATATATATATATATATATATATATATATATATATATATATATATATATATATATATATATATATATATATATATATATATATATATATATCGAACATGGTCTAAGCTAGAATCATATGTCTAAAAGTAATGTATAACCATAGACATAGTCTAATCAAAACATCGCAACCACATATAAGATGTCTTATAACATAACTATAGTAGTAGAATGTAAGATCACTCCCCATCCTAATGGTGGATACCAAGGAGGGGTCCTACAATGTTGGAGGACATTGCAAGTAAGAGGATGCTACAAGTTATTTAGTTCTCAGTTTACAGTTTGGAGGTATATCTAAAGCCCTAAGAAAGGTTTCTATAATCTAGGGTTTAGTTTTGATAACATAGGGTTTATCATGTTCTTGAAGGTTTAGTTCCCTACTGCTTCCTAGAACCCTAACATACATTTATTTCCTCCTTGCCAGCAATTAGGGTTTGCAAGATTTAATGACAATAAGCATTTTTTGAGTCTAGGGTTTATTAATTCCTATAAAGATAATTCCCTAAAACCCTAAATCTATTCCTAAACCCTAATCCTTCATCCTAAATCCCCATAACCTAAGTATCATTTCTGCAGTGCTCTTTATGTTTTGATTTTGTGTTGACTTGTTATCACAAGTCACTACCACTTAAAGCTACCGATTTAAGGGGTTGTGATCATTTTGGGACTGGACCCTCTTCCTAATGGCACCGGTTCTACTAGTCTCCCATCTGTGGCTCAAGAGGGAAAACACACATCAATGGCTCTATTCAAAACTTCTCATGGGATCATGATGAAAATCTATGGCCGAGGTTTAAAATATGAAAACCCTCTCCCATGCTTCAAATTTGACATGTCGTGGACCGTCATTTATCCTTTGATAGTAAATAGATGCTTTTTGGAGGCTAAAATTAGAAAAAGCTGGTTGATTTTTCTATCCTCAAACATGGAAAAGGTGTAGGCCCACTCTCTCCCTAAAATGGACATTTCTATAACCTTAATGAACCATATGTAGTGGAGAAACAAAGTCTTTAATATGCAATTTTGTGGGCAGGTATTTAAAGAATGTTTTTATGAAGATATCAGAAGGTATGCAGAGTGTGGACATTATTCCACAAGGTTCCTTTATTTTGGAGAGAAATTTTATGGATTGATTGCATGATAGGGTGTTATGGAAACATGTAGAAGGAATTTATTTGAACAAGGATTTATGTAATTAAAAATGGGAGAATATTATGTATTGTTAATTGATGCTTTTGGAGTGGGTTTGATGTGTAATGTTTTCTTCTTTTTGATAAAAGGAATTTATGTAGGACATTGCAAATTAGAGTGGACTGAAATATACAATAGAATTTATTCCTTGACTGAGATTTATGAATAGTGAATGAAGTGTGGGTTTTTTAGTGTGATTATGTAGGTGAATTAGGTGATTGTGAGTGTAAATGTTTTGTTTGAGAATTGAGAGGTGTATGAGATGATATTGTAGGTGATCCAAGAACAATAAGAGGACATTACGGAGCCAATATGTAGAGAAAAAAATGTAGATAAATTTATTTCCTGATTGAGAGAAGAATGTTATGTTGATATGTGCATTGCAGTGATATGTTGATATGTGCATTGCAGTGAAACATAGAAACCCTTTGTAATTTTTTTTTTCCTTCTGAGACTACTTGTAGCCAGTGAGGCATTGTAATTAGTGAGGTTTATGGCCACTGAGACATTATAACTAGTGAGGTTTGCCAGTGAGGCATAGGCTGTAAGCAGTGATGTTTTCCAGCGAGGCACAAATCGTAACTAGTGAGGTTTGCCAGTGAGGCTTAATGGAGATCATGTTTATAGTGGTTTTTACCCTTTTGGGATTTTCAACTCAATCATCTATGTTATGTGTTGATTCTATCTATCTCCTATGCTTTGTTAATGCTTTCATATCCTGATGCAACTGTCTTGTGTTTCATGATCATGTTAGATTGTTTTATTGTGTGAAGATCTTAGTTTTAGAATTAGTTTTATCATATCACTAATTCACCCCCCTCCCTCTCAATGATCCTTATTATTCCAATAAATAAAATTTGGGTATTAGAGTCATGGGGTTGACCCTGTAGCTATATATTTGGCCCTTTCATATTCAAATTTTGGTCAAGTTTTGCCTATATGTTTCCTACCAAGGTCTAACTAAACACTAATTTGCATGATTTATTTCTGTCCTTATATGTAAAGGCATTGAATATATTCATTTTTTACATCTAGATCTGAATGATCATTCTAAGACCATGTGTATAACTAAAGAGTGTTGTTTTTTACCATTTCCTCAAATTTTCTAGGGGTTGACCTAGGAGAATGTTTCCCCTTGTGACACTAACATCAATCATTCCAATCAATGTTTTTTAAATGAGTGTTTAAAAATATTTTAAATTTTGTTGAGAAAAGATTTAGGTAGCCATTAATGGAACTTTGTGGTTCTTGAAAGAAAACCTACATTATTGTTTTTATAGATTTTTCTTAGAAGTATACATAAATGATTTTTCATTGACGAATGATTGATCTCATCCAAAATGGTTGTTTTAATTTTCCTAACATGAAAAAATTGTTGGCCTTGTTTTCTCTTATATTGTCCTTAGTAATATTTGGGCATTATACTCATGGGGCCAACCCTGTAATTATAGACTTGGCCCTTTCATATTCAATATTTGGCCAACTTCTACCTATATATTTCCTACCAAGGGAGCTAACAAAACACTAATTTCCACAATTTATTTCTATGACATCATATGTAAAGGCATTGAATGTGTTGGAGTAAATGATTTTTTACCATTTACCTTGCTTAAGTTTTACTTAGGCATCAAACATTATTAAATATTAGTTTATTAGTGTATTTTATAATTTGGTAGTTGTTGTCAGTTATATCTTTACCAGCTTTCTCCTTACCTTTATAAGCAAGGCTAATGTACATTATTCACATCTCATTCATTTTTTTCATCATTCTAGTGAAATAGCTTTGCTTCTCTCAAATTTTGAAGGTTTATCCTATAGGTTGTGCTCCTAGCAGGTGGTTTTCACCAACATGGTATCAGAGCCATCAATCCTGAAACTCCTTCCTTCTTGAGAATTTTCACCAGTTGTGTTCAAGTTTGATCTGACAGGCATCAATCCATGCCCTCATTTTTGGGTGGAACAATATTTTTGGCATTTGAAATTTTTATAAATTTCTATTTCACCTTATCGATATAAAATGTTACTGGTCTTGCTACTGTATTGGTGGTCATTTTTTTTGGCATATTCACCTTTATCATCTTCCTAATGTATATTTGGGCATGTTCTGGTTTGATTTGATCATCAAGGGTTTGATTCTCTTTCATTTTAGTTGTTGAGAACCTAAGGCCAACCCTCCTTGGTCCCTCTGAAAGCTCTAGACTTGTAGCATGAACTCCTTGGTCACCCACGACCTCCAAACATCGCTCTTGTAAATTCCGCAAGTTGAATTTTGGCCCAAGGAAAAGTGAAGAAATCAAAATCGAAAAGAAGCCTTTTCCTGACCTAGTTCCTTGCATGCCCATCAATACCCACTAATCGGGCTCTAGTTCAAATTGTAGGAGGTATTTTGTGTCAATCTATGTCCAACATGGTGGTCTCTACGAGTGTTGAGAAGTGATGAAATCTCTGGGGGACACCTCAACCATGCCATAGTCCATGTGGGAGAAGAAACAAACATTCTAAAGTTTGCAACTAATATATATTATTTAGACTTTATACATTTGTAAAGTCTTGCAACAATATTTATTTAGAGTTTGCATGAGGAAAATAGAGGTGGGCCTATTGAAAGTGTTGTTTGGAAGTGGGCAGGGACTTTAGTCCAATATTTTTGGCATAACAAAGTTTTTTTCTATTAAAATTACCATGAGCTCTTGTAAAGGCTAATCCTCATGTGTGGAGTCCTTGAGTAGACCCATGTCGAAGTGGTTCTTTGTGCTTGATGCAATGACTTGGTGATTTGGTATTTAGACTTGGTGACTTAGAGATTGTGTGGCATGCGAACCCACCACTTATTTTGACTATCAAGATCCACTTGGTAAGGCCCCAAATTTTATGCCCCTATTCTTATGGTTGTCATATGGTGTGACCAGGTGCTTGTTGGTGCTTCCAAAGTGCCTTTATAGGCTTTTTTTTATTTTTCTATATCTTTTGCAAACAAAGGTTTTTTTCAAGTTCCAGATATCGACAAAAAGGTATTTTTGTCACATTTGCAGTGGTTGAGGTATTTCTCACATATTTTCTATTTGATGGTGATTTTAATCCATTGAAGTTTGATATTGGTTTTACTCAATTCTTGTGAACAAAGGGGTTGGTTGTTTATACAATAAAGAATATTTGCTCCATTCTCTTGTTTCATCATGGCTTTACCTAAAGTAGAACTTCTAACTACACCAAATTATCTTAGGTTGAAATCTGATATGGAGATTTTGTTGTTGAAACTGAAGTTGCAAAGGATTACTTTTGACCAAGATCTTGAATCCATAAGTATTGTGGAAAAGAGGAAATGGTTTGATCGAAGAGATGAATCTCTTGGTACTCTCATTATGTCTATTTCTTCTGACTTGAGATATCATGTGTTATCATGTAAGCATCCTAATGATGTTTGGGCTACCTTAGAGAATCTTTTTGGTAAGCCATATAAAATGAGGAAATTTCATTTGGAGAATGAATTAATAAATCTTGATCCTAGACATTTTGACAATACCTAGGACTTTTTCACAAAGCTTAATTCTCTCAGATTGCAATTGTCTAAATGTGAGGTTAACAATAATGATGAGAAGTTGATTATATCTACTCTCTCTAATTTAGGTCCTGATTATTCTATATTTGTTTATGTATTTTATGCTACCATGGATGCTCTAGGTAGTACATACAAAATGCCTTCTCTTGATGGTTTTGCAGCACAACTCATAAGAGAACAAGCAAAGTTGGCACAAATGGGCACATTGATGCCTACGAGAGCTCAAGCACTTCTTACAAAAGATTGTAAGGCTTCAAGTGGCAATGATAAGAAATAGAATAAGGATTCTAAGTCTAAAGAGAAAGTTAAGGATTCTCCTTCATAGCCTACACCTTAGACCAAGACCTCTTCTAAAGAGGAACCATCACAAAAGAAGAAGATCAAATGTGCTTATTGCAAGAAATTCAGACATGATGACCTTAGGTGTTATACTAAGAAGATTGACCAGACAGCCCACAATGCCATAGAGATTGTACAATCTTCTAAGGAAATGTAATGATTTTCAAAATTGTAGAGGATTCATCAAACACCTAATCCTTAGCTCAGCTCAATAAAATCATACAATCAAACTTATCTCATAAAATATGCCCAGACTAACCATGCATAATGACATACAATCAGCGAGCCATTAATGGTATGGACAGGAAATCCATCAAATATATGAATAATTAATCACTAATGAAATTGAATATCAACTAATTTTAGATTGACAAGAACCATGAAAACCAAAATGAGACAACACAAAAACAAAATTTCCCAACAACCTGCAAAACTTGTTTTGTATTGACTGTATTTTGGCAGAGTCTCAACAATTCATTATCAAATCTTACTTCCAAATGAGAGAAAAGGATGGCTCTTTTATAGACAAGGCACCATACCAAGTTTTTGAATGGATGGTAGAGATTAACTCAACACCAAGGGTCTGGATTACATGCCATTTAATGAGATACATCAGTTAGTTGAATTTTTAGATTTACATTTATCTTGTAGAAAAAAGACAAAATATAGCTTTCAAATACATTGAATTGTTGCAAGTATGAGGATAACCAGTGTTGTCATTGATGTCAACATACTCATATTGCATTAATGAGAAGGATTGGTTGAGCTGTGTGCTGAGGATATTGAGGAAATTAGTCTCAATCAGGAATAGTGAAGAACAGTGATGACATTAAGGTAAAAGTCCAAGATAAGATGAAGATCAGAGGATGTGGTTTAAAGGGTTTGTAGATATGAGTCTTAAGATGTTCCAGTCAAGATTTTAGAGGTCTGCATGAAGATCTGAAGAAGTTATGGTCACTCAAGTACAACCAGTTCCGACAGGTGTTCAGCGGTGATAGAGTGTCACAGATTAGTCCAGTGAGCTCCAGAATTGCATTATCTCATTCTACAGATTGGAGGGAGTGTTGAAGAAGTTAGTGTGAAGTGACAACTAGATTTGTTCATGGTTTGGAGGTCTAGAAGTACCTTTTGCATTATGACAGTGGTGACAGACTGTGTTCTTGAAGTTATGGATGAAGAAGAGAAGAATTCCAGTAAGCTGATAAAGTGTGGATGTTCTTGGTGACTCAGGAAAGGTTTTGGTGATCCTTGGATCATCTACAACTCTTATTGGCGGTCCGTATTAAAGTTAGAGTTTGGATTTGATGTAAAGACCACTGGTTGTTGGTGTTCTTCCTGAGACAGGCTGACCGGATGTATTACACATCTTCCGAATGATTTAAAAGTATTTGTCGACTTAGATGATTGTTCCTAAGTCAATGCCTTGTATAAATAAAGGTTTGTGAAGTCTTTCCAAAGTGTGAAGTGTGTGGATGAGTGTGGCATAGAGAAGAAGAAGAGTGAAAGGTAGAGCAGGAGTTTTTGGGCTTAAATGGAACTGATCTAGGCATGGTAAAGATGTCAATCACCAGTTCAAGTTTGTGATACTTGTTACTTTGTAGACAGTGTGTCTCTTGTAGGTAGTGTGTCTCTTGTGAGCAGTGTGCTCAGGCAGTGAGCCCTAATTGGCATGTGCCATCTATTTTTCTTATTCTTCTAATAGAGAATAATCCTTGGGTTAATCACCCCGTGGTTTTTCCCTTGACCGGGTTTTCCACATCAAAATCTTGGTGTCTCATGTGTTGATGTGTATCTACTCTGGTGTTTATGCTTTATTCTTTCATGAATGATTAATTGCCATGCTATTAAATAACAAAGTGAATTTAAGTGTTTGAATTGGAAGCAAGTTTAGGATAACTGATTCACCCCCCCTCTCAGTTATCAACAATTGGTATCAGAGCTAAGTTCCTCTAAAAGGAGCTTAACTGCTTGAGGAGATCCAGGTTGTCGTCATACAAGAAGGATAGTCCGAAGTTTGATGGAACCAACTTCTCTCTTTGGAAAGGTTGCATGAAATGTCACTTGGAGTGTATGGGAAAGGTGTACTTGTCCATGGTCACAAAAGCATATGTACCTCCACAGGGTGGTCTGACAACTCTAAATGAAATCACAGATGCTGAAAACAATCTGTGGACCAAAGAGGCTCTTCTAAGCACTTTAACTGACTTAGAGCTCTCAAATGTTATTGACCTACCAACTGCCTATGAGATCTGGATTAAATTGAAACTTCTGCATGAAGGAGATGAGTATGTTAAGTGTGCAAGGTTGCAGAGTCTAAAAGGGAATTTTGAAAGACTGAAGATGAGAGATGATGAAAATATTACCACTTTCATGCCAAGAGTAAATGAGCTGGTTTGTGGAATCAGGAATGCTGGTGGAGTCTTGGATGAAAATGAGATTGTGGGAAAAAATCTCAGATCACTTCCTGATGCCTACAAAATCAAGGTTGCTACCATTGATAAATTCAGAGCCCATACAACTGTCACAAGAGACCAATTGGCTGGCAAACTGGCTGCATTTGAAATGACTGAGTTTGGAGATGATCCCCCCAAGACTGAATCTGCATTCAAAGCCAATGCCTTTGTGAAAGGCAAACAAAGATTTGATCCAAGAGAAAACTCTTCAAGGAACCTATCATGGTATGATCAAGCAAGAAGAGACATGGAAGTAGAAGAAGCAGAAACAGCTCAACTTGAAGCCCTCATTACAAAGAGACTGCCAAGAGGATTCGGTAAGTATGAAGGAAAATTACCCTTTAAGTGCTTCAACTGCAATAAGATTGGTCATTTTGCCTCAAGATGTCTGGATAGATTTACAAGGTCAAACTCTAATAGACAAAGGTTCCAAAAGAATTGTTATTATGCTCATGAAGAAGATGATAATGAAGGAGTAACAGATGATGAATCAGAGATAGGTAACAAATTAGGAAATAAATGGGTGTTTATTGCCATCAAGGAAGAAGATCCATTGTCCTCTGAATCTGTCAATCATAAGGTTGTAGAAAGAGCTTTGGCTGCCCAAGTTGAAGAAAAGGATGATTGGGTTATTGACAGTGGATGCTCTCACCATATGACAGGTGACAAGAACAAGTTCTTAGATTTGGAAAGGTATGAAGGAGGAATGGTAAAGTTTGGTGATAATTCTGCTGTCAGAATCAGAGGTAGGGGAACTATTTCTTTTGATGGAAAGAACAAAACTGGTAATGTACTATATGTTGAAGGATTGAAGCACAATCTTCTCAGTGTTGGACAGTTGGTGGACAAAGGTTATGATCTCAGGTTCAAGAATGGAAGATGTAGGATCTTCGAAAGCTCCGGAACTGAGATTGCATCCGGTACTCAAAGAAAAGGTAATATCTTCCATCTAGTTGGTACTAATAAAAGTTGTCTATTTGTTCAAGTTGATCAGAGTTGGTTATGGTATAGAAGGATGTGTCATGTAAATTTTGATAACATCATCAAGATAAGCAATACTCACGCTATAAGAGATCTTCCAAAATTGGTAAAACCTGCAAATAGTTTGTGCAAAGAATGTTAGCTAGGTAAATAGAGTAGAGTCTCATTCAAAAGCAAAGATCAGTCCTCTACCAGATTATTGGAATTAGTTCATACTGATCTATGTGGTCCGACAAGAGTAAAGAGTATGCAAGGTGATAGATACTTCATGTTACTAATTGATGATCATTCCTAGATGATGTGGGTTACCTTTCTGAAAGAGAAATCAGAAGCTTTTGAAAAGTTCAAAATCTTCAAGGCTATGGTAGAGAATCAAACCGGATTAAAACTGAAATGTCTAAGGTCTGATAGAGGCGGTGAATTCACATCTGGTGAATTCATAGATTTTTGTGAGAAGCATGGTATAAAGAGACAGTTGTCTGCTCCTAGGACTCCACAGTAGAATGGAGTAGTAGAGAGAAAGAACCAAACCATCTAGGAAGCATCCAAGACAATGATGATGGAAGCAAATGTTTCACAGATGTTTTGGAGAGAAGCTGTCAGCTCTGCAATCTATACTCTCAACTGAGTTCAAATCAAAAGCAATATTGGTAAGACTCCTTATGAACTTTGGTTTGGCATCACTCCTACTGTGAGATATTTCAGAGTATTTGGTAGCAAATGTTACATTAAAAGAGATGAAGATCTAGGAAAGTTTGATGCTAGAAGTGATGAAGGAATTTTCTTGGGTTACTCCACTTAAAGCAAAGCATACCAGTGTTACAATAAGAGACTGAGAAAGATGATAGAAAATACAAATGTGAAGGTTGATGAAGGAATTGAGAAGCCCTCAAGGTTTTATGAATATGATGAAGATGATCAGAATGGTACTCTAGTTCAAGGAGCTCAATCCTCTTCTAAAAGTTAGATTCAGACTGATCTAGTAAATAAGGAAGAAGAGAGAGGTTTGAATGAGCCTGATCAAGAGACAGAAGTGTAAGAAACTCCCAAAGTTCCAAGGTATGTAAGACTGAACCACTCTGAAGATCAGATCATAGGTGACAAAAGCAAACGTGTGCAAACTAGAAGAACAATTGCTCAAAATTTAGATGAATATTGTCTGATTTCAAAGACTGAACCTAAGACAATAAATGAAGCCTGCAATGATGAAAATTGGACCAAAGAAATGGAGGAAGAGTTGATGCAAATTGAGAAAAATCACACTTGGGATCTTGTTCCCAGACCTAGAAACAAGAATGTGATTGGAACCAAATGGGTCTTCCAGAACAAACTAAATGAATTTGGTGAAGTAATCAGAAACAAAGCCATATTGGTTTGCAAAGGCTACTCTCAAATAGAAGGAATTGATTTTGGAGAAACCTTTGCTCCGGTGGCAAGAATTGAAGCAGTTAGATTATTTCTTGCATTTGCTGCCTTCAAAGACTTCAAGGTATATCAGAGGGATGTCAAGTCTGCCTTCCTAAATGGTGATTTAGAAGAAGTATACATTGAGCAACTGAATGGATTTCAATTGTCTGATCATGGTGATATGCTCTACAAGTTGAAGAAAACATTGTATGGATTAAATCAAGCCCCAAGATCTTGGTATGAAAGATTGGATAAGCATCTTGTGTAGATTGGTTTCAACAAAGGTACTGCTGACAGTAACTTATATTTTAAAATTGATCATGAAAACATCTTGATTGTTGAAGTATTTGTTGATGATATCATCTTTGGAGGAAAAGATAGCATGTGTAAAACTTTTGCAAATCAAATGAAAAGTGAGTTTGAGATGTCTATGCTTGGTGAAATGAATTTTTTCTTGGGTCTGCAAATTACTTAAACAAAGAAAGGGATCTTCATTTCTCAGACCAAATATGTGAAAGAATTGTTGAGGAAATTTGGGATGGAAGTTTCAAAGCCAATAAATACTCCCATGGCAACCAGATGCAAGTTGAGCAAAGATGATGACTCTCCTAAGGCAGACCAGACAAAGTACAGATCAATGATTGGTGGATTATTGTATCTCACTCAAACTAGACCAGATATTATGCAAGCTTTTGGTCTTGTTGCTAGATTCTAGGCTGATCCTAGAGAATCTCATGTCATGGAAATCAAGAGAATTTTTAGATATCTAAAAGGGACAATGGAGTATGGGTTGTGGTATCCTAGAGATCATGATTTCTCTCTTCATGCATACATAGATGTAGATTGGGCAGGAGATGTGGATGACCGGAAGAGTACCAGTGGTGGAGCATTCTTTTTGGTAAAGAGATTGGTTTCTTGGCTAAGAAAGAAACAAGATGCAATATCTCTGTCTACAACTGAAGCAGAATACATTGCACCAGTAGGTAGTTGCACTCAAGTTTTATGGATGAAGCAGATGCTAAGAGATATTAAAGTAGAGTATGAGGAGCCTATCACAATTTTCTGTGATAATTCAAGTGCAATAAATATTTCTAAGAATCCGGTGTTGCACTCTAAGACTAAGCATATATCTATCAAGTTTCACTTTCTGAGAGAGCAAGTGAACAAGGATGAAGTTAGACTAGAGTTTGTGCCCTCTAAGGATCAGATTGTAGATATCTTTACTAAACCTCTTCCCAAGGAATCTTTTGAGTATCTCTGGGAGAAGTTAGGGGTTACTGCCCCTCCAGTGATTAACTAGGATGCACTGATGTGCATCAGTCTGGTGGATATCACAATCATATCTTGTGATCTGGATTCATGATGGGGAGCTGCTACTCAGGGGGAGTAGCTGGTATGATTCTGATGTGTTAAAATTGCAAGTATGAGCCCTTTGCCATTGATGTCAAAGGGGGAGAGAAGACATGTGAAAAACAAGTGGTTGATGATCAAAGGGGGAGCAGTAAAGAAAGAGAAGACATGTGAAGAGTTGTTGCTGATAGGGGGAGCTATGACAAAAAGGAGAAGTTCTTGTCTTGATGGTTTTTCACATCATATGTTGCCATCAATGACAAAGGGGGAGATTGTTGCAAGTATGAGGATAACCAGTGTTGTCATTGATGTCAACATACTCATATTGCATTAATGAGAAGGATTGGTTGAGCTATGTGCTGAGGATATTGATGAAATTAGTCTCAATCAGGAACAGTGAAGAATAGTGATGACATTAAGGTAAAAGTCCAAGATAAGATGAAGATCAGAGGGTGTGGTTTAAAGGGTTTGTAGATATGAGTCTTGAGATGCTCCAGTCAGGATTTCAGAGGTCCGCATGAAGATCTGAAGAAGTTATGGTCACTCAAGTAGAACTGGTTCCGACAGGTGTTCAATGGTGACAGAGTGTCATAGATTGGTCCGGTGAGCTCTGGAATTGCATTATCACATTCTGCGGATTGGAGGGAGTGTTGAAGAAGTTAGTGTGAAGTGACAACTAGATTTTTTCATGGTTTGGAGGTCTGGAAGCACCTTTTGCATTATGACAGTGGCGACAGACTGTGTTCTTGAAGTTTCAGATGAAGAAGAGAAGAATTCCAGTAAGCTGATAAAGTGCGGATGTTCTTGGTGAATCAAGAAAGGTTTTGGTGATCCTTGGATCATCTACAACTCTTATTGGTGGTCCACATTGAAGTTAGAGTTTGGATTTGATGTAAAGACCACCGGTTGTTGGTGTTCTTCCTGAGACAGGCCAACCGGATGTATTACACGTATTCTAGATGATTTAAATGTATTTGCCGACTTAGATGATTGTTCCTAAGTCGATGCCTTGTATAAATAAAGGTTTGTGAAGTCTTTCCAAAGTGTGAAGTGTGTGGATGAGTGTGGCATAGCGAAGAAGAAGAGCGAAAGGCAGAGCAGGAGTTTTTGGGCTTAAATAGAACTGTTCCAGGCATGGTAAAGATGTCAATCACCAGTTCAATTTTGTGATACTTCTTACTTTGTAGACAATGTGTCTCTTGTAGGTAGTGTGCCTCTTGTGAGCAGTGTGCTCGGGCAGTGAGCCCTAATTGGCATGTGCCATCTATTTTTCTTATTCTTCTAATAGAGAATAATCCTTGGATTAATCACCCCGTGGTTTTTCCCTTGACCGGGTTTTCCACGTCAAAATCTTGGTGTCTCATGTGTTGATGTGTATCTACTCTGGTGTTTATGCTTTATGCTTTCATGAATGATTAATTGCCATGCTATTAAATAACAAAGTGAATTTGAGTGTTTGAATTGGAAGCAAGTTTAGGATAACTGATTCACCCCCTCCTCTCAATTATCAACATGAATCTAGACAAAATGGCTACCCATTTGGTTGTATATGATGAAAAGTCAATTTTTAAAGCCTAATAAAACCAAAATAGAGTCACATGTCACTTGAAAATATGAGTTGATGTGGATTCACGAGATTCCAAGCACTGACTAGATCAAGAGGTGTATGTGGTAATTTTTTGGTGAAAGTGTATCCAACTAGATGCCTGTTGGATCATCATTGCATGACTAGACTTTTGGGACAGCTATGAACTAGGAGGTTTTTAGGGCCAATAGGATCCATTTGGAAACTTTTATTTCACATTTTTATAGCCTCTTTTGCAAAAAGCAAGATTTTGGGGGGTTACAAACTTTTCGTGTGCAGTGGCATTAATTATCGTAAAATGTGCCTAAAATCAACACAAACTTGGTAAAAGATTCATCTTAATGTGACAACTAGTTGTGCAATTCAAATCCATCAAGAAAATCCAATTTACTCCTTGAAAAACTCAATTTTTAAGCCAAAATGCCAAAAAAGTGTTGATTTTGAGTTTTACTAACTTTGGCGCTAATTTTGGGGGGACCACTGACTAAAAGTCAGTTAGGGCACTTTTTAGCACAGGTTTGTGAGGTATGTTTTTAGTGATAATCATCTTTTTGCACTACTTTTGGGTCTAACTAACCTATTGTAGTTTTAAAGTTGGTTGTAGGTGAATCCCGCACAAGTCCGTGGGAGGTGAATCCCATGCAAGTCTGTGGTCATCTATTTTAGTGCTAAGACTATGTTTCCAAGCTAGTAGGGGATTATGATAGTACCAACTAGCACAGATTTTGGTAGGTAGTGCACAAACTTGGTGGAGGTCAATTTTGCCACAAGTCGGCAGGGATGGTTTGTAGCGCAAGTCAGTACCTTGGGATTTTAGTGCAAAGGTAGTGAAGTGGGTTTTTAGTGTTTTTGGTAGTAGGAAGCATTTTTAGCACTAGATTTTGAATTGGCTAGGGTGAAACTATATTTAAAAATATATTTAAGTATAATTTTCTTACACTTTAAATATTTTTAAATATACTTCCAAGATGTTTGAATTAGGTACCAAATCCATAGAAGTTCATATGCAGATTCTAGAATTTTGAGGTTCCACCAGATTTTAGACTTAGCCAATTTTTAGGATTTTTAGGGTTTCAGACTTAGCCAAATCAAGAATTTAGGACCATGTGTCAGAATAAAAATATATGAATCCCTTAGTGAAATCTTGTGAAATTTGACATGATTTTGCAACTCTAAGACCTAGAAATTAGGAATTTCGACATGATACATTCTGTAGTAGCAATTTCAAGGATAATATCTAGTGACACAAGATTTTGGAGCAGAATGCGGTAACACCCAACATAAGTGTAGAAAGCAACAAATGGCTATTTTTAAAGCACAAGACTACCCAAGACACCTCCAAATGACATCAAATCACTCTAAACATGCAAAATACTCAAATCCAGAATAAATCATGCACTTTAAGCACAAATTCACCTTCTCATCATCATAAGTAACAAAGGTCGAGATTCTAAGCCAAATCCAAAGAGGGGGTCTCCATTTGGCAAAATAGGGCATGTGCCCAAGGCACAACAGGATCATGCATCTCGCTTGTATTTTTTTTCTCATTTTGCTCCTGATGATGATATTCCTTTGGATGATATTCATACCCTTCCATCAAGGGTGAATCATGTTTGTGAGAAGTTTGGTCACTTGAATCTTGGTGTCCTTGAGACTAGTGTTGAGCTTCCCCCTCAATCTTCTACTTCTTCAGATTTGGGTCCTTCTCTTGAGTAGCTTGATCATAGTTTTTCAAATCTTTCTTTATTGGATGAGTATTTGGCAGGTATCTCAGGCTTGTTTGTAGAGTCTCATCTTACACATTTGGAAGACATACTTGAGGGGATTTCTCTCCTCTTTGATGACAATTTCAGCACAGTTGTTGATACATCTACATCTTCTTTTTAGATTGACATTGATGAGTTTCCTTTTTCACTTGATTTGTCACATTTCTTGGTTGAGTTTGATCATGCCTATATGGTGGCTTATTCTAGCATGGAGACTCCTCCTCAGTTTTCAGAGATTTCTATTTGGAGACTTCCTTTTCCTTTCAGTTGGACATGGAGTGGCTTCTTCATCATTCGGTGGACTTGTTTCTTCCTAAGGGGAGAGGTGTTGCTTGTAGGCATTAGATCATCTTTCCTTTCCAAGCATACTTCATCGGCATTGGAGCTTATTCATTATGGGGGGGATATCATGTCTCTCTTTTTCCTCCCTATGGAGAGATTCTTTATTGTATATACATGATGTATGTAGTCCTTGGGGGTATTAGTGAGTCCTCCATACATCATCTTATTTTGTTTCTGTCTTTTGGAGAGGAGTTTTTCCCACAGGGTTTTCTCCTTTTATCTACTTGTGAGAGATTACATTGCATTGCATTTGCATTGTAAATAGGTATCTAACATGGTTGTGTAGCTAGGAGCCATATTGTATCTTGCTCATATTGCATAATAATCTCCCTAAGTTGCACTTAGAGGGGGTGTTGGAGTAAATGAGTTTTTACCAGTTACCTTGCTTGAGTTTTACTTAGGCATCCAACATTATTAGATATTAGTTTAGTAGTGCATTTTATTATTTGGTAGTTTTTGTTAGTTATATCTTTACCAGCTTTCTCCTTGCCTTTATAAGCAAGGCCAATGTACATTATTCACATCTCATTCATATTTTTTATCATTTTGGTGAAATAGTTTTGCTTCTCTCATATTGTGAAGGTTTATCCTACAAGTTGTGCTCCTAGGAGGTGGATTTCACCAACAAAACGTATTCATTTTCAACATCTAGAATTGCATGATCATTCTCATGGAATGTTTATGACTAAAGAGGATTGTCTTTTATCGTTTCCTCAAATTTTCTAGGGGTTGACCTAGGAGAATGTTTCCCTTTGTGACACTAACATCAATCCTTCCAAGGTATTCTTAAATAGGTCTCTAGTCCTCAAATATCAAAAAAGGAAAAAAAAAAAAGGAGTGAATTAGAAAAGTGAAAAGTGGAATTCTATAGATTAGAAGATATGAAAACATAAAGTATTCTTTATATTAAGATTAATAATAAGAATTTCAAACTTCTATTTAATGTGCATTCATTGATAACATGGATCAAATAATGTGGTGCTAAGATATTTATTAGTTTACTTAATTATATGACATAAGAACAATTATAAATATTTCTTTTTAAATACTCTTAAAGTATTATTATTAATAAAATTTAAAAAGTTAAAACTATATTATCATTTTGGCCCCAAATCTATCTCAATGTCACCACAATCCAGATTGAAGATTATCAGTCATTTCATTTGGGTGGAACAAATTGGCACTTTTAATTTGGGTGGAACAAATTTAAAATTATTTGAACTTTGTGGGTCCCACCACCAATGCCATTTTGTATGTATGGTGAATATGATATTTGTATGCTATGATGTCTTAGGCATATGGAGAATAACCACTTCCTATGCAGAATATTCATTGTCATTACAGAATGTTGTTATATTAACCACGAGGATTTTCTATGCAATGTAATGGAAAAGTTAAAAAATAGAGCAAATTATGTTGACTATTTGGTAGGCTCCACTTGCCATGTCAACTAGGTTTACAACACACTGATTGTTTAAGAATTACCAATATACATATGGTACAAATATAGGTATTGCCTTCTAAAAGGATAACAATAGAGAAACACTAATTATTATTTATTATATTAGATCACAATTAACATCCTCCAAAAACTTCTTTATAGATTTTTAGTATTTTATTTGTTTTTTATCCAAAAGGTTCTAGTAGGTTAAGCAATTTTGATTGTCAAAAAATTTCATATGTGAAAGAAAATTCATATTTCATGAAAAAAAAAAAGGCACTAAGAAACAAAAAGATAGGCATATAGTTCTAATTGTTGATTCTATAAGGTGAAGTCAAAATGAAAATCATTAAATTATTGTGGTGGTAAAAGGTGAACTATAAAATGGTAAGAATACATTTCAGATTGAGAGAATGTTCTCTTCTCTATGCTATTAGGGCTTTTGTGGCCTTAAACATTTCTTCTAGATTAGGGACATCTTCCTCTTCCCAATCTTTTGATATGCTTATCCTATTCCATTAAGGGACTTCACACTTTCCCCACCATGACTGTGAGATTACATTCTTTGATCTTTATTACCACTAGGAACCTATTGCCTTACCTCTACCATTGTGTGCTCATGCTCTTGGATGACACATTGGCACATATGCCCATCCTAGGTCGTTATGTTCCTTCATGGGTGTTTTTAGCCATTGAGGGCCAAATCAACATTTTTATTTGCCCATGCTAGAGGCAACCTTATTTCTTGAGATTCATCTCCAACCAACATTATGGCCATGCTTTATTATTTTAGATGTTTTACATGCTTATTACACAATTTTACATTTAATTTACACGAATTCATAAGATTTCATGCTTATCCTTATATTACTTTTACATTTAATATACTTTTTTCCCTTCTCTTCCAATTCCTTACATTCTAGGATGCACCAATTATAGGGGGTATTTATTGTCACTAACATTCCTATGATCAAGATTGTAGGTAGTGACGTATTCTACTCAAAGACTCATCATTATGTCTAGACAAAGCTTACTAGATAGTGTGGCATTGTTTGATATTGTATACACCCAAAAGTGTCCATCCCTCACAAAACCCTAATCACTTCCATATTCTCCCAATTAAATCCCTAATATTCCTCTATGGATAAATAATTAATTTGAATTAATTAATTATTTATTCATTCATTTTCTAATGTTCCCTTCATTTGATTTATTTAAATAAATAAATCAAATCCCATCACATGTATTCTCCACTTCAAACAAATTAAATAAATTGAACAAATTTATTTAATTTGAAACCCCATCCTACACCTCATCATTTCTTCTAATTTTAAATTCTATTTTTTCCTCTAGTGTAGAGGAACCTTAATCAATCACAACCCTCCATTTCAACCCTCAATCTTGGCCCTCCATTCAAAATCCCTCTTCTATAAAACACCTTTCTCCAGCTCATTTTGGGGCTCTTAGCTTATTTTTTTCCTCTCTCTCAGCTATAAACCCTCCAAAGTCTTGCAAACCAAATACATGAGCTTCTCATCATGTTGCATGAATATACAAATCTCAGAACACCATGCAAAGATGGAGGAGGACAATAGAAGTTAGTCAATGTTATCTTAAATTATTAATGGTTTCTGTGTTTATTGGACTGATTTATAAGGTTGCTTGCATTCTATTGTAGTTAGGGTTTGATAGTTTGTTGTTTCTGCATGTAAACTAGTTTTTCCCTAGCCCACATTGGTGAACTTAACGTGAAAAAAAAATTAGTTTTTGGCAATCTTTGATAGAAAAAATTTGCAGGTGGCCTTCAAAGCTCAAACAGACCTCACTGTTGAGTCCGAGAGGCCATTTCCATGAAAAATAACATAAAATTCAATAGGGTTTGGACTATACAAGATTTTTTATTTTTTCTAAAAAAAATTTAGTACGACAGCCCGTACCGTATGGATCTGTATGGTAGGGACATGTCATACCACTCGGCTCTTTGGTTGCAATTATTATTTGCAGGTTTAGGGTTTTTTATTTTTGCAGGGTTCAATATTACCTATCTTATTTGTAGGGTGAAGTTTCATTGTAGGGTATGTTGCTTTTTCTTTTGTAGGTCTGATAAATCCCCTCTATTGCAGTTTACAAACCCTAACTATGTTCAAACCCCTACAGCCCTACTTCCTACATGCTCTGTCACCACAGTGAAAGCCTCCATTGACACTCATTTTATTCTCTGTCGCTACTCACTTGGCGTTGGTCACTGTCGATTCCCGAACCACCTGACCATCATTTTCCACCACTACCTGTTCCATGCACAACCCTAAATCTTCCCTGCCTATTGACCAAACCCATCGCCTCTATCAAATATCTGTCACTAGTACTAAAATTCCTCCATTGTTGTCTTAACACTTCGATCCCTGCTCTAAAATGCCCACTCTACACCAGTTACCACCATCCTGGTATCCCAGTTGACTGCTTGGCTTTTTCCTGATGACCAAAGCCTTAACAAGATACTCTGCTAAGATTGAAACCCAACAATCTCCCTCTTCCTCAAAATTCCATCGATAATCCTCTTGCGAACTATGTTATCTACCCATTGTAGTCTAAAAATTGAACTAACTGTGATATCAGTCGATTGAACCCTGACTGTGACCTCTACCACCACTCCACCATTCAAAAGACAGTTGCCACCACTAAGAACATGTCGCCACCACCTCGGAAGCTATCTACACCTCTGATCCACTCCTCACACAAACTCTAAGTGCTGCCCTAAGTCATCGCCACTCATGGTGGTGACCAATCTCATCAACCACTGCTTCAAATCCCCCTCCACCCGTGGTCACTACAGATCTCCACCCAGTCGCCATATGTGAGAATCCATACCGCTTGTCCACTGCTTCAGTGGTGGATTTTCCTCTGCTCCTTTGGTGTTCACCTACCCTTGGTCATTGTTTGCAATCCCTAGCCGCAGCTCAGCAGCAAACCCTAACCGATAGGGTCCCCATGGCAAATCTTAGGGTTTTTAAAATAGTTAAATGTGGGCTTAACATTATAATGTTATGACCGATTGTAATTTAGGTTTTGCCCTTTTCTTTTGATTTAGCCTTAACCACCCATGAGATCCTTTAAAATGCTAGCTTAAATTTTAAATTTTTCTATAGGGTCACGTGGGTGACTGGAGCAAGGAACAAGGCAGGGGAGGAGGGGGCTAAAGACCATCGAGCCCCCTCTATATTCTTTTCCTTTTAAAAAAATAAATAAATAAAACAAAAAAGAACCGCCACTCTTATTCCTCTTTTTGGGGATAGTTGACCTCTTGGTCATAGCTTGTAGCAGCCCACGGTCATGGGTTTGGTAGGGGGGCTAAATCATCTAGCCCCCTTCTTGGTTTTCTCTTTTTTTATTTTTGATCCTCTGTAGCCCCTAGTCATATGAATGACCAGGGGCCCGCCGCTCAACATTAACTTCCATAGTTACATTAACTACCATGCGCTAATAGCTAATGTGACCACAGACATAAAACCACTAGCGGTTAGGATTTGGTAGTCAAGTGACCTATTGTCTCCCCTACATACCAAAATAGGCAGTTTTTTTTCAAATTTTCATAACTTTCTCATACGGTAATGGAAATTTACAAAATTGGTGGCATTGGAAAGGTGACTCTAAGAAATTTATAGTAGTCTAGGTTTCATTAGGTAAAATGGTCATTTTATTAGTCATTGTTTTGGTCAATGTCAACAGTCAACTTGAACTTCAAATGCTCATATCTAGTGCAATATTGCTCCTTTTTTTATGCAATTTTTTAAAAAACTGCATGGAATTTCTTGAATAATCTGATTCTACAATTTATTTTGCTATATTTGATCATATTTTGTAGATTCCCTTTTTTGACCTATTTGACTTAGTGGACCGGAAAATGAGGAATATATTCAATGTTTCATGTTTTATTTGCATTGTCATGGAGTTTTTATGCTACTGATGTCTGATTTGCAGCATGTGGCATTTGATGGTCAAAGACTTTCAAATTGAAACTACTAACACATTTGATGCAGGGATTTGATTTCTTTTATGTGCATGTCTTTGATTATCATAGGTACATTTGGTTTTGGCGCACAAAAATGAACTTAATCTTGTTGTTTTCACACATTCTTGAGGGTTTAAAATGAACCAGTGTTTGCTTTATTTGGTGATTGTGGGGGTGTTTTGAGGTGTGTATGCTCTTCCCTCACATGTCATGTGACCTTGGGAATCAAAAGCATCTCTCAATGCTTGCATAATCACACCACACATCTATTTTCTAAGGTCAATGAACCCCCATACGAGTGTTAGAAAGTTCACATGTGTATGCTCTCCCCTTGTGACTTAGTGTGAGCCTGGGGATCAAAAACATGTTAGCTTATCTCACTTTTGTAAACCTTAGAGTGGGCCTACTTGTGAGACATATCCAAAACTAGAACTCACTTGCAACCCCAAGTAGGACTTTCATCTGGCCCACTATATAAATTGTGGATAAGGTGAAAGCCAAGTCTAACTAGTATTAGCGCTCACCATATGGTGCTAACTTAAAAGGAGGGGTATCTTAGTGTATATTAAACTCCTAGTAGGGTTAGTTAGAGCCTTAAGTGGCTTGTTGGATGCTCATGAGGTGCCGGTCCCCTAGATATTCACTAGAACCCTTTTTATAGTGGCCAAAAACCCTCTATTTGTTGACACAGAAGGGTAACCTTTGAAGCCACCCTGATTCTTGTGGTTCTTAGCCAAGATAGCAAGGACAATCCTAAGGTTTGGTGGGGGGACAAGCCTTGGGAACCATAGAAATTGGTATACATGAGAAGTGAGTGCCGTGGAGGGGATCCAGTGCTACCAAGATCCTGGAGCTATCCGCTTTGAATAAGCACAACTAGGGGATTCAACAAATATAGTCCTTGCCTAGCCCTAGGGTAGTGCTTGTTTTCTGAGTGATTTCAAAACTTATCAAAAAATTCCAAATGTCTTCAATGTGTGTGCTTGCCTAATCATCACACTCGACATTCTCTCTACACATTTATTCCGTGTCATCATCATACCTCCTTCATTCAACCTCCACATCCTAGTCACCATCTTTAGCCACTTCACATCTTAGTCACATCCAAGTCATCATAACCCTATCCTAATCACATTATTATCATACCCTCACCATTCGACCCCATATCCTAATCGTTCTTCCTAACCACATCCTCTTCGTCATCTAATCACAGTTATCACTCACATGATCCACATCATCCTTGTTCTATCCTAATCACATCCCAATTACATTACCATCATTCCACATCATCCTATTCCTAATCTAACCAACATTCCAAATACAACCAACACCTAACCATCATACCCTAATCACATTCTAATCATCCTTCCTAATCACACCTCATTCATCCTAATCATCCTATTCCTCATCATTCAACCATGTCCCTAATCCCATTATCCTTACACATCGTCCAATCATATCCAAAAAACATCGATCCTAATCACTCCTAATCACATTCATGTCACATCTTCTTCATGCCACCTCATCATAATTATACCCTAATCATTCCTAATCATTACATCCATTCCACATCATATCCTATTCATCATTCCAACTCATGCCATCCTAATCGCATCCCACTCATATCTGCATTATTCAACCTTCGTATCCTAATCACCCATCTTAGCCACATCATATCCAAGTCATCCCTAATCATATCCTAATCACATTCTTATCATGCATCATCATTACACCTCATCATAATCCTATTCTACCCTACCATTCCTAATCATTCCACATCAACCCAATTATAGCCTAATCATCATGATCATGTCCAATTCATCATGCATAACCATTACACATAATCATCCCAATCCAATCCTAATCATTCATCCACATTCTACATTATGCAGTCCATATCATTCTAACCATTACACATTATCATATCATATCCAAACAACATCAATCCTAATCATTCTTAATCATGTTCATGTCATATCTTTTTCATGCCACCTCATCATATCTATACCCTAATCATTCATAATCATTACTTTCATTCTATATCATAGCATATTCATCATGCAAACTCAAACTATTCTAGTCACATTCCTACTCATATCTCCCATTCACTCCAAATCATCATTCCACATCACCCTAATTAATCCAAGTCACCCAATATTATTATTCCACATCATTCAACTTCATCCTAATCATCAACCCAATCACCTACCTAAACCAATCCATTTTATCCTAAACATTACAATCATATCTTAATCACATCATACCTAATCACCTATCTAATCATCCAATCCAATCCTTCCTAACCATATCACATTATCCCAATAACATCTCATTCATCATCCTAATCATTTTCCTAATCATATCCAAGTCATCCTTCACAAATCCTAATCACCTCGTTCATCTAATCCACATCATCCTAGCCATCCTAGCCATCACCCTAATCACTACACTTCATCCTAATCATACCTTAATCATATCCTAATCACCTCATTCATCTAATCCACATCATCCTAGTCCATCCAAGTCATCTTTCCTAATAATTTCACATCATTCAACCATATCCTAATCATGTTCTATTCATCATCTCAAATCATTCCACCACATCCTAGTCATGTCCTAATCATCATTCTTTTCATTCCATATCATCATCGTGTATCCAATTCATTTCACCCTAATCATTCTTCTAGTCATCATCTTATTCATTCTTACCATATCCTAATCACCTCTTCCATCTAATTAACATCATCCTAATCATCCTTAATCATACCATATCATACCTAAGTCATCATAATTCAAACCTTAATCATCCCTTGTCACCTTCTTCAAATCCTAATCATTATATTTCATCATCCTCACCATTTCAATCCAATCAATTTCATATTATCATTCCACATCATATCACTATAACATATCCTAAACATTTTCAAGTCATCATCATCATTCTCTTAATCATGTCCAAGTCATCCCAATCCAATCCTAATCATACACCCGCTATTCATTCATAATCCAATCAACTTCTTCCTAATCCGTCTAAGTCATCTAACCTTGTCACTACACATCATCATCTTAATTCTAATCAAAATCAATCACATGCCAATCATATCCAACTGTTCATACCAATCCAATCCATTTCATCCATTTCATTCCCAATCACATTACACCCCAACCATAGGGAATCCTTTGAGCATCTAAACTCCCTATCAAATTGATTGTAACCGTGTCAAAACCTTATAGTCTTGCATATTCAATTTCATTCCACTAGATAATCAATTTCATTCCACTACATATCCAATTTCAATCCTTCACAATCAAATTTCATCATGACATTTCATTAGAATTTAGCCTTTGACATCTACAGAGGACCCTAAACATTAGTCTTCCTAAGGTTGAAACATAGGGAGCAATTGTTGAAGCTTGACTATATCACAAGTACAAATTTGTGGACCAAGAGACCTTGACATCTTTCCCACATCAATCACAACTTGGGCTTAAAACTCCATGGCTAGTTTAAGTCCATCCTTCCAAGTGAATTCTAAAATTCATGGGTTCACTTTCATCAATCATTTCTTCCACTTGGGCTTAATACTCCATGGATAGTTTAAGTCCATCCTTCCAAGTGAATTCTAAAACTCATGGGTTCACTCTAATCAATCATCTCTTCCATACCTCAAGGTCTTGACAAAACCAACTTGTACTTTGCAAGGTCATTAGTAGATGGGAGTACCCTCTTGAAGCTAGACTGTTTGAAGACTAATCTCATCAGCCTCTATCATAGCCTGGGCCTCATCACCTTCCATTTTCATTAACCATACCATCTCACAATTCACAAATCCCATTCGGTAAAGGCATAGTTGCAAAAAGAAGAGAGAGGGAGTCAATCCTCCTAATTATCCCTATTCATCCTCATCATTCCACATCATCCTTGTCATTCCAATCGACATCATCATAATCACAACATACTCATATCTTTATCATTCAACCTTCACATCCTAATCACCCTTTCTAACCACATCATCCAATCAAATTCATCCTAATCACCTCACCCCTAATCTAATCATATCCTAATCACTTCCAAGTCATCGCAACACTAACCATACCCTAATCATCCCTAATCACCCATTTAATCATCCAACCAATCCCACACTCTATCACATCTCATTCATTCCTCATCTTTCAACATCATCATTCATCCTAGTCAAGCACAACATGACCCTAATCGCACAAGATGATATACAACAATGTGAAGACATGCGTCATTCCATGCCAATCCTAGAAAACAAGGTTCTAGCACCCCAAGCCTATCTGAGACAAAGTAACTTTAAATTATCATGCCATCTTTGACAAGGGGAACCTAAGTCTACCTCATCCATCCTATGAGTATATTCTACCATTGCACTTCTAATGCTAATCATATGTCCACACCATATACCCTCATCATCTATCCACTTTATTGTCCATTCACCCACCCCTTACCAAGGATGTGATCCAAGGGTTACTAGCATGGAATAAACTATCTCCATGTAATCCAACACATATGCTTGAGCCTACAAAAGAGTCCTCAAACACCATGTGTAGCCCTTTAAGTCCATCATGCACTTCACAAACCATCAAACCTATCAAAGAGTCATCCGCTTCCATTCCAAGTCAAGAGATATGTCAAAGGTCTAATCCAAATCATGCGGAACCATTAGCTCCTAATTCTAATCAAGGTCAAATTGCTTCCATTCAACCTATCCATAACACACTTGATCCCATTCTCACAATCCCCTTCATGATCAAGAAGACCATAATGATCCACTTACCCAATTCTATGCATCCCATGATCAAGACCTTGCCACTTCACCCATCCATGGTCCAACCAGCATCCACTTGTCATGATGAGACTTGTGTCTCCCAAGAACACATAAACATAGAAGATCAAACAAATAACTTGGATCTACATGAACATAATAAATATCCTCATGATCCTTCCACATTCACCATTGATCCAATTTCAAATCCACCATCATATCCACTTGGTCTATCTGCTTTCATCCATGAGTGTTCCTCCTTAGAACAACAACAACAACAATTATCCACCACATCACCTTCTCCATCCAATAATCTGCTCAAGTCTAGTACCCAAATTGCGCCTAGTCCCATTGTCCATCACATACTCCAAAAGATGAATTATCATGGTAAAGGCTTAGGCCTTCATGAACAAGGAATTTTGGAGCCTATACATGTCAAAGTCCCACCTCTATGCTTATATGGCCTTTGATACACACCTCAAGGTTAATAATCTAATGATGTTGGTACCACTTCCATTCCTCCTAAGCCCACTTTCCATCGCCAACTCCATCATACTCCCAAAACATATGTTGCCATTTCACTGTCATCATCTTACAAGTGTCAAAAGCATATGACCATACACATATCGCTCCATCCACTTTATTTCTATTGCTTCCAACTCCTAATTTCCCAATCATTCATAAATCACCTCAATATCCTAATCATGACCAAAAAATACACACATCATGTAAACATAAAGCTCTCACTCATTCCACCCACCACATGGGATTCAAAAATAAAAATTTGGATGCTTCGTGCCAAAAAGATAAAATCCCTAGGGGTCCAATGCCTTAGGAATTTAATCCAAAAATTCAAAGAAAGGTACATTCAAAAATCCATCCAAACCCATACCTCCAAAAGCAAAGTCCAAAAGCAAAATGGTAAGGGTCCCTAAATGAAAAAGTAAACAAATCAAATGAGGCATCCACCTCTCAAAAATCCCAACCATCCTCTTCCATCCATTCCATTCAAACATCTCAAAAATCCCACAAGTCAAACAAAAATCATTAAAACACTAAGTCTATGTGGGTTCCCAAGTCACTCAATCATCCATCCCCCAAGCAAACATCACCATTGCTTCGTACACCGCCATCCACTCAAAAGCTTTCATGATTAACATGGTGTGTGTAGCTGTTGGTCATGATTCCTTTTCACCCCATCATTCAATCATCACCCTACATACTTGCCTTATCATCTCCCTATGGTCCATGCTTTGGCATAAATATTTCATCCATCCTTACGTAAATCCCACATAATCCACTTTCATGGCCTACATAATCCACATCATAATCCACTTTCATTCCCTACATAATCCATATCATAATCCACTTTCATTCCCTCCATAATTAACTATCTACCTTATCCATTTTCATTTCATGCGATCCCTTACCAACATCGACAAGCATAACGACTTGACATGGTCAATGCAACATACCTTTGGACTATCACCTTCATGGCACTAGAAACCTGAGCTCTTCTCATCCATATCCCCCTATCTAATTCAAAAAATTAAAAAAGTTGATCTTCTATGCCACTTACACTTGGGGGCACATTGTCTCATCCTCCTATCATTTTCCACCTTACCATCCTTATCCATACACCTGCATGCCTATCATATCGCATCCATTCATCCTCCCTTCCTCTCTTGATCTTGATAAAGATTGGGGACACAATGTTGACAAATGTTTTGGGTATCTCTTGACATACCTTTTCCTCCCAAACCAAGCAAACCCTATCATCGTCCTATCATCATAAGCCTTATCATGAGAAATCTTAAGCATTAGCACCTAGAGTGGCGCATGTTATTCCTATGTCACATAGTCCTTGGTGATCACATCCTTGCCCTCTTATGCATATGTTCCTTCCATCCACTATCATCCACTCCTTTCTTCCATTCATCCCATCCCACCTAGACTTGGTTCCCCCTTGTCATTGGTATCTAGCGAAAAGGCTACACAAATCATCATCCAATGTCCCCAAAACATCTCAAAAATCCAAAAAAAATCAAAATATACTCAAAAATACAAAAAAATCAAAATATCCTCAAAAATCCAAAAAAATCAAAATATCTTCAAAAATGCAAAAAATCAAATATTCTCACAAACACCAAAAAAATTCAAATATTCTCAAAAACACTAAAAAATCAAATATTCTCAAAAACTCCAAAAAAATTCAAATATTCCCAAAAATCCCAAAAAAATCAAAACATATCAAAAATCACAAAAAAATCAAATAACCAACCAAAAATCCAAGCAATAAAATCACTCAACTCATCAATCCACCAAATCACTCATCACATCATTCCAACCAAATCAATTCTTGAATCAAATCTTCCAATCATTTAATCCCTCAACCAATTCACTCAATCAACTCTCTCGATCGATCATTCCAACATCAAATTAGTCATGTCATCATATCATTCAAATCATTTCTTCAAAATCATCCACAGTCTGTATGGTCAAACTACATTGCCTCTGAGATTTCACGTAGGTAAGGCCTTCTTTGATGAGCCCTCAAGGCATTAGGTTAGTCCCTTAGGACCCATCTTGTCAACTCTCATAATAAGTCATTCTTTCTTGAAATAGACACTTTGATTAGACAATCAAATATTTCACAGCAACACGCACTTCAAAACCAATCCCAAAATCAACCAGACAAGCTATCCAATCATTCAAACCAATCAATCACCTTGTGATAATAATATGTCTCTATCTTTATCAATCATTGCATGCCTTGCACGAAATGGGGAATTATCGAAACCAAGATTCTATTCCTTATACGACATGCGTCATTTATCAAACATCATCAATCAAACCCTGGTGTTGCTCGTATGAACAACACTAGTGTCATTCAATCAATCGCTTGCCTTAGACAAGTGGGGGCATTGTCGAAACCAAACCAATTGTCTTATACGACATGTTTCTTTCTTGAAACCAGGCTCCTTCTCAATTCTCAATTAATCACTTGCCTTAGACAGGTAGGGGCATTGTCGAAACCAAACCAGGCATCTTATACGACATGTTTATTTCCTGAAACTAGGCCTTCTTCATCCATCATGATCAATAAAGCAAGCACATATCTCTTGGCAAATGGTCCAAATGGTTGTTCGACTAGTTTGTCTTATTTTCATTCAGATTATTTTGCAGTCTCATTCTTATGCTTCTCAAGGCAGTCCCTAAGTGATGAAGAGAAGCAAGGATAGAGGGAGACCTTTTTCTTTGATTTTTATTTGAGGTTTGTCTTGGCAAAATGACTAGGGCAACTTGGTTCCTTGCATGTGATCAGGATTCCATTTGGTGTGAATCAAAGACATCCTATGCATTAGAAAGAGTAAATGCTTCCTTGCATAAGGACTCACACACTTCATAGTTATCTCATCGCATGTTCTGACAAGGTATCACAATTCCTAGTCTGAGTCAGGCATTCCTTGTCTGTCATGTGCATGTTTCACAATGGACTACACTTTGGACTTTGGCCTTTCACATGCCATGGTGATTGATGTCCTTTGACATAATAAGTTCTATGATGATAAGCAGAAAAATTGCAAGTGAGAAGATCAAAAATCTATCAAAGTAAGATCTCATTTCCATTCTTCTAGCCAAACTTTCATTCCTCCACCATCTCTCTCTCTCATGTCTTCATTCCTCCACCTTCATTTCCTCTATGCATTCCCTAACTAATCCCTTTCATTTCGAGAGCCTACCCATGTTTGTCCAACCCACCTATCCTCTCGAGGGGGCATCATCATCCTATCTTTTCATCATCATCCTTTTCCTCTATCCATTTCCTTGGCTTGTTTAAATGATGTTACTTGGTTGCAACATCATCTCAAATAGGGGCAAAGTGTAGACACCTAAAAGTGTCCATCCCTTGCAAAACCCTAATCACTTCCATATTCTCCCAATTTTCCCTAATCTTCCTCTATGGATAAATAATTAATTTGAATTAGTTAATTATATATTCATTTATTTTCTAATGTTGCCTTCATTTGATTTATTTAAACAAATAAATAAAATCCCATCACATGTATTCCCCACTTGAAACAAATTAAATAAATTGAACAAATTTATTTAATTTGAAATCCCACTTTTCATACAAGTGTGATTTCATAACCCTTTTCATTTCATATTCTCCAATTTCCTAGATAGTTAGGCAAGCTTATACTTTGTGCATAGTTTTCACTTACAATATAAATCTACTCATTACATATTTTCCCTCAAATTTATAGGTTTCCATGGAGTTCACATGTCATAGGATGTAAAAACATGATGACAATCAATGAGGTCTATTACTTTTTGTGGACATCATTTTTTGGTTGAATATCTAATTTACACAAATGTTTGTGAGTGCTATATAAGTTGAGGTATACATTATCATTCTAAGAATCACATGCATCTCAAAGTGGGGGCAAAATGTAATGATGAAATTTTCATACCCATGCTAATTCCCATTTAGTTTTATGCTCATTTTGAGAAAATATCTTAATGCAATTACATATGGACAAATGACATAATCTTGTGTGAAGTTTGACTTATTCCTCCATGTTGTTAGCCATCCACTTATAGACATTCCCACATCTCTTATCCATATACACACATATTTCCACAATTCCTTGTTTATTATGCAAGCATTATTGCACCCATCCCCATACATTCAGTATCCACCTTTGTTTATGGCACTCCCTTATCTTAGGTAAATTCCATAGGTGTAGGATTGATCACGTGTCTATCAATATGACCCCTAAAATTTTAAAATTCTAATTGATATTTCACTGATTCTCACCCATTCCATTAGCCTATATGAGTTGATTAAACACACATTTGCACTATTTATTGCTATGTACTTGTATTTAAAGGTATTAATTTTCATTCATTTATCATCCACAAGCATTATTTAAATATCATTTGCATATAAGAAAGAAATGGATGCTAAGAATAGCTCAATTGTATCACCTAAAAAGAGTCCAAATCTACATTACATCATATTAGGACATCTACACAATTGCTTTCTATCTTCAATTCTTCGCATGACCTTAAAGCTAGTCTTTGTTGGTGTGAACAATGTTATTACCTAACCGACCCACCAATTTACACTTGTGTGAATAATTCATATTCTTTAACTATTTATTAGTTAAATAATATTCACACATAATTCACATGTTAAGTTGACTTAGTGAGTCTACTAGATGTTTCTAGTTGTTGATAGTTGTTGATAGTTGGCATTTTATCCTATAGTTATCATATGTCATAGGATTAAGACATGTGTCACATGACTACAACATCCTACATTTCATCCTTGTCTTTTTAAGCAAGGTATATCATGTACATTGTAACAAGTTTAATAATATCTTTTGCATTTATTGATGGAATAACAATATTCTTTCATTTGATCTAGCTTGTGCTTTCATGAAGTCCTAGATCCTAGGTGACTCCAATCATAGCCAACTCTAACATGGTATTAGAGAACATCAATTAGCTCTAACATGGTATTAGAGCTCTAGGAAGAATCACTTTGTGTTAGTCATTTTTTGAGAGATCTTGAGTGCAAATCATGGTGGATTTTGATAGTTAAGTATGCTCTTCTCTTGCATCGAAAGATGACTAGGAGAATCAAAAAGAATTGATAGAATATTAGATTTGGAAGGTTTTCCTCTTTGTGGCCTTGTATTATAGGTTCATTTTGGAGTGTGTTGTTGCAAATCTAAGCATACTATTGTATTTAGGAGGTTTGAGATAGTGAAGATCACCTTTTGCTTCATCCAGATTAGACACCAAAGGCCAAATCTATGAGGATTTGAAGTTTGAAGGTGCATGTAAGATCCAACAAATACTTGATCTTTCAGAGTAGTTTGGGCAAAATCAGACCCCGTCATCACGTTCAAGAGGCCCCAAAACCCCAATATCAACTGTCAATTCATCAAAATCAGAAAACGTTGTAGCAAAAGACAATTTTTTTTACAAATCACCATCGTATGGAATCCGCACAAAATATTCTTTACACAGGCAGCTTATTCTCTAAATCTTGGCATAGGAAGAATCTTCGCATTGTTCAATGGTTAAAACAAATATTCGCTGGCTTTTTGGTTTGTCTGAAAGTTTTTTAAAGTCTACAAATTTTAATTTTTTTTGTAGGACCTAAAGAGTACTTACGGTACCTAAGGTACCCGCAAGGCCAACCAATGGGTGCCATCTAGCATGTGACCTACCAAACCCTCGTGATCCCCTAGTCTCTAGCGGAGTTTAATAAAATTACTAGCTAGCAGTCATATTACTATTGTTGGTATCTATTTCAAACCAGTCTTATAATCCATGAGAAACTTTCTAAACTCGTGAGATGTTCCTCTCCTACCGCCCGTGGTTATGCTCTCTTACCCGACAGTCAACTCCATAATGAATGGTCGGCAGTCTTAGCAAATACTGCCTGACAACATAAATTTTTTTTTTAAAAGAAATTATCTTTAACAACGTAAACCACCAACTAGGCATTCAAAAACTGGTTTCACCCAGTACAAAAGAGGTTTCAAATTGAGAACGGTGGTTCCCCCCATTAAAAAGGTGGTTTTCCAATACAAAATGATGGTTTTGACATAAATAGGGGGTTTCAAAAAAAATTAGGGTGGATTTGTTTTTTCTGGTTGCATATTCTAGATCTAGGAGAATATTCTGTTTGGCCTATTAGCATCATCATTATGTCAGTAGTGATGTCAGCCAAGGCCCCCTTTGGCCCCTTAAAGCCCTAAAAGGGGGCTTTTTTCTTTTTTTCATAACTTTTACCTATGGAGGCAAAATTGAGAAAATGAGATATCGTCAAAAAGATAACAGAGCACACTTCACAATGAAATTAGTAGTTTTGTGAAATCCTTATATATGTGAAAGATACATTAGTTTGAAGATAAATCTTTGTTTTTGGCTTCCAAGCTCACAACTTTAAGTCACAATCTCTAATTTTCACAATTCTTGCGGCATCAGAAAGGTATTTAGGAGCTCTTCAAATCCATCTATGTAATTTTCTCATATTTAGCACCAGGTTCATTTTATTCAATTCATCAATTTTTTGGGTTTTGAGTGATAACTTGGGCATTTAGAGACTTGAGGAAGTGAAACTTATTTTGGAGGGATTTGTTTGCTATGATAAATCAGTGTGAGTGATTGTAATCTCCCTTGGATCTCTGTTTTAAGAGACTTTGATTATTTCCCAATTTTGGCCCCTTGGGGACAATTGTAAATCGCACTATGTATAAAGTCCCACAATGATTTTGCTAGGGGTGATTTCATTGATTGAGCAACACAGGGGTTGTACTTGTGTTCTTTTTTGTACTCTTGTATCATGGATCCAAACAAACTTATTCTACTTACACCATATAACTATCATGAGTGGAAAACTAAAATAAAGATTCATTTAAGAAGTTCAAAAATTTATAGACTAACAATGGGTACAGAAATTAAACCAATAGCGGATACACAAAAGAGAAAGTGGTACAATATATGTGATCAAGCCTATGGAACACTATTCTTTTCTATTTCCCTTGATCTTATTTTTCATATTGAATCTTATAATACACCTAATCAAATGTGGACTACCTTAGAAAATCACTTTGGTAAGAAAGATACTATGAGAGGATTCAAACTAGAGAACGAACTAATTGGTTTGAATCTAACTAATTTTATAAGCATCTGATACTTCTTCACAAAGCTAAATTCACTTAGATTTTAGCTCAAACAATATGGAATTAAGAAAGATGACACTTAATTGATTATTTCAATCCTTTCCAAGCTTGGTCCTAACTATTTAGTTTTTGTTTCTACCTTTTATGCTACTATGGATGTACTCGGGAAATCTTTCACAATGCCTTCACTTGATGATTTTGCCATATCAATCACAAGGGAGCAAGATAAGTTAGTACATATGGGCACATAGAAGTCTCATAGACCTAAAGCTCTTCTAACCAATCAAGGTACAAAGGATCAAAAGGCTTCAACTAGCAAAGGCAAGAAATAGAAAAATAGGGATTTCAAGAACAATGAGAAAGAAAAAGAGTCAACCAAATCACATAAGTCCTCATCCTCTCCCAAAGAGGAATCATCTAAGAAGGAGAGACCAGAGTGTGTGTATTGCAAGAAACTAGGACATGATGAGCATAAGTGTTATGAGAAGAAAATTGATGAGTTGACTCACATTATTCAAAAGAACAATATCAAAATTCCATCATCATCACCTAGTCCATCCTCTTCTTCGACATCACCATCATCTACATAGATAGGGACATTAGACATTGTTAATGGGACAAAAAAGGGAAAAGGACAAGAACTTTTTGCTTCTACAAATCTTCAATCAGAGAGATTGTTTCTTGATTTTGGAGCTTCTGAGCATATGGCATCTTCAAAGAAACCCATCATGAGACTTCTTCCCTCATCTCTCTTCTTGGAGATGAAGTTTATTCTACATCAGCCTTTGGATTTGTCAATTCCTAAGGGGAGACATGTGGTTTGTAGGTATAGGAATCTCTTCAGCATTCATCATCAGGCATTCATCATCAGGCATTCACCATCAACACAGGAGCTACTTCATTGTGGGGGGAACATATAGTCTCACTCTTGCTCTCCTATGAGGGATATTTGATTATACATATGTGATAGAAGTAGTCCCTGGGGGGGTTAGGTTGAGTCCTCATATCACTTCTTCTTTCATTATTTTATGCATTCTCAATTTTGGAGAGGAGTTTTGTCCCATGAGGTTTTCTCCTTTTTTCCACTTGAGATTTGTTATACATGGGTACCTTACATTGCCTAGTAGTCGGGACCCATCCATCATTACGTCTTTCTTTAGTCAGCTACTCCCTAAGTTTCACTTAAGGGGAGTGTTGGTGTGAATAGGTTTATTACCTAACTAGTTTACCCTTGAGTGAATAATTCACATTATTTAACTATTTATTAGTTAAATAATATTCACACATCACACATAATTCACATGTTAAGTTGACTTAGTGAGTCTACTAGATGTTTCTAGTTGTGTCTAGTTGTTGATAGTTGTCGATAGTTGGCATCTTATCCTATAGTTGTCATATGTCATAGGATTAAGACATTTGTCACATGACTACAACGTCCTACATCTCATCCTTGTCTTTATAAGCAAGGCATATCATGAACATTGTAACAATCTTGTAATAATATCTTTCGCATTAATTGATAGAATAACATCATTCTTTCAACTCCGTGGTGGTTCCAATCATAGCCAACTCTAACAGTCTTTTCTAGGAGTTAACCTAAGAGAATGTGTCCCCTAGAAATTTACAACCTTATCAATATACTCTTATATACCACTAGTCCTTTTAGTAGAGAAAACATTAGTGAAATCGATGAACTAGAGACCAAAATTAAGTTGCAAGATTAGATCTATGACCCTAAAAGTAGATCTACACACATGGAATCATCCTATATCTACATAATTGGCATAGACAAAAACACATATCCTATGTAGAATATGAGGCAAAACACAAATAGAGGAGCCATGTTTAGTCCCAAGAAAAATTGATTTCAATGCTTCATAAGTTTCATTCCCTAGATCTACATAATCGACCTTAACAAAGAAAAAGATCCTCTATAGAATTTGAGGCAAAACACAACTAGAGAGGAACCACTTACAGTCCTAAGACAAACCAATTTCAATGCTACATAAGTTTCATTATTCTTCATTGAGCCTAGAGATAAGTACATCTGTATAACACACTTAATTTCTTAGCCTAGTATTTAAAATTTAAATTATCACACACACACATCCATCATTAAATAATATAGATTAATTTATGCTCATATATATACATCTTATTGGATTAGCCTATATTAAGTTTAGGGATTCATTTTGCACTACACATATACATATATTTAAATAAAACATTTGATCCATATAAAACTAGACCTATTTATTATAAAATGAATGTTGATACATACACATATTTTGACTTATTATGTTGAGATATCTAACTATAGTGACAATAAGAGGTGGATTGTAATGATGCAAGAATGTTCACAAAAACCCTTAACTTAAATTTGATAGTCATTTAGATGCCACATTAATAATAATGACTAAATATTAAATACAAAGTATTTAAATAGTTCAACTATATATTTTACATTATATTATATTTTTAAATTAATAATTAAAATAAAATGTAATGTAAAAGATAAAATTTAAATATATATGCATATTGTAATGTAGAAAACTGCACACCCTTGCAATTTCACACTGTGTTTTGGACCCACTTTGGTGTTCACATACACTAGCATGTTTATAGGCTCATTTAGTCCTTTCCTTGGCCTTTTTCCACCCATGGTGCCATCATAACACCTATGTTCATGCTTTTCTAAACTTCTTTTATGCAAAACCAATATTCTTCTACATAAACCTTACCTTTTCTAGGTAACTAGAACTTTTAAGAGCCATAGCTGCTTGGATGCCAGTGTGATGTGTGGGCACTTGTGTAATGTGCTAGCATCTACTGAATTCCTATTTTATAATGACCATTTTTAGAGCATTTTTCCACCTTGCTTTGTGTTTAAGTCTAAATGGTAACCATCTTAAGATGAATTTGAATGACTACCCCTAGCCTTGAACCTTCTATTTTTCCTCCCAAACTTTATTTTTGGAATCTATCACTTGCATCTTATGAATCAATTTTTTTAGCTCTCTAACAATCTATAAGCCTCAATCAACACTTTTTGGCTCACAAAAATATTATTTTTGGTTATTGGTATTTTTATGTGAACTCACAACAACATTTACAAGCTTTCTCCAAAGGTTCTTGAGCACTTTGTATCCTATTGAGGTTTATCCTTGGCATTTTACCTTACACAAGGTGAATGTGTTCCAACCTTCTTTATTTCTAATACTATTTGCAAAATCCATAGTTGTGTTCCAAGCACTTTGTGGGTTTTCATCTATTTTTATCTAATCAATCATACACACTAGTTTATTGCTCTTTGTAGACCTAAGAGTAATGTTCATAATATTTGTCACCTCTTTTATTTCCTAGATGCACTTAGGATAAGAGCACACACTTATATTTCAATCTTTTTATCATTGGTTGTCTATGGAGTTAAACAACTAACATAGGGGCTTGACTAGTCTTGGCAAGCCCCCAAAAAACCCCAACATTTTCCTCTATTTTAGCTACAGGTTTATTGGAGCTCTCAATCACATGAGGGTTTGCAACTTCTTTCTTCCTATTCTTTGTCATTTTGTCCTTGTTTTGATAGTTGGTAGACTACATAGTTCCTTCCCATTTTTTTATCACCTAGATTTCTAGTACTTTTGTCTCTATTTTCTTTTTGTGTAGACTAATATCGAGATCTAGGTATAAAAGGCATATTTTACCAATTACTAGGTCACAGAAAACATATGGGTGATAGTGTGTCATGTAGAGGTTTGTGTGTCATGCCAACATCCTTGCCAGTCAACTTCAACTTTTTGTGTTGGGTTCCTCTTTGCCTATTATTTAAAGTTCTATACTTGTTTTGTTAAATTTTTAATTCATAATTTGTGAATCAACATATTTTTCACTAGCATTTATGCTTTAGCTTTGTGAAAAATGTTATTTTATAAATGTAAAATATAGAAGCATAACCTATTCTGAATTTGTTCTTTCTATTAAAAAAGAAACAAATTATATCTTTCTAAAGAACTGGTTTTATCCTAGTGTGATGCATTGAAAACATTTAGCTATAAAAAAAAGAAAACTTTTTAGTTAAATCAAATTTTCAACATCACACACACATATACGTATATACGTGTGTGTGTGTGTGTGTGTGTGTGTGTGTGTGTGTGTGTGTGTGTGTGTGTGTGTGTGAAAAGGGGTTGTGCTTAAATGGAAAGGCCATATGGTTCTCAAGATGGAGATCCAAATTTGAATCCCCCAGGTAACATCTAGTGGCTCTTAAGTTGATTTGAGTTGTATAAGTGGCTTCTAAGCTCTAAGTTAAATATGTGGATGGGGAGGAGGTCCTATATATATATACACATACCTATATACTATATACTTATATAAATACATACAAATAATATATATACATGTGTGTATAAAGTTTAGAGAGGTTCATATTGGGACCTTCACTCCTAAATGTAAGAGTTTGTTCATGGGACTCACATTCCTTATAATTTATTTAATGGGTTACATATGTATACAAATATATGTATATAGACATATATATTATATATATGTATACATACATACATATAAATAATATATACATGTGAATGTGTATATATTTAAATTTTAGGGAGATTCTTATTGGGGCCTTTACTCTTGAATGTAACAATTTGTTCTAAAGATATATAGTTGGTAATTAAATATATAACAAATTAATATTTAATTACTAACTATTAATTTGTTTTATATATATATAGAATCATCCTATATGTACATAATTGGCCATATATATATAGAATCATCCTATATGTACATAATTGGCCTAGACAAAAACACGTGTCCTGTGTAGAATCTGAGGCAAAACATAGATAGAGAGGAGTCACTTTTAGTCCCAAGACAAATTGATTTCAGTGCTACATAATTTTCAGTCCCTAGATCTACATAATCAACCTTAACAAAGACAAAGATCCTCTATAGAATTTGAGGCAAAACACAAATATTGACGAACCACTTTCAGTCCTAAGACAAACCAATTTCAATGCTACATAAGTATCATTCTTCTTCATTGAGCCTAGAGATAAGTATTTCTATATAACATGCTTAATTTCTTAACCTAGCATTTAAAATTCAAATTACAACACACACAACCATCATTAAATAATATAGATTAATGTATGCTCATGTATATACATCTTATTGGATTAGCCTACATTAAGTTTAGGGATTCATTTTGCACTACACATATACATATATTTAAATAAAAACTTTTGATCCATATAAAAATGGACCTATTTATTATAAAAAGAATGTTGATACACACATATAGGTATTGTATACATACACATATTTTGACTTATTATGTTGAGATATGTAACCCTACTGACAATAAGAGGTAGATTGTAATGATGCAAGAATGTTCACAAAAACCCTTAACTTAAATTTGATAGTCATTTACATGCCACATTAACAAATAATGATTAAATATTAAATACAAAGTATCTAAATAGTTCAACTACATATTTTACATTATATTTTATTTTCAAATTAATAATTAAAATAAAACATAATGTAAAAGATAAAAATTTAAACATATATGCATATTGTAATGTAGAAAATTGCACACCCTTGCAATTTCACACTTTGTTTTGGACCCACTTTGGTGTTCACATCCCCTAGTGTAACATCTCACTACATAACCTAGAAGGGTAAGAGCCAAAAGAGGGCAAGATAATATTTTTTTTGACATAAGTAGATAATATACCTAGAAACAGTTTGCAATTTGATAGATCAACAGCATTCATGGCCAAGCATGACCAAATGCACAACCCATGGGAAATGACTAAATCACTCTCTAGAGGAAACATTGTTAAACTATGTTCATTTTGAACATCAAATCAAATGTTCCTAATCCCATATTTAATATAAACATGAATCTAAAGCATCATAGTACAAACAGATCTGATACCCACATTGAAATTCGTAAATCAAATAGGAAATAGCTCATTTCTTCTCATTAACTTGCATGATTATATCTTCTCTCTTAAGAGAGTACAATTACATAAAAGAATATACAAATACAATGGCATAGCCATGAATATGATATATAGGTATAATAACATAGTGTGTAAGAGGAAGTCCAAGATCATGGAAGCAGAAAACAAACACGAATGTAATGTATTGAAAATGAACTAAATTGGTTTACAACTGAACTGGTATAAATAGGTGAAGCTTGAGGAACAAGTCTCCATGAGAATAGGAAGGGTGGCAAAAATGGAACCAAGAGAATAGCTCAAGGTTCAACCACCCTCAAATGTAGCGGCGATGTGTCGAATATGAGGCGACACATCTACTAACAACTCGTAGAGTGGAATTAGTCTTTCCACATGTGAGAAAAACCACCTAACTATGGTTATGTTAGGAATAACTCATGTGAGTTCTATACAAACACCCTCCCTTAAGCATAGCTTAGGTGGGTTTATGAAATATGAGTCCCGACTGTGCACCATTTTAGGTACTCATTTACAAAATATCTCTCATAAAATGGAGAAAGAAAGAAAACCCTAAGGGAAAAAATTTCCTCCTAAAGAGAGAAAACAAATAGAGCACTTTAGATGGCCCCTCTACATGATGATGATGTTGATGTTGATTCTGATGTAGATATGTAGAACTCCTAAAGCATGTCAAAGTTGTAAAAATTGCCTTTCCCTTGATGTCAAGAGATTTTGGCAAACTAATTGAAGTAAGTAATATTTTTGAAACAAAAAGACTAGGATGAAGGTCTAAGAAATGTACAAAATGACTAAAGAAAGGATGTGCATATGTGCACATTCGAATGAGGTAGGAACCAATGCGATTCAAGTTACAATGTTGTAATTTCCCCACTACACTTTATAGATCAGTGCTTACATTTCACTTTTACACTTTCAATATCTTGACACTATATGAGTGTTTTTACATGCTAAGAATTCAGGTAGAGTTTAATTTTTCCACTATATAGAACTAATTGACCTAAGCCAAGAGTTGATACTAGGCTCTAAAGTTGCATCATGATTGTCTTCTTCACCAGATGTGAAATCCAAAAAGATGAAGGCGGTACCATTACCTTTTGACTTTCTTTTAGGTAATGAAATGGTGCAATTTAAACTTCTTAATACTCAATTTTGGGAATTAAGGTGGTGCATGTAGTGATAGAAGAAGTGATTGTGTTCATTCTTCTTACTTATCTACTGCCCTTAAAATGCCACTTTATAAGTAGTACATGACATACAACAATATTTTCCCTTTTTGTTTCTTTCCCAACAAGCTTGCAATTTGAGATGAAGTGTTTTTGTCGCTCTAAACTAACATTCACGGGAACTTTATAATAATAGTGTGTTGATATGCTAGAATGATAGAGGATGAAAAATTAGGTACTTTTACCTTTTGAATGACTCGATTATGAGATCGTATGAAAACGTTATAGCCTTTACAATTTTTTTGCATATGCAAAAAAATACACATTAAAAAAAAAATTCAATATGATTGAAAATAATAATTTTTGCGAACTAATATTTGGAGGAAAAAACTTGATAAGGGGAAAAGTTAAGCCCCCTATGGTAGAGAGTGACCAAGTGCTATAAAAACCATATGACCAAGGGCTTATTTTAAAATTTTTGTGCCCCCCTTTCTATTTTTTCTCTTCATAGATGTTACCCACCTGAGTTTCCTATGTTAGCAAAAGTGACCAAAAAAAAATGAATAGTGATGAGGGTGCTCTCATTCAAATTAATGGTCGTCGCTGCTATTTATGTGCCTGCCTGCCTGCCTGGCTTTTTAAAGCTGAATTCTCTATGTTTTCCCACTTGAACTGTGACCTTTTCTTAATGGATTGGTGTGAGGATTGGCATGAGGATTTGCATGAGGACTAGGAGAGCGTCGTCAACTAAGGCAATGTGGCAAAAGTGCCACAAAATGGGTAGTGTTTTGGCATTTAGTGTGAGGACTATAGCTATGTGGAAAATATGCCACGAAATGGATGGTGACGTGGAGTTGAATGCCACAAAAACAACAATGACCAACATAGGTTGGATGTGGAGTTGAAGAGAGGGTCGGGCCTCTATGTGAGGCGTCATTGGAACACAACTAAAGGGGCAGTTTTGGCCTCTGAACAGGTAGCATGATGGGCACTGGATTTGGCCATGGGATGGGGCGGTGTCACCAAATATGAATCATCCTCTGTGTGAAGCATGAATACCTCAGAAAAAATGCCTCTATTGAGGCTTTTTCAGCAATGATTCAACCTCACTATGGTGAGAGTCGATGAGCTCTACCAATGACGATTATGACCTAAAAAAAAAACCCATTTCAAATGTGCTTTGAAACAAAATTTTACCTCCTTGATTATGTAGTGATAGAAGGTCGGATTGAGCCTAGCATACAAGAGAGGTTGTAGAGATTCACCAATGGAGATGTAATCAACAAGAAAATGATTTGATGCTATTCCACTCACTCTGATACCATGTTCTCTGATACCGTGTGTGAGCGGAAGTCTAAGATCGTGGAAGCAGAAATTGAGCACGAATGCAATCTATTAAAAGCAAACTTAATTGGTTGACAACCGAACCAGTATAAATAGGTGAAGCTTGAGGAACAAGTCTCCATGAGAATAGGAAAGGTGGTGAAAATGGAACCAAGAGAATAGCTCAAGGTTCAACCACCCTCAAACATAGCGGCGATGTGTCGAATATGAGGCAACACATCTACTAATGACTCATAGAGTGGAATTAGTCTCTCCACATGTGAGGAAAATTGCTTAACTATGGCTATGTTAGGAATAACTCATGTGAGTTATACACCAACACATATTACTGAATATGATACAAGAACTAAATAAGTACAATAACTGAATGAAGTAACGGAGAGAGAAAACACCTCCAATCTGGTGCTCCAATAACCTATTCACTAGTCTCCAATGGCGGTGGCAACGTGTCCCAACCATGTGGACTCATACGAGACCACCCCACCATGCTCAGAGGTAGTCACAAGGTCCAAAAATAAGTAACAAGAATAAGGGGATACATGATGGCCAACACTCATATCAATCACGGAGTAGACATGGAGAACAATGCATACATCCAAATTCATAACATAAAGGTACTCATCCAAGTCATAGGTCGGGTACTACTCATCACTGCTAAGGAACTAAATATTAGAGTGTAATCGGATGGAGTTTCATCATGTGTGCTTGAAGGGATGGCACCACATAGAACCAAGTAAACCTCTCAAATAGATGAGGAGACTCAATCATGCCCAAATCCATTCCCCACAGATGGATGACTTGACGCCCCGTAGATAGATAGGCCTTCCTATTGCATCTTTATCCTTTACAAAAACTCAAGGCCATGCATGAGGACTAATTATCTTATTAATGTTTTAACCCCAATGTTTTCATTTAGTTGTCACTTATTAATGTAACTCTGCTACTAGTTCCCTGGCAGCCACTTGTGGGCCCCAGGTCCATAGAGAGCCACTCCAAAAGACAACTCTAATTACCTAGACCATTGTCATCTCGTTTAACCAAATGAGGTATCCAAAATAGACTGTAACACTGAAGTAAAAATTAGAAATAGAAAAATGTGCTCTACAAGACAAAAGATTTCGTGGATAGTGTAATTTGTTGAAAATGGCCTTTTGCCAGTTACATCAGTTTTGTAATAACTCCAGTGACCCCAATTTAATCACTCTTCACAAAGGAATGCATGAATAATAAGAAAACATGGAAAATGGTATTGCATATCTACTCACAACCTAAATTATACATATTATCTACCATATTTAACAATAACAAAAAATATATATTAAAAAGGCTTACAAAATGGAACTCTTAATTTGCCCTCCTATAGTAGTTCACTTAGATCCTTTGGTTGAGTGATAGATTTTCTTTCCAAATAGAGTTTATGTGACCAATTTTAATGCACAAACACAGGTAGATGTTTCTAAGGTATTTTAGTGGCATTTCATTCTTTAACTCAAAGATGATGGTTTCCACAAGGCTAGAGATTTAATGGGAAAATGACCGTAATGATCAAAACAGAGCCACTAAGTTTTATTTAAGAAGAGTTGCAATGATAATCTCATTAGAGAGTCAACATATAACACAAGGGATCCATGGGACTAAGATCTCTTCAATCTCCATCAGACGTCCCAATTTATTTGTATGGATGCACTCATTTTATTCTCTATAAAATCAAAACCCTCTATTTTTATTTCAATAAAATTATAAATTAGAAACCATATTACCTTTCTTTAGAAACCCATTTATCAACGAATAAGAACATCATTCTATAGATTTAAAAATAAATTAAAGGGAAGTGGTAATGTAAATATCTTGCATTGAAATAATTTTTAGCATGAATACTTTTAAAAGGTAGCGATGGGGTTTCAGCTTTCTATGCTTAATGAAATAACAACAAACGTAATTTAGTTCTTGTTAAAGGCAGAGATGGGGTTTGGTTTTTCTGTACTTAATGAAAACCGCATAAAACATATTGTATAATATAAAAATGGGTGTCAAAAATATGAATTAAACATGGACCAAGGGTTTAGGCAATTGCGGTTTTAGGATAATCCCATGTAGAAGTATTCATATCTTGTCTCCTGTAATGACCAAAGAACAACATGTCTTATGCATACAATCTCTATCTTTTAAGAAAGTTGTAACTTTTTTGATAGTGGGAAGTCAAGCTTCTCAATCAAGAATTAGAAGCAAAGTAAAAGAGTTGTGAGCAGGCACAACAGAAAGAGCATTTATAAGTCATGAATTTAGTTTTTGTGCTGGAAGAATAGAGAACTAATGTAAATACCTATTTGCACTCCCCTTCAATGCACCTCAATCTTGTAAAAAGGTATGCTTGCCTGGTATATTTTGCTGTCCCCTTCAGCTCGCCTCAGATCTTGCAATTTCATATGTTCGTTGAGATAGGTTGCCCTCTCCCACATTTTTCTCTTATGTCCTATTTTTCTCTCAGCCCCCAAATCATTCTACTCTCCCCTCCTTTGACTTTTTTTTGGTTCAATATTCAGAGAGTATAAAATGGATTAGATCAAGTGTATATTTACAAAGACTACAATAGAACATGTTGTCTAGAAAGCTTCCATCTTGTCATGGCAGGAGGATACTAGCGATTGCCATAGAGATTTTCTCCCACTCCTTGTCTATAAAACAATGAGTCCTCTATTTATAGGCCATCTCCCCTTCATAACTCCTACGTCCTTTCATCTACCCCAAAGATATTTCCTTCCAGCATTAACTCTCTTTTCTATCTTCACCAAATCATTGACTCAAGTTTTCCCTTGTCTACACTGCCCTCATAGAGATATCTTTTTGCATTCAATATCTACCAACTCTCCCCCAAAGCCATCGAATGTGGCATGACAAATAAATTTTAAAATAACAAAAATCAAACTTAAATTAAAGCCCCACATCTTACCTAAATGGGCGACCCCTCCCCTAAGCAATATTCATAGGTCAAAAAGGGTTGTTACATCCTACCCTGCTAGGACTAGGCTTACTCTTGGAAGCCTGCAAATGCTAAGATGCAGCCCAATCACACATTAGTCCATGAAAAATGATACAATAAAAAAATTAGGTTATCACATGCACAATTACATGCAATTAGTCCTAGTACATGGGTAAGGAATAGGCAAGGCACTCATTCCCTACAAAACATACACTAGCATAAAACAATGTTCTCCAATCAAAATAAAGAATGATGCCAAGGAAGCCACATCAAACAATCAATGGAAACCAAGGAGAAAAGCCTCAACCACCACACCAACAAACTACACATGACCATAAGGGGAAATCCAGACATTACCGTTAGGTATCCAAATGATATGACAACACAGGAACACTGTACTAGCAAGGTATAGTGGCTAGGGTAGGGAACATGGCCTGTGACTATCTCTAGTAACTACCATCGGGGATAATAAGAGTACACTCCAGCCAGTGAATCCAGACGGAGTTGATACTTAGTACCTGCAACACTCCAAGCACACGTCAAGGTACCTATGCATATACATATATATCATATAGCCGAAGCAACATCAATCGTGTAAGCATTAAATCCAGCATAAACAATAATCATGTCAACAACATAATAGTATCAAGATTGCACATCACTAGTGCTAATATAAAATAATAATAAGACACATAATCCAAAACAAAGTATACAGTCATCTAAGTCCATCAAGATAAGTAAAAACATAATACGAACATGGGGGTCATTACATCCCCTAGGACTAGGCTTACTCCTAGAAGCCTACAAAAAGATATGGATAAAGTTCTCTCATCCTCACCGCATCTTCCCAAGATGTTGAGGACTCAACATTAGGATCCCATTGGACCCTTACCTGCTCTATGTCCTGACCCCTGAGGGTCAACATTCAATGTTGAAGGATGTGTATGGGTTCCAAAGAAAGTTGTCTGTCTGCCTCAACCTGCAAAGCAATCCAATCAAGAACATGGGTCACATCAAGAATATACTATCTAATAACTGAAAAATGGAAAACATCATGAATGTGTGATAGACTTGATAGAAACACAAGGCAATAGGCAATAGGACCAATCCTCTCAAGGATCTCAAAAGGTCCAACAAAATGAGGTGCCAACTTTGAGCCCTTCCCATAACGGATGGGCTTCTTTCACGGATGAACTCTCAGAAACACACTGTCACCCACCAAGAAGTGGCGATCCAACCTACAGGCATCGACATACTTCCTCTATCGATCTTGAGCTATAGTCAACTGCTCTCTGATCCACACTACCTACTACTCCATATCTTGAAGCATCTCTAGACCCAAAAGACCTTGGTCCTCTAAGTGATCCCAACTCAAGGAGTGTGACAAGGCCTACCATACAAGGCCTAGAAGGGAGATAGGAGACATACTGAGAGAACTGTGGTACCCATTATTATAAGCAAACTCAACCAGGTAGAGGTAGTCCTCCCAATGAGACTACTAATCCATAACGTACATCCAAAGCATATCCTCTAAGACCTGATTAACCCGCTCCATCTGTTCATTAGCCTCGAGATGGTATGAAGAGCTGAAATTAAGATGAACTCCCAAAGCATGCTGAAGAGAAGTCCACAAAGCTGAAGTGAACATTGGATCATGATTGGAAATGATCCTGTGAGGAATACCATGTAGACGCACAATATCCTCCATAAACACTTGAGCTATAGATGCTATAGTGTAGGAAGATCTCATGAGTGAGAAGTGTGCCACCTTGGACAACTTGTCCACTGTAATCATAATAGCATCATGACAATGCGAAGACATAGGTAGCCCCACTATGAAATCAAGAGATATCGTATTCCACTTCCATCTAATGATGGAATGAGGCTGCAACAATCCTACTGGGTGCTAATGCTCTACCTTCAGCCACTGGCACTCAAGACACTGAGCCACAAAATTAATAATATCATGCCGTAGACCTACCCAATGATACAACTATCAAAGATTGGCATGCATCTTCGTGATACCTGAATGACATGAATAGGGTGCATGATGGGCCTTTGACAAAACCAAGGAATGAAGATCACCAGAATCTAGAACATAAATACAACCATGATGTCACAAAAGTCCATCAGAGTCAAGAGAGAAACTTATAAACCTGCCCTCAAGGACTCTCCCAGACTCAATCTTTTCTCTCACCCCTTAATACCAAGTTTCACTAGGAAGTGACTCCAAAATATGGCTCCGCAAATCCACTCCAAGAGACAAAATTGAAATCTCATGTCTCCTCCTTCTCAAAGCATCTGCATCAACATTCTCCTTACCCAAAATGTAACAAACCTCGAAGTTGTACTCATTAAGGAACTCCATCCAATGACGCTGTTGAGCATTCAAATTTGGTTGAGTGAAGATATACTTCAAACTACGATGATCACTATGTAACTCAAACTGATGTCCAAAGAGGAAATGTCTCCAATGCAAAAGTGCATGGATGATAGCTGCTAACTCTAAATCATGGGTGGGGTAGTTTAGCTCATGATCCTTGAGCTCACGGGACTCATATGCAATCACTCATCCCTCCTACATAAGAACTGCCCCCACAGCCTCTAAAGAAGCATCGGTACACACTACAAAATCACCTGTAGGATCTGTCACTACTAGGATAGGTGCACTAGTATGCCATTTTTTAAGAACTCATACTAATCTCACCACACAAACTTCTTCCCTTTCCGCTAAAGAGAAGTGATGGGATGGCCTACCTGAGAGAAATCTCTCACAAATCGATGATAGTAACCCACCAATCCCATGAAACTGCAAACGTCAACCACACTCATTGGTGCTAGCCAATCCACAATGGCCCGAATCTTAGAAGGATCCACTGAGATACCCTCCCCTGAGATGATGTGGCCCAAATATCTCACCTTAGTCTAGAAGAACCCACACTTGGCCAAATTGCCAAACAACTGATTATCCTACAAACATTGCAACACTTGCCTCAAATGGCCTTCATGCTCCTCCATAGTCCTCAAATAAATCAAAATATCATCAAGGAACACGAGAACAAATTGGTCAAGATAGGTGCACACCCCATTCATCAAACTCATGAAAACTGATGGAGCATTTGTCAACCTGAAAGGGACAACCGTGAAGTCATAATACCCATAGCATGTACAAAATGTTGTCCGATGAATATCTACCTCATGAATGTGAAGTTAATAGTATCCTGACTTTACATCTATCTTGGAGAACACCTTGGCTCCCCTCATCTAATCCAACAAATCATCTATCTGAGGCAACAGGTAACGATTCTTCATCGTCACTTTGTTCAACTGGCAGTAATCAATGTACAAGCAAAGAGATCTCTCCTTCTTCTTCACAAAGATGATAGGTGCTCCCCAAGGGGATACACTAAGATGAATTAAATCCTTCTCCAGTAACTCCTCTAACTACAACCACAACTCACTCAACTCTTGAGTAGTCATGTGATACAATGCCTGAGAAATAGGCTCCACACTAGGAATGAGATCAATACGGAAGTCTATGTCGCGCTTAGGCGGCATACCTAGAATTTCACTCAGAAAGACATCTGCAAAGTCTTGAAGAATAGGATGATCATCAAGAGATACCTCCTAAATCCAACCCTCAGCAAGATCACTAACTAAAATAGAAAACATCTAACAACCTTACTTCATGGCACACTTCAGCTGCATAGCTAAAATCACATTGAGAGAAATGGGTCTCTGAACCCCAACTAACTCAACACACTCTCCAACATCATCTACACACTGAACCAACTTACACCAACAATCTATACTAGCCAGGTGGGTCTCCAACAAATCCATGCCTAAAACAATTTCATAGGACCCCATAGGCAACACACAGAGATCCACTGTGGTAGTGAAGGCACCCAAATCCAACACACAACCATAAACAAGGGAATCTACATCCACCCTGATTATCTTGATCGACATTACACTAAGTGCTATGTCGAAGAACGGTGTCTAAACCTCTAACTTTGCCTCTGGCTCTGCCCCTAGGAAGCATCCTATTCAAAACAAAGAACACATCAAAATGGGTCATCACAAGGATGACCTATGTACCATACTAAGGCATGAAAGCATAACAACAAGACTAAGAAATAATATAACAAGCTCACACCACACATGCCAAACACAACAAAAGATAGAAGGCTCAAGTAAGCAAGAGCTCCCAGTGTGTGGACTTGGTTATGATACCAGATGTAACATCCCACTACATAACCCCGAAGGGTAAGAGCCAAAAGAGGGCAAGATAATAATTTTTTTTTGACATAAGTAGATAACATACCTAGAAATGGTTGTCAATTCAATAGATCGACATCATTCATGGCCAAGCATGGCCAAATACATAACCCACGGGAGAGGACTAAATCACTCTCTAGAGGAAACTTTGTTAAACTATGTTTATTTTAAACACCAAAGCAAATGTTCCTAATCCCATAGCTCATATAAACATGAATCCAAAGCATCATAGTACAAACAGATCTGATACCCACACTAGAATCCATAAATGAAATAGGAAACAACTCATTCCTTCTCATTAACTTGCATGATTACATCTCTCTTAAAAGAGTAAAATTACATAAAAGAATATACAAATACAATGGCATAGCCATGAATATGATATACAAGTACAATAACATAGTCCCGAATATGATACAAGGATTGAATAAGTACAATAACTGAATGAAGTAATGGAGAGAGAATACATCTCCAATCTAGTGTTCTAATAACCTGTTCATCAGTTCCCAATGGCAATGGCAGAACCTCCCAACAATGTGGACTCATATGAGAAGTAACAAGAATAAGGGGATATCAGATGGCCAACACTCACATCAATGATGGAGTAGACACAGAGAACAATGCACATAGCCAAAGTCATAACATAGAGGTACTCATCCAAGTCATAGGTTGGGTACTACTCATGACTGCTAAGGAACTAGATACTAGAGTGTAATCAGATGGAGTGTCATCATGTGTGCTTGAATGGATGGCACCACACAAAACTAAGTACACCTCTCAAACAGACGAGGAGACTCAATCGTGCCTGAATCCATGCCACGCAAATAGATGACTCGACACCTCACAGATGGATAGGCTTTCCCATTGCATCCTTAGCCTTTACAAGTGCTCAAGGCCATGCATGAGGAATAATTATCTTATTAATATTTTTACCCCAATGTTTTCATTTACTTATCACTTATTAATGTAAATCTACTACTAGTTGTTGGCAAGAGACACTGCAAGGCATGTCATGTGTTGTCATTGATAGTAACTAAGTCCATTCCACACATCTGTAGTGTAGTATCAAATCATACAGGAAGTCAATTTCAAGATCTGTCTAGTCTGGATAGACAGGAACAGGGTATATGGTAGAATCTAGTATTTTGGTCAGTGGATCTCTCTAGTTAATCATTGTGTGTTGTGAATATGAGGGAGTATAGAGGAATGTCAGGACAATCTAAATCCAAGATTTCAGCCTCCGGTGACAAAGGGATTAAAAGTTATGAGCATCTAAGTACCGAGTCCTAATATGATAGAACAATTCAGTGAAGAACATGCTGATTTGTGTTAGATTCTTGTGTCGATCTAGTAGAAGTGTTTTGGTGAGTTGCATATGGGATATAATGTTAGTTACTGACATGTATGGTGACCTGCAAGTGCTATTTCTGGTACGCATCAATATTGGCATATGGTTTCAGCCGACAAAACAGAGTACTTGTATTGTTTGTTAAGTTCTTCATAAGACCGATAGAAAGGTGATTAAATTTAAAAAGCACAAAATTGTGTCACACTCAACGCTGATCCAACTTTTAAACTTGAATCACTAAAATGTGACATATATGTTTTGAATTTTGAAATGATGTAAAATAATAAAATATTTATTTTTTAATATATTTTATATTTGTATTTTTTGAAAAAATTTCAAAAATTATTTGAATATAGTTTTTAATAAATTGACACTATAATTTAGTTACTGATAAAATGCTGAAAAATAAGTTACATGAGACATCAATCTTTATATAATAAATTTTATTTTTTTCCTTCAATTTTTTTGTGTGTATTTATAACTTGAAACTTTAGTGCATGGATATATTTTATTCCAATTTTGATAAATATATATTTTTAAAAAAATAATAAAATGTGGGTGTATTAAAACATAGTTGTTTCCATTTGACATCAACTTTCATATTAACTATTTATCTAAAATAGAAAAAAAAAAAATTATACCATCTTGATATAGTTTCTTTTATCTAGTGCATCATATTTTTTTTCAATTTTTTTAATAAGTTTTACTATTTTTCCTTGACATGGTAATGGACCTAATGTTTTGTGCTGATAACCTACTTTTAGTAGAAATAGAAAGGAAAATATAAATAATAATTAAACTATTAAAATATATATATTTCTGAAAACTAAACTTATAGATCTACAAAAGGGTAATTTTATATTTTTTTAAAAAATGTTATTTACACAAGTAGAAGTTGTTGAAATATCAAGTTTTTCAAATAAATTTTTTTTTTTTGGTAAATGTTTGTACTTTGTGGGTTTATATGCAAAAATTATGGTAAGGTATTGTGGGTTACATTTTTGACATATGTGACCTTGAAGATGGTTTTCATTAATAGAAACATGATCTAGAAAAATTTAAATATAAATAAATGTTAACAAATATAGGGAATGCATCTACAATATATGAGAACTAACAAGAACTCACAAGTTGAATAAATATCTCATTGCTTAGTATTGAGGAGCAATTAGTATTTGATGCATTTGTGCATTTTCTACAACAAATAATATAGTCATCTTCCATAATAAGATAATGTTAAAGTCATTGACCACACTAGTTTCTTGTAGTGGGTTTTTGCATATACTAGGTGTATTGAAATCACATGATGCCAATGACAATCATCTAGACAATGTAGTCCTATTGTGTGTTGGTGAATATCTAATGTTGGTGTGAATACTGTAAGTTCTGATAAATAAAAGGTTGATTGTTTACATATCTTACTGTGTTCTTTGGAGTTTCAGAAATTCATTCCCTGACTAGCACCAATTGTTGAATTTGAGAGTTTCATAGTGTCATGTCCCAACATTAAGACATTATTTGTCATTATCAAATTAGACGATAATTATGTATATAATAATATTTAATAAACATTTATAATATTATTAAATAATATTATATATGATATATATATGTATATTATATAAATATAAATATGTATATTAATATTAATATAAATATAAATAAATGTTATTATAATATAATTATCATATAATATATATAAGACAAATGTCTTATAATATATAAATATAAATAAGAAATATTATTATAATCATTTATTATTATAATATAATAAATATAAATATAAATATTATTATTATTATTATTATTATTATTATATAATAAAGATAATTATCAATGTAAATATTAAATCAAATATTAGTATAAAGTATGATCATTATAAATATAATATTATAAATATATATAAATTAATATTAAGTAATATCCTTGGAAGATATCAATAAAGGGCTATGATTCATATACATCAGGGAATAAAGATAGACCAAATTTATTAAAACAAAGATAAATACATGATTATGTTAGAGGAAGTGAGTTAGATTATTAGTAAATAAAAGAGGTAAATATTAATTAAAGGTTATTTTCAATAAGACACATCCCTTCATTAAAGGAGGCTATAAAGATGCGAAGAAGATAACATAAAGGGCAGAAAAAAAAGGAATAAGAAAAATATATATATATAGAGGGGAAAATATATATATATAGAGGGGAAGGGAAGGAGAAAAATATATATCTGGAGAGGGCAATCTAAGAAAAAGAAAAATAGCAGATTAATAAACAATAGAGAATAACGGCATTGAGAATTGTCAAAGACACAGCAAAGAGAAATTATAAGGAAGATACGGGATAGACAAGGTAAGTTTGCAATTATTTCAGGTATGTTTTTCATTAAGTATTTAAATATAGAATATAATTTATGTTAGTAATCTTCTAGTATAGACTGTGTAAAATAAATAGTGGATTCAGAAATGAATAAAGTTAAACAAATAATATAATTATGAGAGAAGTAAATGAATTATGATTAGAAGTAAAATTAAGTATTAGTTAATTGTCTCATGCGTGAAAGTAAATAGGAATGATATAAACTATAAGATAATGATGTGAATCTAAGATATTGGAAATAAATAAAAAAAGGGAATATTGATAAATAACTATAATTAGATCCGTATTATATTTATAATTATATTTCTGAGTCATAAGTAGGAAATATATCATAAATATATATAGAGAGAGATATTAATATTATAACAAAATACTATAATATATAAATATTTAGGAATAGGTGAAAGAGAATAGAATCCAGTGAGCAGATTCAACAAGACAAAGCAGCATAAAGAGGTACAGGCACTTTCCTTATTAATAGGTTAGGCGATATAAATGTTGTAGAAGAATAATATGAATATAGATAAATGAATATTGCTTATATCATAATAGTTGGAATATATTACCATCAATGATGTATATACATTCATTCTGTATAAGTATGCATATAGAATAGATATAATAATATGAGAATAAATAGGAGTGTAGAAATAAGGTAAATCTGCATACATATATGAAAATGGATATAAATATGAATATGAAAGTGAATATAAAAATAATTATGAATATGAAAATGGGATTATGAGATCATAAGCATAAGGACATAAGTATGAAAGGATATTAATTAGATAACTAGAATAATGATATGAAATGGAAAATAGAACTCTAATGTCCTCTTTTGTGAGTTGAATTGTGCAAGGTCAAAGGAAAAATTTGGACTCACTAAAAGGGGACATTACAAGTGGTATCAGAGCTATCGACCTGCCATCCTGTGAAAGAACTTGATGCAACCAAAAATATAAGCCGGGGCATAAATGTGGGAAAATAACTCAAGCACAGATTATAGAAGTCATATCCACCAAAGACATACAAGAGGAGAATGAAATAAGTGCAAGTAAAAGAAGGAAAGAAAATTGATTCAAGGACCAAGCACCCAAAAGAAAATATCGAGGGAAGCATAATAGCAAATAAGAGAGAGGATACTCATATGGGAGTATAATATGTTACCTATATTTGTAAGTAAATAATGATGTGATTTTTTATTACACTATTCTACATATACCTTTGCTATGATGGAGAAGAAGAAACGAAGGAAACAGTGCGAGGGCCCTCTTCTAGGTACGCCACCCGGGGGGGGACGTAATGAGCCCACATGGGCCAGAGGGGTTCTGCCTTTAGTATGAAGGGTACTGCCTCTGGGCTTAGGGAGTGGCTACCAGGACACCTTAGTAATCTCACTCTCCTAGCATGGCATATGTAGAGAGGGCAATCATGAGAATAACGGACTTCATATGAATGGCATGCGCCACATGAGTCTGAGGTGATCTATCATGAATGGCATGCGCCACGTTAGATCGAAGGTACCTTATATGAATGGCATGCGCCACATAAGGTAAGAACAAATGGCAGATTTCATATGAATGGCATGTGCCACATGAGTCTGAGGTGATCTATCATGAATGGCATGCGCCACGTTAGATCGAAGGTACCTTATATGAATGGCATGCACCACATAAGGTAAGAACAAATGGTAGACTTCATATGAATGGCATGTGCCACATGAGTCTGAGGTGATCTATCATGAATGGCATGCGTCACGTTAGATCGAAGGTACCTTATATGAATGGCATGCGCCACATAAGGTAAGAACAAATGGCAGACTTCATATGAATGGCATGTGCCACATGAGTCTGAGGTGATCTATCATGAATGGCATGCACCACGTTAGATCGAAGGTACCTTATATGAATGGCATGTGCCACATAAGGTAAGAACAAATGGCGAACTTCATATGAATGGCATGCGCCACATGAGTTCGAGGCGATCTATTATGAATGGCATGTGCCACATTAGATCGAAAGGACCTTATATGAATGGCATGCGCCACATAAGGACTATGACACTCCATATGAATGGCATGCGCCACATGGAGACTAGGGAGGGATGATTTATTTACCCTGAGACCTAGGAAAAATCAGTATATCCTTCAAAGAGACATTAGGGAAGTATAGAAAATAAAAAGTAATTTCACTAATCACAAGACCCATGAACTAAATTCATTTCTTCGAAGAATCTTCTTTGAATTCTTCTCTTGATTTATGTAACATAATACCGATACTAAGTCAAATTATGGGCCCATAACCCACAAACTCCAAGGATCATTCTTCATCTATAACACTTATATTTCATCAAGCACATCACTATTCAAATAAAATCTTACCAAATTTTTGATCATAAAATTTCTCCCCATGACATCATATAATCAATTACTCCTCAAGAATATGACTCTTCTCAATTTTGAGGTCAATAACATATGACAAGTATAAGACTGAATCTTGTAATCAAAGATCAAGATATCTTCATCATTCATTGGAATCTTGGAATCTCAATGCTCCTATAATCTTCTTTTGCATTAAAAATATTTTCATTGCCTAAAACCACGTCTTCATCTATGATACTTGCATCACATTATTATTCAAAACATCAAACAAATGCTTACTTGAACATTTGTCTTCATTAAACATTTCAAGTTATCTTTGGTCGCAAATTCTCTTTCATGAATCACAATCATTTTTCTCTTCACTAAAGCATGTTCATTCTGAATTAAAATTATGACTTTGTCTCAACACATCGGAAGGTAGCGCAAAGTAATGAAAGAACTCAATGTGATTGATTGAGGACAAGCAATTTCAAGTGGGGAGGGCTGTCATGTCCCAACATTAAGACATTATTTGTCATTATCAAATTAGACGATAATTATGTATATAATAATATTTAATAAACATTTATAATATTATTAAATAATATTATATATGATATATATATGTATATTATATAAATATAAATATGTATATTAATATTAATATAAATATAAATAAATGTTATTATAATATAATTATCATATAATATATATAAGACAAATGTCTTATAATATATAAATATAAATAAGAAATATTATTATAATCATTTATTATTATAATATAATAAATATAAATATAAATATTATTATTATTATTATTATTATTATTATATAATAAAGATAATTATCAATGTAAATATTAAATCAAATATTAGTATAAAGTATGATCATTATAAATATAATATTATAAATATATATATATCCTTGGAAGATATCAATAAAGGGCTATGATTCATATACATCAGGGAATAAAGATAGACCAAGTTTATTAAAAGACAAAGTTTATTAAAACAAAGATAAATACACGATTATGTTAGAGGAAGTGAGTTAGATTATTAGTAAATAAAAGAGGTAAATATTAATTAAAGGTTATTTTCAATAAGACACATCCCTTCATTAAAGGAGGCTATAAAGATGGGAAGAAGATAACATAAAGGGCAGAAAAAAAAGGAATAAGAAAAATATATATATATAGAGGGGAAGGGAAGGAGAAATATATATATCTGGAGAGGGCAATCTAAGAAAAAGAAAAATAGCAGATCAATAAACAATAGAGAATAACGGCATTGAGAATTGTCAAAGACACAGCAAAGAGAAATTATAAGGAAGATACGGGATAGACAAGGTAAGTTTGCAATTATTTCAGGTATGTTTTTCATTAAGTATTTAAATATAGAATATAATTTATGTTAGTAATATTCTAGTATAGACTGTGTAAAATAAATAGTGGATTCAGAAATGAATAAAGTTAAACAAATAATATAATTATGAGAGAAGTAAATGAATTATGATTAGAAGTAAAATTAAGTATTAGTTAATTGTCTCATGCGTGAAAGTAAATAGGAATGATATAAACTATAAGATAATGATGTGAATCTAAGATATTGGAAATAAATAAAAAAAAGGAATATTGATAAATAACTATAATTAGATCCGTATTATATTTATAATTATATTTCTGAGTCATAAGTAGGAAATATATCATAAATATATATAGAGAGAGATATTAATATTATAACAAAATACTATAATATATAAATATTTAAGAATAGGTGAAAGAGAATAGAATCCAGTGAGCAGATTCAACAAGACAAAGCAGCATAAAGAGGTACAGGCACTTTCCTTATTAATAGGTTAGGCGATATAAATGTTGTAGAAGAATAATATGAATATAGATAAATGAATATTGCTTATATCATAATAGTTGGAATATATTACCATCAATGATGTATATACATTCATTCTGTATAAGTATGCATATAGAATAGATATAATAATATGAGAATAAATAGGAGTGTAGAAATAAGGTAAATCTGCATACATATATGAAAATGGATATAAATATGAATATGAAAGTGAATATAAAAATAATTATGAATATGAAAATGGGATTATGAGATCATAAGCATAAGGACATAAGTATGAAAGGATATTAATTAGATAACTAGAATAATGATATGAAATGGAAAATAGAACTCTAATGTCCTCTTTTGTGAGTTGAATTGTGCAAGGTCAAAGGAAAAATTTGGACTCACTAAAAGGGGACATTACACATAGTAAAGCTATGAATTTTCCAAGTGCAAGTTTTTTCATTTTGTATGTGGGTTCTGTGAACTTTTCTTTAAAAACATATTTGTCACGGCTGTTATCAGAAATTCTAATTCTGATTATAAGCCATTAGACAAATCTATAAATATTATCATGTAGAATAGAGCAATTTTCTTTTCTGCTCTAGATTTTCTCTCTTTCCTTAGGTATGTTCTGTACCAAACTATTGTATCTTTTTTGCAAAGGATTTGCATGGAATTCTTTGCTTCTTGAATGGAGAATAATGTTGATATTATCCATGCATTGTGATTGCATCTCCTTTCTATGAGCTATGGCTTGCTCTCTTTAGTTGAGTTTACTTGACATTGGATTTATCTCTGTAAAAAAAAAGTAGATGAAATGTTTTCTTACCTTTTTACAGTTCACCTTTTGCCACCATAATATTTAATGATTTTCATTTTGGATTCACATTATAGAATCAACAATTACAACTATATGCCTGTCTTTTCATTTCTTAATCCCTTTCTTTTTTTCATATGAATTTTCTGACAATCAAAATTGCTAAACCTGCTGGAACTTTGTGGACAAACAACTAATAAAATATTAAACATACAAAGACATTCTCTTTTGGAGGATGTTAATTGTGATCTAATATAATAAATTACAGTGTTGCTCTATTGTTATCCTTTCAGAAGGCAATACCCGTATTTGTATAATATTTTTACCAACTTGGCTTTGCTGCCAAGCCAATGTAACTTTTTTTTGAACTGGCAAACAAATACATTTTCTTGCATAAGCCAATCTTATTAAACCATTTACGAAATAATTGATCTAATAGAGTGAAGGCAGTTGATCAAAGAATTAAAACCTTCTCGGATCAAACCTACAGTGGTAGCACATCATAATAGTTAGTGTTTGCTGTTAGTAAATCATTGTTTCTGAACCAGTTACAGGGAAATGAGATTAAGGAAGATTGACTATATTTTCTGTCTTTGGCATGAAAGAAATACGCACAAATTTGAATAAACTCTGTTTGCCTTATGCAGGGATTATTTGGCATAGAAGACATGTCCACAAGTGTGAGTAATGTGGATTCCAGTTTGATTGACCTAAGCAATGACGACGAGGATTCACTTCAGGAGAAAACTCCAACAGTTTGCAATCGTCTATGGGAAATTTAAAAAATGAGTGCTCTGAAAATTTCTGTGATACACAAATAGAACAGCCAATTTGTACCCAGACAGTTCAAGATGCTGCATTTCAAGATCAGCTGGTCATGAATTCGACTGGTTTTTCAAAGATACCAAACCTAACCTTGACAATAGGATTCAAAGAACCCTGCCATCTATATCTTTACCTAATGAACAACATGAAAGTGGATTGGAGCAGGATGGATCGAGGCAATCTAATGGCATTACATATTCTGCTCTTGGTTCACCATCTCATCATGAAAGGTCTGCACGGCAAGCTTTTAGTGCAACAGATAGTCAGCAGATATTAAATCAGCAAGGAAGGCATACATTGCCAACATCTTCATCAAGGTCAAATTGTCTGGGCCAGCCAGGCCAGGAAATTCAAAACAGCACCGATACACTTGGAATAAATCACAGTGTGCAAGTAAACCATGAAAACAAAAGAAATGTTGAAAGTATGCCTCCAGTTAGGTCAAATCAATCTGGACATGTTTCTTCTAAGAGCAGCTTTCACCAATTTTGGAAAGCGGGAGATTATGATGTTCGATATCCACAAAAAAAATCCATAACAGGTCCTTTTATTCTTTTGGAAAATTTGCATGTTGCATATCTTTTATATTATGAAAATATTGTCCTAGACATAAAATATTAATTATCACACAGTTATCTGTTTTCTTATTTTCTGTAATATTCGAACTAAGAATGTTGAGGTTATAAGGAATGCCATGCATCTTTAGCACTGCTTCTGTGAAGCAATTTACATGATTCTATAGTAATCAGTTATGGCATGGATTTGGTACGTTCTTGCTAATGTGATGGAGTTAGACAACTTTATATACTTTAATAATAGTGAGAATTGTTTTTTTCTTTATGCAGGTGGAATGGTTCATGTTCGTGTACACCCGAAGTTCCTTCATTCTAATGCTACCTCCCATAAATGGGCATTTGGAGGTTTGCTACTTATGCCGCCCTTTCGAATGATAAATAATGTCCATTAACACTCTCTTTCCTTACTGTCATCTGTAGATCATTTGTTATTTATATTAGGATCCACTGCTTGAACTGTAACGTTCAATTTTTCAGTCAAGAGATTATCTTAGCCTTATTGAGAGATATTTTCTCCAAAGCTCTGTTCTTGTGTTATAAAATAATATTTTCTGTGAAGACAGATCAATTCATGTCAGATGTTATAGGAAATGGTAAATCTATTGTTGAAATAAAATAGTGAAATATAAATACAAGATATAGAACTGTTGGAAATTGAAAATCCTAAAGTTACCCTTTTTTGACTCATCTTAATTACGATGCCCTGAAAATGTAAGGCATATTACAAGATTCTTTCTACAAGAAACTATACAAAATGAGTGACTGAATGACAGAAAAATCTAAAATGGGAAAGTTTACTCTCAAAGAAACATGAACAAAATGCTATTACACATTGATAATATTCATTGTTGTTATTTTACATTCTTATCATTATCTCCAAGAATATCTTACAACAAGTGATATCTTTCCTTATAACGATAATTGGGAATATCACCAAGCCCAGACTGGCTCTAGGTATAAATTGGCGCCAGTCTAGGGTGTGTTATGATATGTCTTATTGTACTGTGGGGATTTGAACTTGAGTCATTCTCTTTATGAATTCACCAATTTACGATCATACAACTAACCTTTGGACTGTTGCAAAAAAGTAATGTTATTCTATTGTACTGGGTGTACACTAATCTGTTTTTCTGTTCTGGGGACTGTTTTTATTTTTGTTTTTCTCCATTTTGTAGTCTCTTTGGTAGTAGCCATGTTTATTAGATTCAAATTTTGAATAAACAATGCTGTTATCAAAATAATTTGTAAAAGGTGGTTCTTCCTTGTGACATATTTCCCACTTTATGGCCAATTGTTGGTATCTCTATTTACTTAATCTTTAGTACATATTTTTTTTGAAAGTTTACTCTAATGAGTCTTATTTTTTGTTTATCATTGCAGCGATTGCAGAGCTTCTTGATAATGCAATTGATGAGGTAATGTAGCTTTGTACTTTGTTTCCTGAGATGAATTGTTGAGGTGGCTACAATCACTCGTTTGTGATAGTTACCACAAAGATGAGAGAAGCTCACAACTAATGTTTACTTCTAAAATATATTGGTCAGTTTCGTTTGGTGAAGGGTTGTCTTGATGATGACTATTTGTCAACTTGGTGTATGATGTCTTGATGATAAGATATCTTATATTTGAAGATTAGTGTTCTATTATTGTCTATGTCATGGGCAGAAATTTTCCCTATTGTGTTTCTCATTTTGGTCCAATAACATTTAGATACATCATGGTGCAACTTATGTCAAAGTGGACCAGATTTACAACCCTTTCAGGGTGTGAACATTATTCCTAGCTTGCTATCACTATTTGTGAAAATTGGTATTGTATTTACTTTTATGAGCACATATTAGTTGAAATTATCACATTGTATTCTCTTTTGCAAATGATGGAGGGGACATGGTTCCTGATTGTATTCGACAATGCATGAGCTTTGGATATTCTATGAAGAACACAAACATTACCATAGGACAATGTAATTAAAAGGAAGATGAGCCACACCTAGCATTGCATAAAAAGCTTGAGTGTATTTTGTGGGGGGATAATCACATATCCATTTAACCAATTTAAGTGTTTATTGCATGACTAGGCATGGGCTGCTTTTATTGTTGAACTGATTTCTATCCATTTGTGTATGCAGATGGTAATGGCTTCAAAACAAGTGCAATGAGATTGGGAGCAGATGCAATTGTTTTTACTCGGACAGCTCATGGCAGGTGTTGTTTGTTCTTTATTGAAACAAGAATAATCTCAATCACATCATTGTTCTTCTTGAGATTATTCTTGCTAACATTAAACTGCTTTATGATATGTTTCTCTCCATTCACATCATTATTTTCTCAATCACAAATCATGACAATATTATTATAGCTAAGGAGTATAAGGAGGACAATGCTCTCAATCACATCATTGTTCTTCTTAATCACATAAAGCGTATAAGGAGGACAATGTTGTAATTCCCCCCTCATTTTATAGTCTATTGCATATTAATTTAAGTGTAGTTTGGCCTTTAAGCATTCAATTCTTTTTCATCTGTAAGGGTCCGTATCCTACACCTCGGATCACGTGTGTGAAAGTTTAAACAATCACTTTGAAGCAAATGAAAGCATACATACACATCCATATGCCATTCACATTCTTGTTTTTTTTTAATACTCTTTTGAGGGATTACCTTATTATGCCTTGAATTCTCATTTTTGTTTTATGATTGTAATGGTAGCATCCACAAAGTTGTCTTTAATTAGTTCCTTTTGGTTGTTGGATTTTTCATTGGCAGCTCTTCAATTCAAAGTATTTGGCTCCTTTCCTACACTTTCTTGAGAAAGATGGAGCAAGATGACATTATAGTTCCTATGGTATGATATAATGTCAAGGTGAAATCAGAATATCTTGTTTGAAAATTACTATTGGATTTCATTCATTGTATATGTTTTGTAGGTTGATTTTGAGCTGCCAATGGGTCCTGAAATACCAAGAATGTTGGTTCGTTATGCAAGAGATATTTGGACAAAAAACTTGGCAACAATCTTACAGTGGTCTCCCTATGCAACAGAAACTGAGCTTATGAAGCAGGTACATGATTTATTCAAATGGTTATTTTGATAATTAAAAAATACCATCAATGTAACATAAAGGTACAACACAGTAGTTTATTCGCAGCATAATGACTTATTGACTTACTTGCCAACTTTATATCGAGACTTGTATTTTTACAATCCTTATTACCTTCCTTTGAGAGTTCGATAACCTCTCTATGATCCCTGTTATGTCTTTTTGACAGTTTGATAACCTCTTTGTGAGGTTTCTCCGACCCACTTTCCCATCTACATTGTTTCTTGTTTGTGGATATCAGTGTTCTTGGAGAAATGCTTTCCTGAACTCCTTGGCCAATGTGGTTCATAGACTTTTGGAAATATACAAGATTTACTACATATCGTGAATTGTACTTGATGGAGTATCTATAAATTCTTTCTAGTGTCAACTAAATTCAAGATTTTTGTTCTGCTTCTATCTTCAAAGTGGGTACAAGTGCTTCGCACATGTGCCTTACGTCCCATGGCGACTCGCTATTTTATTTTTCTGCTGAACTTTTTAAAAAGCCTTCATATTCTCTGTTACTTTTATTTTTCTCTGCATATGTTTTGTAACCTCTTTCTTGCATTGACGGAAAGCTAAAGAGTTGTGCCATGTCGAAGATTGTCACCTAAATGTTTTGTTATTTGAATCCAGGACATTATTTTTAGTTATGGAAAAATATATTTAGTTAACAAAATGTCAGTAACACAACATCATATATAGGTTAAATTTCATACCTCAATGTCACCTTGATTAGGCTAGGACTAGGGAGATGTTAAAGTTGATCTACTGTTTCCAACCAAGGGCACATGGTCATAAAGGAAAGCTATAGCATGCAGGCTATATAGAAACCCATAGAACACTGTGTTAAACAAAAACAAAGATAAAAGTGTCTAGTACCATATAGAAACCCTTAGAACACTGCAAATGAAAAGATAGACCAATTACAGATTCTCCATGCATCAGTCATTGCATGTACAGAGAAAGCTATAACTAATAGCTTAAATAAAACAAAAGTGACTCCTAAGTTTTCTTCAGCAAAGTATCCATTATTTACATCATATGTACACTGTTCAACTTTCATTGATGTACAACAAAGTAACAATGATTGGTATTTTGTCATTAGTCTGATGTGGTTTGAAATATTCTATCTGCATGTGGAAATCTTAGAGTCCATATTGATTTTATCTTTTTGGTCTTTTTATAAGTGCATGGACTGTTAACATAGAAAACTAATGTCTATATTTTGATTCTTTCATATGTTTTGCAGTTTGAAGACATTGGACCTCATGGAACAAAAGTCATCATTTACAATCTTTGGCTTAATGATGATGGCACTCTGGAGCTTGATTTTGATACAGACAAGGAAGTATGGCCCTATGCTACTGGATCTCTATTTGATACTATGCATTTAAGTCAGTATACAATGTTATTGGCTACATTACTGGAGAGAAAACTGCCCATATTGAATTTTCTATCCTTATTTGTTGTATATTATTTCCAACTAATCTTCTAAAGTAACTTGTATGCACTACTATCTCTTTCATTGCCTTTCTGATATATGAATCATTCCATTCTATTTCTATAATTAATTTCTGTCTTTTAGTGAGATTTAGAATGTTCTTTGTTTCTCTATTCAATCTAGATTACTGCTTATTCCAAATTTTTGTTGTCCATTGTTGTTGGTGTTCAGAGTAAAAGTTGAAAGCTGTTATTACTGTTGTCTTTGTATAAGTATAACCAACTAGTACTTTACTGTGTGTTATTTCTACGTTGAATCTAGGATTCTAGACTATTCCTGTTCTTTAAAGAGTTTCAAGTTTATCTTATCCCCATATTCTAAGAAATATTTTAATTATGAACATATGGGCTGTAAAGACATGATGGAGGAAGGGGACGGGGCCTATGAAACTAAAACTTCAAAACACTCAGAATATCATGAACTACAGCAGGAGGGAAAATGGATTCAACCATGAACATGTGCAAAACAGATTTATAGAAATTTCAATGAACTAGAATCAGTTTACAAAAATCAATTGGCCAAACTATTGGCCCTCAACACAAAACCCAAATCTATTATGGTTTGGTACATGCAGACCTACACACCCAAAATTACTTTCTGGACTCCTCCTTCGTTCCCCTGTTCTTTTTCTCTTCCCCTTCTTCGCTTCCCTTGGCTGTCACTATGAAATTTGTGTCGATACCACCCAACACCTTCGCAACCCTTCGAATACTGCAAACAGGTGAGTTGAGATGCCCCCAATCACCCAGAATTATTCATTCCTCCAAAATTCTTCCATGCTTACTCCGCTCCCCTCTCCCCCTCAACTCCAGTAGCTCTGAAAGAGCTAAATACCACCACAAACCATAAACTTACCCCGGTTGGTCAGCAATCAGCGAATTCGATATTTCCACTCGCGTCATCAAGGAGTGGAGGAGAAAAATATTAATGGTATGACCCAGCGCATAAAAAGAAATGGAAGTGGAGGAATAGACATCGCCAATTAAGGCGGCTCCACAACACCAAACTTTCTCCAAAACTAGAAAGCATTCAAAGAAAAAAAATCTGACCCCAAAGTGGGGGGTTACGTGGATGCCCTTGCATCAAGACAAAGGTACTAAACACTCTTTTTGTCTATAACAAAGAATTATTAGTAAATCTTAAACATGTGCAGATATGAGAACGTAGTATTCTTGGATAGTAGCTATTTGAATTGGCTATGCACTAACATGATCCATTCCTATGTCTACTAAAACTGATAGCCATTGACTAATCTGAAATCAGACAATTATTAGACAATATTTGCCTTTGTTGACGTACCGAAGGGTTTGGTGAAAAGACCTGAAAAGAGTGAAACGGAGACTACCATTTGGAAGGAGTGAAGTAAAACATTTTATTATGTAAATAATAGTTCAAAAATTCAGATGCACCAAAAACATGACAGATCCAAATTTGACTCAGGCTTGGTGACTCTGCGAATACTCAACAACTTAAAAAATTATTTAAATTCCTTAAAAATAAACATAAATTTTAGGTCAAATAAGGTTACAAAATGTATCAAATGAGTTTATAAAATGTTTTAGAAGTGTTTTCTATGAGATTTGAATACAAAATAAGTGCAATATCAAATCATCATGCAAATACAACTATCCACCAATAAATATGATAACTTGCATATCAATGCAAGTTACAACAATTTACAATTTCCTATTCCTCTATATGTTCTGGTGAAAATTTGGGGTCTATTCCTTATACAATGGCTATGACTCCACTCTCATATTGGAAGGTCATAGCTCAACCTTGAAAATGGATAGCAATGACTTCTTTTGCCTAAAGTACAATATCGTCTGCAATGATTGGATCCAATCCAATGTCTCCTTTTTGTAGCATGCTCCTTTTCTTGACTCTCAAAATCAATAACCTTGTCTTCTGTAAACATGAGGGTGTCCTCATCTTATGTAGTCTTCGGTTTTGCATTTCGAATATAAATGAACAACATTACAAATTGAAGCAAAATAATGTTTTTCATATCATAATTTGATAATTCGAACTAGTGAAAAAATTCAGCATTTTGGTTTATAAACAATAACACAAAATCAATATTAATTAAAATTGAATTGAATGGTTTCAAAACATGCTCAAACATGTAAATCTAACATTTAGAAAAGAAATACGATTCTTGAAATTCTTGGGAAAATAACAATTTGATAGAATTCTGAAATTACCGAATTTACTCCTCAAATTGTCTCCAAACTCGTTTGATCGCTCAAACAAGGTTGTAAATTTGTAGTGTGAGGAGATTGCAAGGGTTAGATTTGCTTAAAAAGACCCAAAAAAAAATGATTTTTACAATGTTTTTGGCGTGTTTCCATGTCTACCCACAGGTCTGCTGCATGTGGGGAGTCTGTGTTGCAGAGCCATGGAATGCTCACCACTTTGCAGACTTTCTAAGGCTTTTTGGCAAGTTTGTTGCTGAGTTACTTGGCCAACAAAAACGCTCATGATCACTGAGTTTTGAATCTATGATGTAAATATTGCCTTTTTTTTGTATTTATAGAACATGGTAACTAAATAGTAAAAATTGTCCCCTTTGCTCTATATATTGGAGCACGTTAATTGTGTCGTACATTGTTTTCCCTTTATTATATGTATAGAGGGGACTATTGGAAAATGAGCTAAAAACATCAAATATTTTTGAAGACCTACTGTCAATCTGTGAGGTAGTTTGAGCAATGTATTTAGCATACAACCAAATAGCATAAGAGATCTCAAAGAGCATCGAATTGTTTAGTGTTGAAGTTCCCAAGTTGAGCATCTCCTGAAGTGGAACATTTGGTGATGTTTGTTGAATATGTCAGCCTTTATAATAATTAAATGAGGCAAGGTTTATAGTAATTTTCTTATGTACCATATTAGTAATGATCATCCATTGAAGCCAATGTCTATCTAGATTTATATGGATTGAATTATGGAAGTATCTGATTACAATGCTATTTACTTGTATAGCATGGGACTTAAGATGTCTTGTTATACATAGGTTTATGTTTTCATTGGTCAGGAACAGTTTAAAGTAACAGAAGGAATTAAAAAAATCTGAAGCAACTAGGTTTATTCTGTAATGCAAATTGGAAATATGGATTAGTACATTTAGGCAAATTCATGGTGAGAGGTCAAGCAGTCCAGTGTGGTCATTTTCTAGATCAGAAATCCTTTACTTGAAATGAGGATTTGTCATGGCAGTTGGACAGCGTGAGGTGTAAAGAAGTAGCTCAAGGTATAAAAAGTTATAAATGGTCATAGATTGTATTCCTTGATGCATTTTGCACTTTCTAAATTCCAATGGAAAAATAGGTGATCTTGTATAAAGGAATTCATTAAATAAATCTGTGAGGATCTCATCGTGAAGGATGATGTTGGTTGAACATCTCTGTACTTTGGCTTGGGATTAAGGGGACGTAGTGCGATGGTCACTGAGGGTTGGTCACAGTTTTGTGTTTCCTTCGAAAATACTTGTTCATATTTTAGAAGTTCTGTCATGAGACAAACTTAAAAACAAGCTTTAAATGATTCTTCTTGTTTGATTGTTGTTGGAAAAGTACCACTGTTATCTGTTGCTTTTGTTCCATGTAGTGTTCAATGTTGATATTGCATATTTCCATGTATTTTACAGGATATAAAATTGCGAGGAGGTGGCAAACAATCCAACATTAAGAATTGACAATGGGAATTGCTCCAATCACACATTTCATACCGACTGTCATATTCACTACGTGTAAGTATGACAACTTCTTTGATATTGTTATATGCAGCAATATATATATTTTTTTAGTTCTTCAAGGTTACATCACATCCCATTAAGCTGAAGCAGGCATGGATTGAGTGAATATGTCCTTGTCTTATTATCAGGCCTATGAATCTATCCTTTATTTAAGGATGCCATCAAATTTCAAGATCATTTTGAGGGGAGGTAGTTGTTGAACATCACAGCATAGCTAATGATCTGAAATTTTTGAAAGTAGTAACTTACAAGCCACAACTAACTTTCTCTCTCCAACTTGGTGTTGGTATGAAAGAGGTAAAGAGGAATTTGTATTCTTTTGTACTTTAAGATGGCTCTTTTTATTTCATGTCATGAATAATAATGCTACTACTCTTCCGTCATTTTTGCATTCTAAAGCACATTTACATCTTGTCATGTAGATTTTAATGATTTACTTAAAGAAGTACTTGTAATATATACATGATAAGAATGTGACCTTTTATGGATGTGCATTTTGTTGTCATGTTTATGTTTTTTTAACTCTTTCCACATGATTAGATGAAAATTATTATATTTATGGCTGCAGTTCTATTCTAATGCCTTTGTCACCTAGAGTTGTTTTGTGATTTATCTGATGGGTTTTTATAATATATTTATGGAGATCTGAGTGATGTATATGTTTAAATTTTATACAGGTAGTAGTTGAAACAACCATAGGATTTACGAAAGAAGCTCCCCTTGTTAATGTTCATGGTTTCAATGTTTATCACAAGAATCGACTTATCATGGTTAGTAAAGAGCACCTTTACTTTAAAACAAACAATATACATGTTCCATAAAATATTGAGGATAATTTGATAAACAAGAAAGAAATTATTTTGATTTTACGACATTATATTTCTTCATTGTTTCTATTACTTGGTAGTCATATGTAGCCTTTATTTGCTTCCACTATGAAACACCTGTCAAATTTACTTTTTACTTTTGTTTTAAATATTGCTGTCTAGCATTGTTGGGATTTACTGATAAATGTCATGTTCCGATATTATGCATTGTTTAAATTAAAGATTTAAACATTGTATTGGAAGACAGTGATGTTACCCTTATCAATTTCAATATAATTACAAATAATATTAAATGCTATTATTATATTTTAATTTAATTAGAATATAATATATTTAGTTTGATTAACTAAATATATTATTATTGTAAAATAACAAATACAAGTATAAATATAAAGATTAATCAACTTATATATTATAAGTAATAATCTAAATATTATCATATTATAAATATGAATATTGATGCATTATGAATATTGATATAAGTATCATATTATTAATATAAATATAAATAAAAGAAATAACTTAGAACATGGAGTCTTATCCACAAATAGAGACGCACTATACAAGGACCCTTGTGTTGCGAATAACACACCTCAGGACGTGTAAAGACAAGTTTGGTGCGATTTGAAAGGAAGATTATCATTATGATAATACAGCGCTTATATTATTCATTATTTAAGAAAATTAAGGGACAGCGATCTCTCAAAGAGAGGTGTCGGTTGAGAGAAGACCACCGATCCAAAGCTATAAAGAGAATCGATGAAAGGAACTAGCATGCATCAGAGACAAGCATCGAATTACACATCAATTAATACTAACCACAA